>JAWDJD010000003.1:9287500-9735000 GCA_035047305.1 Bradypodion pumilum
ATCATCATCATCATCAATAATCATCATCATCGCTAGCAAAAGAGTCTCTCGAGCTTACCGTTCGCGGCAAAGGTCCCTTTTTTAAAAAAAGAAAGAAATTCCTCGTGGTATTTAAAAAAGAAATGGGATTCTCTTCTCCTTCTGCTGCGATCTGTCCAATACAGCTCGATCCCAAACCGCGGGGTGGGGGGTGTGAGGATTCGATCCCGAGCCGGGTGGGCTCTTTTTTCCGTGGGGGTGGGCAACGGCGACGAGTAACTAAATCAAGCGCCGCCAGGCAGAACTCGCGGCGGCACCAGCAGCAGCACCAGCAGCACCAGCGCCGGCGTCCATGCTCCGAACCCAGGCGGGAGATCGGCAGCCAGAGGACATCACTCACCCAGCACACACCGCCCCCCCCCAAAAAAAAAAAAAAACCAACAACACCCAACACCAACCACACACCACCACAGTCCCCGCCCCTTTTAAAAGGAAAAAATAGTATATATATATTTTAAAAAAAATTAAGATCCAAGGCTCTCCTTCCTTTTCCGACCGAGCCGAAGGGGCGCTCGGGGGCGTCGATCGCGAGGATCGGACGGTGTCGTGTGCCCTGCCTTCCGCCAGCCAGCCGCAATGGCCAACGCGCCTCCGTGCCTGCCTGCCTGCCTGATCTCCTCCTCCTCCCGTCTGGCTGCTCTTATAGGGAGAAGGGGGGGGGGGGGAGCCCGTGAGCCCCCGTCCGCCTGCGCGCCCCCGATCGCGCGCCCCCGCTCCGGCAGGTTAGCATGAATGGGAGGTGGGCGAGGCTCCCAGCCACTGCCCCCCTCTCTCTCTGACGCCCCCACCCTTACACGCATTCATAAAACCTGGTCTGCACCATTCACACGACAGCGAGGAAGGAACAGGTTGGGCAGGGAGAGCGCTGGCTCTGCCCAAATATATACTGTGTGTGCGTGTGTGCGTGCCAACCTAGCACTTCGAAAGCAAGAAATTGCAAGTAGATAAATAGGGACCACTTCAGTGGGAAGGTAACAGAGTTAGTGCACGCCACTTGACCACGGAAACGTCTGCAGAAGCAGACAGCACTGGCTCTTCGGCTTTGAAACAGAGATGAGCACTGAAACCTAGAGTCGGATACGACTGGCTTTCGAGTAAGGGAAACTTTTACCTTATGTGTGTGTGTGTGTGTGTGTGTGTGTGTGTGTGTGTGTGTGTGCACGCCAACCTAGCAGTTTGAAAGCAAGAAATTGCAAGTAGATAAATAGGGACCACTTTGGTGGGAAGGTAACAGCGTTCCGTGCGCTCCAGTGTCTAGTCATGCCTGCCACTTGACCACGGAAACATCTGCAGAAAGCAGACAGCGATGGCTCTTTGGCTTTGAAACAGAGATGAACACTAAACCCTAGAGTCGGATACGACTGGCTTTTCAGCAAGGAAAACCTTTACCTTGTGTGTGTGTGTGTGTGTTTTCCATTGTGGAAAAAGATTGCCCACACCCCCCCTAGAGGGACTGTGGTGGCTTACTGGTTAAGATGCTGAACTCGACGACTTGGAAGAATGGCAAGCCAGCAGTTTGCTGCCCAAGTGCTGCATGATGGATAGAGTGAGGATCCGTTGTCTGCCCCAGTTCCTGCCAACTTAGCAGTTCGAAAAGCAAGACATTGCCAGTAGATAGACATGTCCCACTTCAGCAGGAAAGGTAACAGCGTTCTGTACATGCCTGCCACATGGCCATGGAAACATCTGCAGATGCAGACAGTGCTGGTTCTTTGGCTGTAAATGTAGGTGAGCACCACCCTAGAGTCAGATATGACTGGCTTTTGAGGAAGGGAGACCTTTACCACCCCCACCCCACATAATTAGAGCAGGGGTTTGCAACCTGTGACCCATGGGTCGGATCTGGCCCCTAATGCCATTCCATCTGCCCTGGGGTGATGACCCCGGAAGAAGACACATTTACGACAGCCGTAAACGCGCTTTGACATGTACAAATGTGTCTGCCCCAGTTCACAACAGCATTTGCAACAAAACCACATGTCTGGCCCGCTCAGCTGTCTGAAGGGGAGTTGTCTGGTCCATGGAACGAAATGGTTGAGAACCCATGCAATAGAGGATAGACCTAGGTCCATGATGGCAAACCTTGGCACTCTAGATGTTCTTGGACTTCAATTCTCAGAAGCCCAAGCACCCTGTGAATGCACACAAATAGGTTTACTGAGATTCATCCGGCCCACGCTGCCCTCGTCACTCCTGGAAGCAGAAGTCAAATGCGCCCATATGGAGGAAGGGTTAACCAGGAAGAGCCTTAACCATGCGGGTGCATTTTACTTCCGCTTCCAGGAGTGACGAGGGCAGCGCAGGCTGGATGAATTGCAGTAAACCCATTTGTGTGGATTCATAGGGTGCTTGGGCTTCTGGGAATTGAAGTCCAAGAACATCTGCAGTGCCAAGGTTCACCATCATGGCTCTAGGGAATGATAATAATTTTGTGTCAGAAATTATTCTGGGTTGAAAGGATTTTTGCAAGAGAAACTCCGCTCAAGGAACGCCCAAATCAGGCTCCTTTCATGTTCCCAAAAGCTGAGCCAGAGACAGGAGCATGCTCATCTCTGGTTACAGCCAATGAATTGCCTGTGTCTGCTGATGTTTCCATGGTCATGTGGCAGGCATAACTAGATGCTGGAGTACACAGGATGCTGTTACCTTCCCATTGAAGTGGTACTATTGAAGTGAAGCCCTTCATGGCAGTGGTCGAGGTTATCTTAGGGACCGCATCACCCCAAGGTGTTATATCTGTCCTATGAGGGCAGACCGGAGGGGCTCGGTTATGGTCCCTTCAGCGAAAGAAGCCCACCTTGCAGGGACCAGGAGGAGGTCCTTCTCCGTGTCAGCCCCGGCCCTTTGGACGCCTCCAGACGGAGCTGCTCCCCTTTAGAAAACAACTGAAAACATGGCTATGCTAGCGGGCATGGGGCATGGATGCATGCTCATTTAGCCCAATTTGGGTTTGGCCCTGATTCTTTTTAACAGTACTGGGAGGGGAGGGTTTTTAGTTGGTTTTAAATGGGTTTTTAAAGGGGGCTGTTAAGTTGTTTTTACTGCTGTTTTAACTTATGTTGTTTAGCCGCTCTCGAGTGAGGGAAGCGGGATATAAATATTTCAAATAAATAAATAAATATTTATCTACTTGCAATTTCTTGCTTTTGAAATGCTAGATTGGCAGGAGCTGGGACAGAGACAGAAACTCACTCTTTCATGCAGCACTCGGGTCTCGACCTTCCGGTGTCTTAACCACAAATCCAATTGTAAATACTGTAAACGAGGCACTGGTATGAACATGCCATATTTTTAGTAATGTAAACTCAGCAATGGCTTGCTAGGATTTTCGGCTGTATTCTTCCCCAGCCCCACCAGGAAATACTTGGATGGTAGCCACTGATCTCCCAGCTGAGCCCTCAATCCAATCTCCCACAGCTTCCAAAATCAAAAGAAATCAGACGTCTTCAAGGTGGCACAGTGGTAGAATTGTGTGAGATGTGGGCAGCTTCTTAATCAATTTATTTCCTTAAAAATATCAGCCCTGCTCACAATGTAGAACAGACAATAGGGAGCATTAGAAGGGGAAGGACAGAGGAAGGTTAAGATGGAACATGGGTAAAGCAGCGAGTTATCAAGATAATGTGCTTTAAACATATTTTATTCCTTGCCTTTCAAATTACATAGATGGAATGAGCAGGAAACATGTTACTTCTTTTTCTTCTTGTGCTGTATCCAATTGTGAATGTTGGCAATCATAATGACAATTAGCCATGAAGATTGTCCTCGGGACAATATAATGCAATGGTCTTCCATTTGCCTTCCACATCGCAGCGTGATACCTGTACCACTGATCCAGTTCTGTGCGTTGATTTCTGATCGTAAGCCCTTTTGACACACAATGTTCTCATCAGTCCCAGGCCAGGATTGATGAAGCTGCTGCCCTCCACCAAGATGGATTCATGTGGGATTTAATCCATTAAGGAACCATTACCCTTCTCTATGGGCTTTGCCACCTGTGGCAGTTAGTTCTCAGGATTGTCAGGTTAGTTAACCGCCACCTGACAATCGCTGTTGAGTCGCTGGCAGTAGGGTCTACTCTATTACAATAGCAGGATAACCTGGCCAGACTGGGAGATTACTTACACATTAAGTAAAAAGGGTAAGATTTGGGGGTGGGGGGAAGAATTAATTTCTGAACGGTAGATCCCTGTGGATTATGTTAAGAATGGGAAAAGGGGAGATGATGCCAGATGTTGAGATTATCATTTGGAAGGATTTTGGTGGTTTTTGCTTCTCTTCATATTGAGGATGCATATGAAAAAAGTCTATATATTCACAGACACACACACAAGTATGCACGTATGCATGTATGTACGCGTGCACATGCACGCGTGCGCACACGCACACCTTTCTAAAAATTGATTGAAGAAACTCTGCTCAGGACCCAAATGAGGCTCCTTTCATGTCCCCAAGAGCTGGGAAGGAGATGGGCACTCAATCCATCATGCAGCACCTGGGACTTGCCAGCCTTCCAGTTAACAAGGTGAGCTTCTTAACCACTGAGCCACCGCAGCCCCTTTGGTAATGCATCCTGCAAAGCAATTATGTAATATCAGGTAGTTTTGTGAGAGGCGCCCAGAGAGACTAGAAGACCCATAATGCCTTGATATTTCCAGAGGACTCAGCCTTTCCGTTGTCCCCTGCCTCTATTTTCTGATGGCTGAGAGAAACCATTATTTCTCAGGTAAATGTTCCTGCAGACACCTAAAAGGGTTGTTTGAGCTGTGCTAAAGGCCCCAGGTGTCTGGTAGGGAAAATGTCTACAGAACTCTGGAGCTGTGGCCCTTGAATTACAAAAATCCCATGTCTAGTCATACCTATACCATGTAACACAGATAATTAATTCATACCTGTCAAGAGCAGCTCCAGAAAATATGGGAACTGCTCTGGTCTGGATGCACATGCGCAGCAACAACTCCTTTGCACATGCGCAGAACTGCCTCTGATGTGTGTGCATGCACAGTAACCCCTTTCCCTACCATTCAAAATACAGGACGGCAGCGGGAAAGGGGAGGAATAAGAACATAAGAACATAAGAACATAAGAACAGCCTTGCTGGAACAGGCCACAGCCCATCCAGTCCAGCATTCTGTCTCACACAGTGGCTCACCATTTCCTTCAGGGTATTCCCAAGGAGATGCCTTCACCTGCTTAGGATTCCCTGGAAATGGCATTGAGAGATATCCTGCCTATCTCTCCAACCCGGAGGTTGTCCTTAGGTAGCCATAATTATAGCCATTGATAGCCTTGTCCTCCATGAACTTGTCTAATCCTTTCTTAAAGCTGTCAAGACTGACAGCTGTCACCACTTCTTCTGGCAGGGAGTTCCATAGACCAGTAATCCTCTGGGTGAAAAAGTACTTTCTCTTATTTGTTTGAGAACTAGTACCCAAAAGTTTCATGGAGTGTCCCCTAGTTCTAGTGTTGTGCGATAGGGAAAACAGTTTTTCCTTATCCACTTTGTCCACACCGTGCATGATTTTATAAACTTCAATCAGGTCACCTCTTAGACGCCGTCGTTCAAGAGTGAAAAGGCCCAACCGTTGCAGCCTCAGATGGTAAGGAAGGTGTTCCAGTCCCCTAATCATTCTGGTTGCCCTCCTCTGTACTTTCTCCAACTCCATAATATCCTTCTGGAGGTATGGCGACCAGAACTGTACACATTATTCCAGATGGGGCCTCACCATAGATTTATAAAGAGGCAAAATGACACTTGCTGACTTATTTTCTATACCCTTCCTAATGATCCCTAGCATTGAGTTTGCTTTTTTCACTGCTGGGGCACACTGGGTTGACACCTTCATTGAGCTGTCCACCAGGACACCAAGGTCCCTTTCCTGGTTTGTCGCAGAGAGTTCAGACCCCATCAGTTTATAAATGTAATTGGGTTTTTTTGCCCCAACATGCATCACTCTGCACTTACTGATGTTGAAGCTCATTTGCCACTGTTTTGCCCACTCCCCCAGTGTCAAGAGATCCCTCTGGAGCTCTTCACAATCTCTCACAGTTTTCACTACCCTGTATAATTTAGTGTCGTCAGCAAATTTGGCTACCTTGCTTTTTACTCCTACCTCTAGATCATTTATGAAGAGGTTGAAAAGCAGGGGTCCCAGTACTGAACCTTGGGGGACCCCACTCTTTACTTCCCTCCACTTGGAGAAGTGTCCATTTAGTGCTACCCTCTGTTTCCTGTCCCTCAGCCAGTTGCTGATCCAGGACAAGACCTGTCCCTTTATTCCATGACTGGTAAGTTTATTCAAGAGCCTTTGGTGTGGGACCTTGTCAAAAGCCTTCTGAAAGTCCAGATAAACAATGTCAACTGGATCCCCCTTATCCACATGCTTGTTGACACTCTCAAAAAATTCCAACAGATTAGTGAGGCATGATTTGCCCTTGCAAAAGCCATGTTGGCTCTCCTTTAGCAGCGCACTGAAATATGGGCAATCCCGGCCAATACGGGATAGTTGACAGGTATGAATTAATTCTGTACTGCCAAGTTGATTCTGAGTGATGACCACCCAGGTTTTTCTATGTAGACATGACTCAGAAGTGGATTCCGACTCCCAACCACTGCCAGGTACTGCAAACCACTGAGGTAGACCAGCTCACATATTGTAGATAACATGAAAGGAAGCTAAGATGCTTCGTAACACTATATGTCTGTCTGTCTAAAACGAAAATTGCAAATACAAAATTCACAATTTTTTTGCTGCATCCGCTGATCAAATGATATACTATTTCATCATATGTAACAAAACTGGGTGTTAAAATTTGTGCACACTGAGTTCTTTCCACCCGCACTAGAGCAGAAGTTGCCTGGAAATTAAAGATGGACCTAGCCAATGGAAAACAAAGCTCAAGATATATTTGCATGAGATTCCACGCCATAAAATAAACAGCTCCAAATAAATATTCTTTAAAGCCCTAAAATAAAATAAAATGCAAATGCAAATACATAAGCTCACTAAGTGGATTCACCCTTCCTGCATAAACCATATTGAAATTCTACTACCTGAACCAAGGTAACGAGGAATATATCTTTCTCTGTGGAAGCAGCAACTGCTGGAATTCTATTCTTTCTGATTCAAATCCTGAATTCAAATCCTGAATCCCCTTTGCTAGGTTGTCCCCATCCATTGGGCTGAACCAAAGAAACGCCCATAAGGGTTACACTTATACTCCTCCTTGAAAGGATGGATCTACAGTACAGTACCTTTGTTTGGGTGACCATGTCTTCATTACTAATATTTCGGTAACAAAACTCGCCCCCTTGTGACAAATGGGTTAAGTGTAAAAGGAGAGGAGAAACCCCCAGTAGAATGGAAAGACAGAGGTAAATAAAATTTCATGTCTGAAATTACTCTGGGTTGAAAGGATTTTTGCTGGAGAAACTCTGCTCGGGGGATGCCCCAATGAGGCTCCTTTCATGTCTCCAAGATTGTTGTGCAGCACTCGGGCATTGAACCCCAACCTTCCAGTCTCCAAGCTCAACATCTTAATCGTTAAGCCACCGCAGTGCTGCAGGGGTTACAAACTATCACCAGGAATGAAAATTGTGGATGCTAATTCTCAATGAACGCAACATTTGGAGTGTATTTTGCCTCTTTTCAAACATCTTCTGGATTGGTTATTCTGGCCACGGGTGGATGTTCATGTAGACACGAACGTGTGCAGGATGGGACTGGACTGGAGAACTTCTTGCTCTACTAAGATTCATGATGGTGTAGGGGTTAAACAGCTGTATTGCAGCCAAAACTGCTGCTGACATTATGAGTTCAGTCCCGATGGGTGTCAAGGCTGACTCAGCCTTCCATCTTTCCAAGGATGGTAAAATGAGTAGCCAGCATGTTGGGGGCAAAATGCTAATTACCTTGCAAACCACCCAGAGAATACAATAAACACTATGGGGTGGTATATAAGTGTAATTGCTATTGCTATATCTCTATTAATTCCACACCCCATTATTTATTTATTTATTTATTTATTTATTTATTTATTTATTTATTTATTTATTTATTTATTTGTTTGTTTGTTTGTTTGTTTGTTTATTTATATCCTGCCCTCCTGGTGGGAAACACCACTCAGGATGGCTAATAACAAAAGAGGGAAAAGGAAGAGGGGAAAATGAAAATAAAAATAGAATACAATATAAAACAATTAAAAACATCCACAGCTAAAAAACCCAGCTAAAATCCACATTAAAACACATAAAACCTGTATAAACATTCACAAAACAACCCTCTCCACCCACCACCCACATTAAAACTGAGATCCAAGACAGGGCAGGTCCGTCGCCCCGGCTAGACAAGCCAGCAGGCCAGGGAGGTGGGGGCACTCATGCCCCAACCATGCTGAAACAACCATGTCTTCAGCATCTTCCTAAAGGGGAGTAGTTCTGTCTGGAGACGCACCTCATGTGGTAGGAGGTTCCACAGGGCTGGGGCAGACATGGAGAAGTCTCTCTTCCTGGCCCCAATCAGATGTGCCTCTCTCATTGATGGGACCACCACTGAGCCCTTCCTGTCTGCCCTGGTAGGACGGGCTGAATTTCTTGTGACGATGCAGTCTCTTAAGTAGCCTGGTCCAATACCATGAAGGGCTTTAAAGGTCAAAACCAGCACCTTGAATTGCATCCGGAGGCACACTGGCAACCAGTGCAGCTCCTGGAGCAGTGGGGAGGCACCAGCATAATGCCCGCACCCCATCACTACCTGGGCAGCCGCATTCTGGACCAGCAGAAGTCTCTGAATGGTCGCCAAGGGCAGCCCCATGTAGAGTGCATTACAATAATCCAATCTGGTGGTGACTAGAGCGTGAGTGACCTTGAGCAAGGAGTCCCGGTCCAGGAACGGCCGCAATTGGTAGATTACACAGAGCTGTGCAAAGGCCCTCCTAGCCACGGCTGCCACCTGCTCTTCAAGCAGTAGCCGCGAGTCCAGGAGGATCCCCCAAATTATGCACCAGATCTGACTGGGGCAAAGATGCCCCAGTCAGGACCAAAGATGGTAGCTCCTGGGATAACACGGGGCACCACACCCGAAGCCACTCAGTCTTGCTAGGATTAAGCTGAAGCCTGTTGTCCCCCATCCAGACCCGGACAGCCTCCAGAAACCTGGTTAGGACTTTGACTGCATCACCCGGGTCCCCACGGGCCGAGATGTACAGCTGGGTATCATCTGCATATTGATGATACCTCACCCCATGGGAACGAATGATCTCGCCCAGCGGTTTCATGTAGATATTAAACAATAGAGGCGAGAGTACCAAGCCCTGAGGCACCCCGCATTGGAGTAACCTAGGGCTGGACAACCCGCTCTCTAAAGACACCTACTGGGTCCGGCCCTTCAGGAATGAGGAGAGCACAGTGCCATGGGCCCCCAATCCTTGGAGCTAGCCCAGAAGGATATCATGGTCAACAGTATCGAAAGCCGATGAGAGATCAAGAAGAGCAAGGACAGAGGGATTGCCTCCGTCCTGCTCCCGCCAGAGATCATCCAAGAGTGCGACCAATGCTGTTTCGGTACCATAACCGGGCCTGAAACCTGACTGAAATGGGTTCAGATAATCCGTATAATCCAGAACCCCCTGGAGCTGCCGTGCCACTGCTTTTTCCAACACCTTCCCCACAAAGGGAAGGTTGGAAATCGGTCTGAAGTTTGTAACAACTGTAGGGTCGAGCGATGGTTTCTTCAGGAGAGGGTGAACCAGCGCATGTTTGAAAACTGTTAGAACCACCCCCTCCCTCAGAGAAGCATTCACCATTGCCCCGACCCAACTGCCCATTGTAGCCTGGGCTGCTCTAACCAGCCAGGCAGGGCAGTGATCTAATAAGCAAGTGGTATCACGCACAGCTCCAAGGAGCCTGTCCACTTCATCAGGGCCAACTGGATCAAACTGATCCCAGATAATATGGCTAGACTCTGCTCCATTCCTCTCCAGGCGATCAATTTCCACGTCAGGATTAAACCCTGAATGGATGCGAGCAACTTTCTCTGCAAGATGGTCAGCAAAACCGTCCGCTGTGCCCTGTCACCCAGGCCCAGGCCCCTCCTTACCCAGAAGGGACCTAGTCACCCGGAACAGAGCCGCTGAACGATTATCCGCAGAGGCAATGAGGGAGGGGAAGTATTGACGCTTCATTTGCATGGATCTTACATGGCACAGCCCTTAGTAAAGGTAAAGACCACCCTTGCTTGAAGGCCAGTTGTCTCCATTTATAGCCAAATAGCCAGCAATATCTGCATTTGCAGACGTTTCCATGGACATGTGGCAGGCATGACTAGACACAGAATGCTGTTTACCTTCCCACCGAAGTGGTACCTATTTATCTACTTGCAATTTCTTGCTTTCGAACTGCTAGGTTGGCAGGAGCTGGGTCAGAGATGGGAGCTCACTCCGTTGTGCAGTACTCAGGTCTCGAACTGCTGACCTGCCAACCTTCCAGATAATTTTTCAGAGTGCAGATTGCACATTGGCTCAACCCTGAACACAGAAACTAGACATGGAAGTGAAATCTTCAGTGTGTACAGGTCATTGGTTGAGTGAACAGTCCGAACCCTGATTTTCAGCTCCATATGTGGTCATTGCTACAGAAATTGAATTATGTGCTACATTAGCATTGCATCCCAGTCAATCAAACAGACCAACTGAGGAAGTAAGCAAATCACTGGCTGGGGAATTCTGATAGCTGAAGTCCCAAAAAGGACCTCCAGTCTTCTAGAGGTCCTTTTTGGCTAGCAATAGAATACAGTACTACCAACCCACACACCTCCAGTATTGGAGGACCTCTCTATCTTTTAATCAGTGGCCAGATTTAATGTAACAATACGCCTGACTCTTCAGAATGCTGGTTTATCAAAAATAAGCAAGCATACTGAAGCATACTACAAAATTATTTCTTCTTTGTTGCTCTTACCAGCAGGAAAAGTGAAATGAGCCAGAAAACAACTATGTTTTGCTATGTTCAGATTAGACTTTAGGTGTGTTATTTACCTAGCAGGCCAGAATCATAGGTCAAAATCCTGTCGTGCAGTTACTGTGTTTGAAAGGTGCAGGTTTTAGAAGTGAATTGTCTCTGTTTTTTTTTAAAAAAAGAACAAAACACCTTTCATACACATTATCTATTGCACATTGAGTCACTTGGATTAACCTTGTTTTCTCTAGCTCCAGAACTTACAATTTAAGTAATGGATTCATATTACAAGAGAGGTTGCTTTGACTAAATCAGGGGTTCCCAGCCTTTTCAAGCTGGGGGCTGGGCCACACTCTCTCAGTCAGCTTCAAGGGCCAGATGGTCATTTTCCCCTGTCTGCACGATGGGGTGTGTGTGTGGCCATTTTGTCCCAACAGCTTCAAAGGTGTGGCCATTTTGTTTCTTGAATGCCCTTGGAGGGGTGGGATGGGGCACATAAAATGGCATCACAGGCTGTATCTGGTCTCGAACTGTTGATCTACCAACCGTCCAGTCATCAAGCTCAGCCACCACGTCCGCAAAGTGCGCCCAGAGGACCTACAGGTGAAACTCAGAAAATTAGAATATCGTGCAAATGTTCATTCATTTCACTTAAAAGGTGAAACAAATATATGAGATAGACTCACTACAAGCAAAGTGAAATATGTCATGCCTTAATTCATTATAACTATGATGATCATGGCGTACAGCGTACATGAGATTATGTGATGATTATGAGGTACATGAGATTGGGGGGTTGGGGTTTTCATAAACTGTAAGCCATAAGCATCAATATTATAACAAAATAAGGCTGGAACTATCTCGCTTTGCATGTAATGAGTCGATCTCATACATTTGTTTCACCTTTTAAGTTGCATTACTGAACTGAATGAACATTTGCACAATATTCTAATTTTCCGAGTTTCACCTGTAAATCCTCCGTGTCTCTCCTTGTTCACTTGCTTTGTACACTTTCCTCTTGCCAAACCACTTGGGGCTAAGAGTGAAGTCTTGGGATTAAATGCAAACATCCTTTAGTCACTGTCCGACCTCTGATGAATCAGAGGTGAGACTCACTCAGTAACCTTGTGGGACCACCCTTTAGTAAGGTTTCTGCATTAAATATGGATTAGACATGACACCTATAACTTGAGACATCATCCTTAGGTTTGAACCAAAATGTTCTGTAAGAATGAAACTCACCTGCCTTCTCAAAAAGACAGGGAGGCCAAATCACGCAGAGGTAGAAAACATTGCTTTTCGGGTACTATAATGCCATTTTAAAAATGTATATATATTTATTTTAAATCATAATTGCATGCCTTCAAGTAGGTTCCAACTCATGGTGATGTTTCACAAGTTTTTCTAAGGAAAAAGTATTTAGAAGTATTTAGAAGTGGTTTGTCATTTCCTTATTCTGGGGAGGGGGCTCTGGGATGTTGTAGCTTTCCCAAAGTTTCTTAGGCTAGCTTTTTTCCCTACAAGCCATATGGAGATCAAACCCCCATCCTCCAATGATCACTCAGCTAAAGCAGCAAGGAATTGGAATTGCTTTCCCCCAGTTAATCTTCTCCAGTCGGGTCAGGTTATCTTGCTATAGTAATAGAGTAGATCAGTGATGGCAAACCTTTTAGATACCGAGTGCCCAAACAGAGGGGTGGGGTGAACTCTGTGCTGGAGCGAGGGAGGAAGCGCTCCCATTGGGCTGCTGGGTAGACAAGCGGGGTGAACTCTGTGCTGGGGTGACCACACACATGCCAACAGAGATGGCTTTGAGTGCCCCCTCTGACACGCATGCCATAGGTTCCCCACCACTGGAGTAGACCATGCTACCAGCAACTCAACCAGTGGTGGGCTCCAATTTTTTTTACTACCACACTGTAGGCGTGGCCAGGGGAAAGCCCTGCATTGCACCTGAATTAGGATTACTTTAATTCAAAACTTGGATGGGACTGGCCAGCTAGAAATTCTGCTACCGGTTCTGGTGAACTGGTGCGAACCTGCTGATACTCACCACTGAACTCAATGCTGATCGTCAGGGAGTGGTTAACTAACCTGACAACACTCAGTGGTACAAGTATCACACTGCCATGTGGAAGGCAAATGGAAAGCCACTGCATTATATTGTTCTCAGGACAATCTTAATGGCTGGTTGCCATGATGATAGCCAATATTGAAATCGGATATGGCACTTGAAGAAGTTAAACTTCTCTTCAAAATGTCCACTTCTGATCTTCTCACCTGAACAAAGCCTACCTTCCTGTGGTCTTTGCTTGTGACCAGGATTTAACCTATGGATGAATGTATCAACAATTATCAGCATACCTGTCAAGTATCCCATTTTCCCCGGGAAACCCCCCTTATTTTTACCCCTCTTCCCGCCCCCTCTCGTTTTATTAATTTCCCCATAATATCCCTTATTATTATTATTTTTAAAAATCCTGATCAGAGCCCTCACAGGCGAAGCTGCAGTATATTTTTCCACCCACCAGAGGTCACTGTGTGGAAGGGGAGAGAGAGAAGGTAGTGGGGGGCGTTCTGTAGTTAGTTTCTCTTTCATTTCCCTTCCCTGCCACATGGTCATGGAGGCTTCGTTTTTGCTGCTGCTGTTCGGAGCCACCATGGGACGGGAGTCTTCTCTAGAGGTGAGCGATATTTCATATTTGTTGTTGTTGTTCAGTTGCACAGTCAGTTCCGACCCTTTGCGACCCTATGGACCATTGTTCTCCAGGCGACCCTATGGACCATTGTTCTCCAGGCGCCTCTGTCTTCCACCATCCCCCTCAGCCCTCCCAGCTCTGTGCCCATTGTGTCTACAATACCATCTAGCCATCTCATCCTTGGCCTCCCCCTTCTTCTTTTTCCCTCCACCTTTCCCAACATCAATGCCTTCTCAAGTGAATCCTCCCTTCTCATTTGATGTCCAAAGTATTTTAGCTTCATCTTTACTATTTGACCTTCCAATGAATGCAGGGGCAAATCAGTGAGAGACTTCTCTCTTACTCTCATACTTTATTGAGCTGTTTCTGCCCTGCCTCCTGGCTGGAGGCTTCCGTTTCTGTTCTAGAGTTAACTTGGGAGGGGGGATGTTGCTTGATCACTCTATGAGAGAGAGAGAGAGAGAGAGAGAGAGAGAGCGCACCCCACCTTCTAATAAACCATCTGGAGGGAGATTAACTCCTCAGCTGCTGGGAGGCTTGGAAACTACAGAGGTTGCTTTTTACTTCTTTACTAATTCCCTTCCTTAAGCTGGATCCGACATTCTCAGGTATTGGTGCTTCAATTGGTTGCAGTGAGGAACAAATAGATTGGTTAATTTGGGGGAATTAATCCCTTGCTCCTCCACCCTAATTGGTGTGTGTGTGTGTGTGTGTGTGTGTGTGGAGTGTCTAGCCATGTGCAGGGCTAGTTCATTAAAGCCAAGCTGCTTACAAACAGTTGGTAACCCTAGGGGGCTGGTTTACTATTCTGCACTTTCTTTGCTTCCCAGAAAAAAAAAATTAAAAATGAGAGAGGTAAAGGTAAAGGTTTCCCTTGCTCGAAAGGCAGTCATATCTGACTCTACGGTTCAGTGCTCATCTCTGTTTCAAAGCCGAAGAGCCAGCGTTGTCTGCGTCTGCAGACATTTCTGTGGTCATGTGGCAGGCATGACTAGACACCAGAGCGCACAGAATGCTGTTACCTTCCCAGCAAAGTGGTACCTATTTATCTACTTGCAATTTCTTGCTTTCAAACTGCTAGGATGGCAGGAGCTGGGACAAAGATGGGAGCTCATTCCGTCCTGCAGTAGTCGGAAATCGAACTGCTGACCTTCTGCCTCCCAGTCAGCATCTTAGTCACTTAAGCCACTGAGTAAACAAGAAAGAAAACAAAACAAAAGTCCCCCAAGAAGATGGGGAAAGGGTTCTTTGGCCCACACAGCTTTGTGCCCATTGCATGTACAATACCATCTAGCCATCTTATTTTTGGCCACCCCCTTCTTTTGTCCTCCACCTTTCCCAGCATCAAGGCTTTCTCAAGTGAGTCCTCTCTTCTCATTTGATGTCCAAAGTACTTTAGCGTCGTCTTTACTATTTGACCTTTAATGAGCAGTCAGGGTTGATTTCTTCTAGGATCGACCTATTTCTAACACCACATTTCAAAGGCATTTTTCTGCGCTCAGCTTTCCCAATGGTCCAGCTCTCACACACATACATTACCACTGGGAATACCATTGCTTTGACTATGCAATTTTTTGTTTGCAAGGTGATGCCTCTACTTTTAACTATGTTCCCCAGGTTTCTCATAGCTTGTTTCCCAAGCATCAGTCGCCTTTTTATTTCACGGCTGCAATCACCATCTGCAGAGATCTTTGATCCTAAGAAAGTAAAATCTGCCAGTCGTATCCAACTCTAGGGTGCAGTGCTCATCTCCATTTACAGCCAAAGAGCCAGTGCTGTCTGTGTTTGCAGACCTTTTCATGGCCATGTGGCAGGCATGACTAGAGCCCACAGATTTGGCCACAACCACAGAGGGGTGTGGCCAAAATTTCCCTTATTTTCAAATCCAAAATTTGACAGGTATGATTATCAGGAGGTTGATGGGGAAGCAGTTTGCATGAAACATGCTGAGCAAAGGGAAAAAAATGGCCATTAAGAAAAAGCTTTAAGTATGTTCTCCCCACTGCTATTTCTCCAGTCAAAAAGGCCACCTCCCAAGGTTGCATTTCATTTAAAATAGTTACATCCAGGCTTCATTACCTAAGCAGTTTGCTACTGAATGGAGACTGTATAAATCCTAATTCTGCATTCCGCATGCGACGTGGTAGGTACCAAAATCAATGTTAACAATCAATAAATATTAGTGCAATAAATAATGCCATGCTTTTGAAGTGGAGAATTTTGCAACGCCAAGGAGGGCGGAAGTGGCAGCGTTTTGGAGCCAGCTCATACTCTCCATGAATGACCA
The DNA here is from genome assembly GCA_035047305.1 of Bradypodion pumilum. Lineage (NCBI taxonomy): Eukaryota > Metazoa > Chordata > Lepidosauria > Squamata > Chamaeleonidae > Bradypodion > Bradypodion pumilum. The sequence continues at coordinate 9,303,480 of JAWDJD010000003.1, forward strand.
ATAATTTTGGCCAGCCCAAAGTCCAAATGAAGTCCAAAGTATGAAATAATACTTCCTTAGTGTGGGGTACAGCAAGTCCACCAAAAGTTACTCTTTGGGCCTTTTCAGCTTGAAATTGGGAGGAATGAAAGGTTGAATGTAAGTTTTCACTTGCTTTCTTTACCTGCTCATAGCAATAGCAATTACACTTATATACCACCTCATAGTGCTCCCTGCATTCTCTGGATGCTTCACAAGGTAATTAGCATTTTGCTCCCAACTTGCTGGATACTCATTTTACTGATCTCCAAAGGATGGAAGGCTGAGTCAACCTGGAGCACCATTAGGATCAAATTCACAATGTCAGCAGTTTTGGGTGCAGCATAGCAGTTTAAGAATCGTGGTGGCTTAGTGGTTAACACGCTGAACTTGACAACTGGAAGGTCAGCAGGTCAACAGTTCAAGACCCAAGTGCTGAATGATGGAGTGAGTTCCTGTCTCCGTTCCAGCTCCTGCCAAACTAGCAGTTGAAAAGCAAGAAATTGCAAGAAGATAAAGAGGTACCTCTTCGGTGGGAAAGGTAAACGGAGTTCCATGGCTGCCACATGACCATAGAAATGCCTGCAAATGTGGACAGCACTGCCTCTGGCTATAAATGGAGATGAGTGCCGATCCTAGAGTCAGATATGACTGGCTTTCAAGCAAGGGAGACCTACAGCAGTTTAATCACTGTGCAATGAGGGCTCAACTTTTAATACCCATTGCATTTGATCTTGGAAGCAGAAAAACTCATGGTACCTTTTCAAAAGTGCTCATGGCAGTTGCAAGGATGTTTCCTCAGTGTTGAAGTAAAATGTTTCCCTCGTTGATTCAAAATCCGAGGCCAACCCATTTGTTCACACTCCATCCCTACTTCAGTCTAGCACGATTTTCTCTGTGCTTCCTCTTTCCATAGTAAATACAAGCTAGAGGGCACGAAACATAACCTCCTGTTCTTGCCTTCTCTCTGACCGGGCTTCATGATGATGCCGCCATGTGAAGATGGCAGTGAGCAGCTGCAAAGAGCATGAACATTAGCAATATTAATTCTGACCAACATTTTGCCCCTGTTCATCTCCTTCTACTGAATAATCCCCATGCTTTCCACCTTTTGCAGGCCAGGAACAGGATGGTAAAGTGCTTAGGGACTGGGGAAGTTACTCTAGGCCAGGAGTTCCCAAACTTTTCAAACTCAGGGACGGGTTACACTCTCTCAGTCAACTTCGAAGGCCGGATGGTCAATTTGCCCTGCTTGCACGATGGGTGGTGGTGGCGGCTGTTTTGTCCCAACAGCTTCAAAGGGGGTGGCCATTTTGTTTCTTAAATGCCCTTGGAGGGGTCGCGCATGAAATTGCACCACAGGCTGGATCTGGCCTTCAGGCCTTAGGTTGGGAACCCCTGCTCTAGGCCATGGATCCCTGAATTTCTCAGTCAGCATGAGGGGTTCTGGGAGATGAAGTTCTATGAAAGTAGCATTTTAAGCTCCGAAGGAATACTTGCCCTCTCCAGCACAATTTTGAGGCCACCCCATTTATTCACAACTCCATCCTTTCTTCAGTCTACCACTATTTTCTCAGGTCAAGAAACATCACTTCCAGCTCTTGCCTTCACTGTGACTGGGCTTCATGATGATGCCACCAAGCGAAGATTGCAGTGGGCAGCTGCAGAGAACACGAACTTTACCAATGATAATTTTGGCATGCATTTTACCCCTGAAACTGGAGATGCCAATTTTGCAGGGGCAAGAAATTTACTCCAGCAGTGGTGGCAAACCTATGGCACATGTGCCAGAGGTGTCGCTTAGAGCCCTGTCTGTTGGCACATGCACCGTCACCCCATCACAGAGTCTGCCCCGCCCCTCTGCCCAGCAGCCCAATGGGAGTGCTTCCTCCCTTCCCCCAGCAGAGTTCACCCTGCCCCTCTGCCCAGCAGCCCAATGGGAGCACTTCCTCCCTTCCCCCAGCACAGAGTTCGCCCCGCCCCTCTGTTTGGGCACTTGGTCTCTAACAGGTTTGCCATCACTGCACTCAAGGGTTTAGACTAGAATTTGAAGGAGCTCTCCTTGGTGCTGAAGCTATTAGAAGGTAAGGTTTTGAAATTTGGAGACGCTCCTGTAAAGTTCAGACTTAATCTCAGAGCATATGATTCAGTGCCACAAAACAACTCTTTATATTGTGTTCTAAGCACAAGAGCAACTCTGTTTTTTTACATAGATCTCAGGTCCATGGGCCATCTTGTGTTCTTCAGATAAGCTATACTTCTTTTTCTTCTGTGTCTAGGCCAGATGTAAAACTGCAAAAATGAAAGCGTCTTATGGTGAGTTCATTCCACAGTTCCTATTGCCGGACCAAGTGTGAGAAAGATTGGCTGGCAACACAAGGTTGCCATTACCAGGGTATGCCTGATAAGCTATTGACAAATTACTTTTTGCAGATGATCAGGCATTGATAGCAAGTGCAGCTAAGAAATTAAAGCAACACCTTACATCCATGAACCAAGAATGCAAGATAAATAATATGAAAATCAGTCAAGAGAAGACTGAGGTAATGACAATTGGAAGGAAACAACAGAAAGAAACACCTCGTACAAAGCCTATTCATTCCCACTTTATGTTATCAGTGCCAAGCATGGACACTTACAACAAAACATAAATGAAAGTTGGTCACCACGGAAATGAGATCTCTGAGGAAGGTTGCTGGAGTGACTAGAAGGGATAAAATAAGGAATGAGATTATAAGGGAAAGAATTGGAATAGAACCAATCTTGAACTATTTGGAGAGAAAGTATTGGAAGTCCATACTATACAAGGCTTATGTGGAAACAGGAGAAGGACTAAGACCATGAGGTAGACCCAGAGGAAGGTGGAGAGACAACACCAAATAATGCTGGTTGAGGCTTCAAGAAGGACAAGAACAAGAAACTTGTATCTCCCGCAACACCCAAAGGGGTAAATGAGGAAGTAAAGAAGAAGAAAAGCTGTACATCCATGATACAGCATAGGCAACCAGGTCACAACATATGAAGAATTTGTCTGCATAACCTACTCTTGCAAGGCACCCATCACAATACGATGCTGCAGTTACAAGGTGAGACTTGTGCCTGGACAAAACAAATTCTGGTCTCCACTGAGCTGTAAAATTCATCCAGTGACCTTCCGTTAGTCACACTCTCTCAGCCTGATCTACCTCACCAGGTTGTGTTGTCAAGATAAAGAGGTGTGGCTGTGTCCCGTGTGATCCCCATTGGAGAGAAAGCTGTGATGTGAATATGCCAAATAAATGAGTATGAAAACTTGATTTTAAGGCTTAGGTTTAGGACTTGATACTCAGATACTGTTATGAAATACGGTCAATCCTCTACATATGAATTTAATTTGTTCCTCAAGGTTGGTTGTATCTCAAAACATTCTTATCTTGAATTTCCCATAGGAATGCATTTAATGCAATTTCCCACCGGAATGCATTGAATTTTGTATCTTGAAAAAATAAATCCTATTTTTAAAATAATTTTAATCAAATTTTTAACAATAATACAACTTAAAAAAACAACAACTATAAATGAAAATACAAACATCATACTTACAAATACAATATATATAACAAAAAAAGAAAAAGCATAAGAGTACAATTAAACTATGACTTAGTAATATACTACCTTCCTCTTTCTCCCATACATCTTTAGTTATATTTCCAAAAAAAATTAATACATTATAATGCTCTTATAACTATCCTAATATACATATTCAAACTCTATTCTTAAACTCATCAATTTGATACAACTATTAAGTCAAAGTAAAAATACAATAATTAAAATAAAATTTTCACATAATACACCTAGTGTCATTTACAATACCCTGGAGAAAACGGAGTGTCACAGTTGTTTTCTAACCCCAGAAACTCATTTGTTCCAGTACTGGTCTATTCCCTTCATCCCCCTTCAATGAGTAATCCACGAATAGTTGCCATATTTTCCAAAATCTATTTTCTTTAACTATACCCTTTTTCTTATTTATTTCCCATGTTAGCTTATTGTTCAACACAAGATCCCACATCTCCTTATACCACTCTTCTATTTTCAGAGTTGCTTCATTTTTCCAATTCCTGGCTATACACTGTCTGCCCGTTGTCAACATTATCGACAATAGCTCTTTTTAATCCTTATTTAAATCCATATTTTCCACATCTGTCAACAAAACAGTACTTGGCTCCAATTTAAATCTCATACTCATAACATCACAAATCTCTTCCTCAATTCCCCCCCCAAAAAAAATCCTTTACCACATTACAACCCCACCACATGTGTTCATATGTTCCCAGTGTATCCTTACATCTCCAACACATTTTATCTTTATTTTTATCTATTTGATGTAACCTCACTGGGGTCAAGTACCATTTCCACAACATTTTATAATTATGTTCTTTCACTGTAACAGACATTGTTCTCATGATCCTTTTCTTCCATTTATTTTTCCAAACCTAGTCTACTATCTTTATTTTCAATTCTTGTTCCCAATTTATTTTCAATGCTTCTTGTGGATTACCATCTTTATTTAACATTATATATATATTACTTACTAAGCCCTTAATACTCCTTTCTCCCTTTCTTATTTTTGATATCAATTCTTCAAACTCAGTCATACCTCTTTCCAAACTGACTTCCGTCAAATATTTACTATTCCATTTATTTACCAACACAATCTGGAGCCAGTTCAACCTCAATTGTGCAAACATATCTGCTTTTCTCTCCCCATCTTTACAAACCCGTATCCAGTCTTTCAACAGGAAACCACCATTTCTAAATAAAACTTCTTTCACCCTTTTGTCAATTTGTATTGGAAAGTTTTTGATATCCTCTATTTCTATTATAGGCGATGTATCTGGAGCCAATTCCATCTTCAACTTTTTCCATACTCCTAATATTGTCTTCATCATTTTACTTTTTGTAACTATTTCCCCCGTATTACTATCTAAAAAGATCATTTTCCCCATTTGATTTAGATCCCTCATCTCGATTTCTTCCCATATTGCCTTTTCCCTTGCTAAAATTTTCACAATATTTTTAATTTGAAAAGCTCTGTAATAATTCCTCAAATTTGGCAATCCTAGTCGTCCTTCTTTCTTAGATAAGTACCACAGGTTTTTTTTTTTTTTACAATTCTAGGTTTCCTTCCACATTACAAAAATTATTTAACAAATTATGAAATTCCTTAACTTCCTTATCATTTAATTGGATCGGCAGGGCATGAAACAAAAAATTAATTCTCGGTAGCAACATCATTTTACATAACACAATCTTGCTGAACCAAGACAACTTCAACTTTTAATATTGCTGTATTTTATCTTTAATTTCCACTTTCTGTTTTCCATAATTCAATTTCTTAAAATCCTCAAATTTATTTGAAATATTTATTCCCAGATACTTCAAATTATCTTTAACCTGTAATTTAAATTTACCCTTTATTTTCTGTTGTTCCTCCTTATTAATATTACACAATATCATTTCCGATTTATCCCAATTTATTCTCAAACCTGTCATTGCTTTAAAATCTTTTAACTGCTCTTGTATTCTTTCTAATGCCTTCCTAGGATGCTTCATTGTTATCAAAGTATCATCAGCATACAAACTTATCTTATTTCCTAGTATTCCTTCAATATCCTTATCTTCCCTTATAGCCTTTGCCAACAACACAATTGCCATAATAAACAAAATTGGTGATAATGGATAACCCCGCCTTGATCCAGCTTCTAATTTTACTTCTTCTGTAACATCATCATTTACCCTAACAATGGCAGTACCATATTGATATAATTGTTCAATCGTCCTTCTGAATTTATCTCCAAATCCATAACATTTAATTATCTCGTTAATTGTTGCCCACTGTAATGAATCAAATGCCTTGAAAATATCTAATGATAATAATCCAACTTTCTCATTTGTTTGTCCTACAATATCTATTAAATCTAAAAATCTTCTTGTCAAATCCGCCATATGTCTTCCATTCAAAATACCCGTTTTGGTTAGGTTTGCAAATTGGGGGGACAAATTAAAGGTGATGGCTTTTATAAAACAAGCTGCGTCTGGCATTTTAAAAATTGATGGGAATGATGTGGAGGTTTACAACGATATATCAGTGGAATAACGTGGTTGGTGTTATAAGATGAAACCAGCAACAAAAATTTTGATGGAATGTGGGATAAAATACAATTGGAGATTTCCACAACAATTGAGGTTTTTTTATGACAAGAAAATGCATACAATTGATGCAGGGATGGATGCTTTGGAATATTTGTGCTTAATTGGTCTGGTTAAGGCGGCTTCACAAGAATGGCTTGGATTAAGGAAAGCTTTAATGGGATCGGGGGGAATAAAAAGAGACTATGGAAATGCTGAAGAGTAGGGTGCTACAGGAGGAACAGATGTGGATTTTAAAGCATTGGCAGTGGTTGATGAAGGGTGAATCAGGATTTAGGGGATGGAGAAAAAATGGAATGATGCAGGGGAAAGAAATAATCTTTATAAATGTTTGTGTGTTTTCAAAAATATGATTGTGCACTAGAGCGTTAGATAGTAGGCACATCTTGCATGTTCCCCCCTCCTTTCTTTGATAGTCAAGGGCTACTTTTTGTAGAAAGAAGTGGGGAGGGTAGGTATGAATGTTTATTGTTATAGTTGTTATTGTTTATGTGTGGTAGAGGGAAACACGCCCGTAGGAGGAAGTGAAGGTAATAGAAGATGGTTTTTAAGATTAAGGTATGAGAAATATTAAAGTGTTATCTTGGAATGTGAAAGGTACTGGTTCGCAAGTGAAGAAGAGAAGAATAGAATCAGCCCTGAGGAAAGAGAAGCCGGATATAGTCTTTTTTGCAGGAAACTCATCAAACATCGGGGGATACAAATAAGATTTTTTTTAGGGTGGATGCAAATTTATGAAAAGTCCTATGGTACATCAAAAGCAAGAGGGATTGCAGTTCTGATTTCAAGTAGACTAGGTTTTGAGATGATAAATAGTATTTCTGACCCAGAAGGTAGATACTTAATAATAAAAGGGAAGATTGACGATGAGGAAATAATTTTAGTGAACATATATGCACTAAATGATCATCAAGGGGAGTTTTTAGATAAAATATATGGTATATTGGAGAAAGAAAAGGCAACAAAAATGATTGTAGCTGGAGATTTTAATTTAATAAGGTCAAACTTAGATTGTAGCAAGGCGTGGAAGAGGATCTAAAACGCAGATTTTTGATAAATGGATGAAATCTCTAGGCTTGAAAGATACATGGAGGGAGTTTAAAGCGTCAGAAAGGGTTTATACATTTTTTTTCACAGGTGCATAATACATACTCCAGAATAGATTACATATTTGTAACAGAGAGTATGATCAGGAATATAGATGAGGTGGAAGTGGGAATTTTTAAAGAATCAGATCATGCAAAAGTGTTGATGGAATTAAGGATAGAGGGAGTACAGAAAATTAGAGGGAATTGGAGATATGATGCTAAAGTTTTTAAAGACCATAAATGTAAAGAGCAAATAATTAAAAATGGAAGGAAAGTTGGTATTGGAATGATACGGATGAGGTGAGTTATAATATGGTATGGGATGCCATGAAGTCGGTTTTTAGAGGGGAGAGTATTAAGTTGGCTAGCATTAGAAATAAACAATTTAAGGAAACACAAGACAAAGTTGAAAAAGAGATAAAGCAGTTACAAGAAGAGCATGTTAAGACAAATGATAAGAAGATTTTCGACAGGATGCAAAGATTAAAGATGGAATTGGTAGGAAAGGACATTGAAAAGGTAAAAAGAGATTTGGTGTATTTAAAAAGGGAATATTTTGAATACAGTAATAAGAATTCAAAATTATTAGCAAGAGCTGCTAAAGAAAAGAGAAATAAAAGGGAAACTGGAATTATGGTTAATAAAGAGGAAATAATATGTAATAGGATTAGAGATAAATGTAAGATTGTCAAAGATTTTTATATGCGAAAAAGAATATAGATTTGGAGACGTTAAAGGATCAATTGGGGAAACAAACAGAAAATAAGATAAAACAGGAACACAGAAATAGAATGGAAGTGCGAATAACGGAGAAATAAAAAAAAAGATGTAATAGCCAACTTGAAGTCAGATAAAGCCCAGGGGGAAGATGGGTTATCAGCTGAATTTTATAAGGAATTTAAAGACATTGTGGTTCCAAAATTGATTAAATTATATAATTATATTTTGGAAGGAGGGCAAATTCCGACCTCATGGTATAGAACTATAATTGTTTTATTACCAAAACCTTGAAAAGATTTAGAAAAAGTAGAATCATATAGGCCTATTTCATTGATAAATCAAGATGCTAAGATTTTTACAGCAATATTGGCAAACAGACTGAACAGTTTTATGGGTAATTATCTAAAAAAATCCTATTTAAAATTCGTATCTTGAACCTGATTTCCCCCCTGAGATTTCTGGATGTATCTTGAGTTTTTCTTAAGTCAAACCATTCTTATCTTGAGGTTCGACTGTAATTGACTTAAACAGGAGAAGAGGTGAAGGTTTTAGATTGTTTATAATAAAAAAAAGTCTTGTGGAAAACAGGTCTGCCTCTTCTTATTTTCTGTTGTTTATAGCATTGGTGTGTGTGTCTTTCTGTCTGCTTTTAAATTGCTTCCTTCTCAGTTTTTTAATCCAAGGTTGGCTGTGTGTGTGTTTACAAGAATGTGTAAACATGCATTTTTCATTTTTCATTTACAGCCCACTAAATTTGGTTTATTCAAAGTTTATCTGTACACAGCCTAAAGCCAAAATGGCTGTCTCTTGCTTTTACTGTCTCCTTGTGTTTGGCTCACCCAGCCCAGCCGCTGTGGAGGAGAGGAGAGCAAAAACCAATTCTCCACAATCCGAATTTTGAAAGCCAAGCAAAAGGGAAATGGCAAATACAGAGTTTTTACAAAAGCAGTCCCCCCCAAAAAAATAAAAAAAAATAAAATATTTCGAGATAGAATTCTAGTGGAGCAGATGGAGCTGCTGTTACTAATTCTTTTAATATTGGCTCTATTCAAAAGGAAGGCATGCTTGCATTGATGCTATTGATTCTGCAAAACATTAAAAAAGAACTGGACATAAAGATGAGGAGAAAAAGAATAGAGGTCATTTTCAATGAGCTTTGTAAATCGGAGGAAATCACATTGCCTTCTGAAGAGATACGATTGGAATCAAAAAAGATTCTACCATTATCTGTAAGCTCTGCTGAAGATTAATAATAATAATAATAATAATAATAATAATAATAATAATAATAATAATAATAATAATAATAATAATAATAATAATAATAATAATAATAATAATAATAATAATGATGATGATAATGATAATGATGATGATAATGATGATGATGATGATAATGACGATGATCTGCCATCAAGTTAATTTTGACTTTTCCTGGTTTTCTAGGCAGAGAATACACAGGAATGGTTTACCAATCCCTTCTTTTGGGGGATGCAACTTGTCCAAGACTACATACATAGGGATTGTGCAACTTGCCCAAGACTACATACATAGGTAAGGGTTTCCCTTGCTCAAAAGCCAGTCATATCCGACACTAGGGTGCATTGCTCATCTCCGTTTATAGCCAAAGAGCCTGCGTCGGCAGACGTTTCCATTTTCATGTGGCAGGCATGACTAGATGCTATGATTAGATGCTGGAGCCCACAGAATGCCGTTATCTTTCCTGCTGAAACAGTACGGTACCTATTTTTCTACTTCCAATTACTTGCTTTTGAACTGCTAGTTTGGCAGGATCTGGGACAGAGATGGAAGCTCACTCCGTCCTGCATCTCTGTTGTCCTGCCGACCTTCCAGTCCTCACATTTCTACTCACAGGAGTCATAGTGGGGAATCAGGCTCCCAAACTCTAACCACTTTGCGATCCTGACCTGCTGAAGAGCTAGCCTGGGAAATGCCATTAATGCTGACCAGATCTTCACATAGAGAGGGGGAAAACCCAGCCTTGTTCAATGCAGGAGGCTTGATCTAAAGCCGACTGTCATTTGGCAAGCCTCAAAGGAAATCTCTCTTCTTTTTTTTAATGGTTGATGGATTATAGTACAGGCCAAAAGCCTCTGGAGCAGCACATCTCTCTCCTAAGCCACCCTTGTTTTGATCTTCAGAACAGTGGAAGAGAGAGGTAACATCCATTTTGTGCTCTCTGGCTACATTTTTCAGTGCTTGATGGAATAATCATCTAGTTTTTCCAGTTCAAGGTTTGGAAGAATGACCTTCTGGAATTAAGAAAAGCCTTCTACCCTTTCTGCAAATCTCCACTACTATCAGACAAGGATGATGAAGAAGCAAAATTATTCTCCACAGAAGAGTATGGAATTTGGTGGTGTTCTCTACAGGAGAAGATGAAGACTAGAAGGAGGTCTTGCATTGAGCAGAGGGTTGGACTAGTTACTAGATCAGGGGTTCTCAACCTAAGGCCCGTGGGCTGGATATGACCCTTGGTGCCATTTCATGTGGCCCCCATCCCTCCAAAGGCATTTGAGAAACAAAATCGCCACCCCCTTTGAAGCTATTGGGACAAAATGGCTGCCCCCATCATGCAGGCAGGCAAAATGGCCATCCAGTTCTTGAAGCTGACTGAGAGAATGTGATCTGGCCCCCGGCTTGAAAAGGTTGGGAACCCCCACACTAGATGGTCTTATAGGCTTCTTTCAGCTTCATTAATTCAGTGACTCTATGGTTTTTCATGCAATGGGAGCAAATTTACACAACAAATGCTAAAACACAAATAAGGCTTTTAGGCAAATAATATAAATGGCACAATAGCGCAAATTGCACAACACACAGCCTGTGGGACACAGCCACCCCCTAAGGCTTCCCTCCAAAACCACGATGCCAAAATTTAGCAGCAAACAAGGAAGAAAAACAAGTATTTTAATGGACTTTCCCAGCCTGACTTTGAATTCAGTCTTGCTATTTGCTGGCATAGCGGCAATTTTAGAGTAATCTCCAAGCTGTTCTGTTAAATTGTTAAATAACCTGCCTCCAGTATTATAATTGGTCACCAGTTATAATTGTATCTTGGCTACAGCAAAGGTGCAAGACACACTGTTTTACTTTGGCCTTTTAATTTGGTGGGTTTTTTTGGGTGTTATTCTCCTGATGGTTGTTTTTATGGCATGGACTTTTATTTTAGATTTTGTGAATTTTCTGTTTGTAATATTCATGATAGATAGATAGATAGATAGATAGATAGATAGATAGATAGATAGATAGATAGATAGATAGATAGATAGATAGATAGATAGATAGATAGATAATATAGGCTGGTTGGTTTGTTTGTTGGCTAGTTAGTTAGTGAGTTCTCCCTAGGAGAAAAGAGATGAATTACTTCTCCTAGAAACCTTTTAGAGTAAGGATGGGATTTTCAGATTTTCTGAAATCTACAGATACCATAATTCTCCACTCTCTGGAGTTTATCTTCTTTGAGATCCCCTTATAAATACAGTGTGATGCACCTTGGAGAAAGGTTTAAATTACTAGGTTTAGATTAGTTAAATCTTGTCATTGTCCTGCACAGAACAACGTGATTTTGGGGGACTGATGGATGGACAGAGAAAGATGCTGCCCTGCATCCGTCTTTGGTGTCTTGCACGGAAGACAAAGAAGGAGTCGCAGTGAGGACTAACACAGGTTTATTGGTTGATGATCAGAATGAACATGTGGTAATGGCGGAGGTACAACTCATTATATACTGCAGTACATACATTTGAATCTTGTTGCACGGTAGCTTATTGGCTGCTACCGGCGTGACGTCATTCTGAGTCACGCCCCTCTTCTCCAGGTGATCCTCGCGCGGGAAAGGTTCCCACGGCTGCCGGTGATTTGGGGAATGTGAACCATGTGAGCTGAACGCTCGCAGCTGCCCTCTATAGGCAGCTTACTCGCGTTCCTTAACAGCAGAGCTACATTGTAATTGTGGTCAGGTTACATTCATACATTTCTTAAAGCAACATTGTACATACATACATAACACCCCTCCCCCCTAGGATGGGATGAAGTCCCTCAACCATTGTGGCTTGCCGCAAGTGCGTCTGGGGCGCGCGGCCGCTTGACTTAACACAGGGGAGCCGGGGGCTCCTGGTTCCGCAGAGTCCTGTCCTGCAACGGAAAGGGGGGACTCATTAGTGGCTCGGTGGGGACTCTGCGACAACCTTGCATTGGGGGATGGGAATGGAATGAACAGTTGGGACGTGAACCCCTGTCTACCGCTTGAGGAGCTTGGGGTCCCCCCCAGTACGAATCTCGGGACTGACGAGGAGGCCCTCGTGGTCCCTCCACCCCCTGTTGCCTGACCGGGCATTCTGGAGGCTGAGGCGGGCGAATTCTCCCCTGCTGCCTGTCTCGGGGGTGTCTGCCTCCGGGGAGGGGCTGGAGCTATGGTATATTCTAAAACAAAAGGGCTGGGGGGACTGGAGGTACCAGGGGCTGAACTGAAACCCCTCTTTTCGCTAGGACGGGTGGGGGACCACTCCGCTACACCCCCCTGGTACTGCAAATCATAATCATAACCAAACTCATCCCTCTCTTTCAAAGTATCCTCCTCTGTGGCTGAAAATCCAGGGTATGCATTTGTGCCCCCGGACTCCGCCGTGTCTCCCCCTTGGGTAATGCGGGTGGGGGAGGACCCTAACGCTGATTCCCCTTCACTGGTGACTCGCCTTCTGAGTTGGTCGGCGTGCCTTCTCCAGAGTAGACCCGAGCTAGTCTCGACCCTGTAGGATACTGGCCCCGTCTGCTCAATGATCGTCCCTGGTACCCACGCTGGCCCCGAGGCCGCGTAGTTCCTGCAGTGAACCGGGTCCCCTACCGAAAAGCTTTTGGAGCTATCTACCCCTATATTTATATTTCTCCCTTCATCCTCCACCCTGGACGGATCCATCCGGTCAAAAAGTGTTACTGGACACCTCCTCATGAGGAGTTCGGCTGGCGAAAATCCAGAAGCTAGGGGGGTTGTCCTGTAGCAGATGAGGAACTGGCACAGATGAAGGTTCAACTCACTGGGGCCCATGCGCTGCAGTGCGTCTTTCGTAGTGCGCACTTGGCGCTCTACCTGACCGTTTGTGGCGGGGTGAAAAGGGGCAGCGGTAATGTGCCTGATGGCGTTTCTTTCAATAAACGTCTTGAACTCCGCAGACATGAAGGTGCTAGCGTTATCGCTAACGAGGACGTCTGGAAGGCCGAAGCAGGCAAAGACCTTGCGCAACTGTTTAATGGTTGCCGCAGAGGAGGTGCTGTTCATGGGGATTACTTCTAACCACTTTGAATAGGAGTCGACTATCAGCAGAAACATGGACCCGCGGAAAGGGCCAGCGAAGTCGACATGAATCCGGGACCATGGCCCGCAGGCCGTGTCCCATTCCCTATGGGGTAACCGGGACTCCTCGGGCCGAGAGCTCTTGCAGCTCTCACACGTGCCCACTAAACGTTCTATATCCGCGTCTATCTGGGGCCACCAAAAGAAGCTCCTGGCCAGAGCCTTGGAGCGCACTATCCCCGGGTGACTGATATGCAGTAGCTTCAGTACCTTGGCCCTTAGCTTCTCTGGGATGACTACCCGTTGGCCCCAGAGTAGGCAGCCCCTTTCCAGGGAAAGCTCTACTCTACGCCTGAAAAATGGCTTGAAAGGCTCCTCGGGGGGAGTGGTGGGCCACCCTTTCCTAACCCAGGAACTAACTTGGGCCAGCATCTTGTCGGCCGCCGTGGCTTTGGCGAGGTCAGCCGGGACAATGGGGGGCGAGTCGAGGGACTCGATCAGTAGGACTTGGTGGTCCTGCTCTACCTCGTATGCCGGGTCCCCTAAACTTGGGAGGGGGGGCCGGGACAGAGCGTCTGCATGGGAGATCTCCTTCCCTGGGCGATAGACTAACTCGTATTGGTAGGCGTTGAGGAAAATGGCCCAACGCAGCATCCTGGGGGAAAGAATTTGCGGGGTGGGTTTGCCGGTGGTGAAGATTCCCAAAAGTGGCTTGTGATCCGTCACCACCGTAAACTCGCGGCCGTATAGAAAATCGTGGAACTTCTTCGTTCCCGCGATTATGGCCAGGGCCTCCCTATCTGTTTGCGCGTAATTGCGCTTGGCCTTCGAGAGGGACCTTGAGTAGTACGCTACCGGGGCTTCCCGCCTGCTTTCCAACACGTGGCAAAGGACTGCCCCCACCCCCACTGGGGACGCATCACAGACTAAAACCACTGGTTTCCTCGGGTCAAAATGGGTCAGGACAGCATCCGAGGATAAAAGCGCCTTTAGCTCCCTGAATGCTTTCTCTTGCCTATCTCCCCACCGCCAAACCGCCTCTTTCTTTAATAGCGCGTGCAGTGGCTCCGCAACGGATGCCTTCCTCGGCAGGAAGGAGTGGTAAAAATTTAAGACCCCTAGAAATGACTGCAGCTCCGGTTTCGCGGTGGGGCGAGGGGCGTTTTGCACCGCCGCAACCTTGGACTCGGAGGGCTTGATGCCTTCCGGGGTTATCTTGAACCCGAGGAACTCAACCTCCCTCGCAAAAAATACACATTTGTCCCGTCTCAGTCGGAGGCCCGCTTTCTCGAATACTGAAAGGACCCTGTCCAGCCTTTGCGCTAGTTCTGATTCGCCCCCTGCTGTTATCAACACATCGTCGAAATATGGGAGGACGCCTGGAAGCCCCTTTAAAAGGCGTTCCACGAGGGACTGGAAATTCCGGGGGCCGAATTCACACCGAACTGAAGGCGCGTTACCTTAAATGCCCCCTTGTGCGTTACGATTGTTTGTGCTACGGCAGCAGCCGGGGTTACGGAGAGCTGCTGATATGCCTGCGCCAGATCTAGCTTGGCAAAACACCTCCCCCCATGTAGCGTGGCCAGTAAATGGCTGACCACGGGTACCGGATATGCATTTGGCCGAATGGCCTTATTGATCGTACATTTATAGTCCGCACAAATCCTGACCTCCCCATTTGATTTAAGGGCCGTAACAATCGGCGTTTCCCACTCCGCCGAATCAACTGGGACCAAAATCCCCTGCCCCACCAATTTGTCCAGTTCCGCCTTGATCTTGTCCTTGAGGGCGAAAGGCACTCTTCTTGGCTTGAGGCGTATGGGTCGGATTCCTGGGTCCAAGTCAAAGGAAACTGGGGGCCCCTTGTAAGTCCTGAGCCCCTTCTTGAAAACGTCCGGGTGTGCATTGCACACGTCCCGCATTGGGTCAGTCTCGATGGCGTTAATGCCGGACAGTTCGATCCCCAGGGGAGCAAACCACTGCATTCCCAAAAGGCAGCATCTCCCCCCCTTTAGGACCACTAGGGGCAGTTTCTCGGAGTAACTCTTGAACTTCACCTTGAAGTTCCCCACCCCCAACACTGGGATCCCATTTCCCTGCACGTCCCATAGGTGTGACTTCATGGCCCGCAGCTTGGGCCGCGCCTCTGGAGGAATGCGCATAAACTCTTTTTGGGACAGGATGGAATAGGACGACCCCGAGTCTATCTCCATCCTCACTGGGAGCCCCTGTAACTGTACCTCTACGAAGAAACGCCGGTGCTCCAGGCCCACGCGGTTCACGCCTTCCTCGCTGTAGTTGGCTGGGACCTTCCTGGTGCCGGCCGCCTTCCGTTGGTGTGCCTGGGGTTGGCCCGAGACGCCCTTGTCCTCAGCTCGCCCGCGCCTGCATACTCTGGCGATATGCCCTTTTCGGCCGCAGTTGTGGCACTCGGCCTTTCGGAACGGGCACCTCGTGCGGTCGTGGGACGCCCCACAACCGTTGCAGCGGCGGCCTTGCCGTTCGCGGGTCTGTTGCTTCTCCCCGCGTTTCTTTATCCTCTGGACGTCGTCGTCCTCGCTGGAGCAGGAGTCTGCCGTCGTGGACGATTCCTCAGACGTCGCTGGTGTGCCGGTGGGCGACTTGGGGGCCCGCCAGGCCATCTTTGCCGATGTCCGCCGGGCCGCCTGCACTGGTGACTTGGCCCTTTCGGATGTGGCCCCTCGGGACTTGAACACTTTTACCCCACTCCTGGCCGCCTCGGCTGCCTGGGCCTCCCGCAGTACCTCGTTGAAAGTGAGGCGATAGTCGCGGGTCATCAATTTTCTTTGGACCTCCTCGTCCCTCAGGCCACACAGCATGCGGTCTCGGAGTGCCGTGTCCAGGTCTTCCCACTGGCAGTGCACCGCTGCCAGCCTGAGGGCCGCTGCGTAGGCGGACACGGACTCTCCCGGGCGCTGGTCCCACCTGTGGAACGCGACCCTGGCCGGGAAGATCGACACGGGGGGCTGGAAGTGCTCCCGCAGCAACTCTAGGATGTGGTCGAGGGGCACCACGTCCACCTTCCGGGGGGCCACCAGGTTCATCAGGATACGCAGCGTGGCCGGCCCCACCTGGGCCAGGAAATGGGAGCGCATCTTCGCGTCGTCGTCGACACCCGCGGCTTCCATCGCGTGCCGAAACTGGCACTCGTACAGCTCCCATTGCTCTGGGTCGCTGATATCGAAGTGGTAAGGCTTGACCTTGGGATTCGCCATCGATCCCATCCTCGTCGCCAATTTGGTGTCTTGCACGGAAGACAAAGAAGGAGTCGCAGTGAGGACTAACACAGGTTTATTGGTTGATGATCAGGATGAACATGTGGTAATGGCGGAGGTACAACTCATTATATACTGCAGTACATACATTTGAATCTTGTTGCACGGTAGCTTATTGGCTGCTACCGGCGTAACGTCATTCTGAGTCACGCCCCTCTTCTCCAGGTGATCCTCGCGCGGGAAAGGTTCCCGCGGCTGCCGGTGATTTGGGGAATGTGAACCATGTGAGCTGAACGCTCGCAGCTGCCCTCTATAGGCAGCTTACTCGCGTTCCTTAACAGCAGAGCTACATTGTAATTGTGGTCAGGTTACATTCATACATTTCTTAAAGCAACATTGTACATACATACATAACACTGTCTCACTACCATTGCTATATCTGGTGCATCTTTGAATTAGGATTGCTCTGTAAGCAGTTACACGGGGGTCATTCTCTTCACTGCTGTTATAAAATGGGGTTCTACTTCTATTGCAGTACTGGTTTCTATATTTGCATCTATACATATGCATTTCTTTTGCAAATTTGACACAATTATGTGTCTACTCTTGTTGTATCTTCCACCCCACCCTCACCCCTGATGCATTTTCACTTTTTCCATGATATCTATGTAGCCACTCTGATAATGGATGAGTGAACATGCAAATATAGGGGTGAAACGTGCTTTGCCCTGTGGATGTTTTAGATTACAACTTCCATTGGCCATCATAATTGTGCTGGAAGTAGAAGTCCTAAACACCTAAAAGGTCAGAGCTTCGCATCTCTGCACAAAAACTAAGGTTGCTAGTAGAGTCACTTCAAACACACACACCACAGAGAGAGGGTGGGGTGGGGTGGAGAGAGAGAGAGCACTCTTGATTATGAATGGCTGGCTCATATGGCCATCTTCATTCCTCGCTGAGAGAAAATTGAGAAATTACCTGCTTATATGTGTGATCCATCATGGACTCCACACTGCATACAGCATTTTCACAGCAGATCACATCAATGAGACCTCACTGGCAGTGCGGCGTTTCCACAGTCAGCTCGCACATTCACCAGCCACAAAGTGCTGCTGCAACATAATCAAGTGCAGGAGAAAGCGACTCATATGCATAAGAGTATAAGAAAAACCCTACTAGAATCTCAGAGCTGTGACTCATTGAAGGCAGCCTGTGGTTTCCCACAATGACCTCCCAGATGCTTCTAGGAAGCTTGCAAGTAGGACGTGAAGGAAACGGCCTTCTTTACCGTCTGCTATTAAAACATCTTTTATTAAAATGCGGACTGCCTCCAAATATAAGGAGGTCATTTGGGGCTGTTCCTCACAGTGAATATGGATCTCTTTTCTCCACCTTCTTTTGTGTCCCTTATTCTTGGTGGAAGGTCGTGGGATTTAACACGAATTAGGTCCTGCTGGTGGGTCGTCTAGCACTGAACTGCTTCTTTGCTTTAGCACTATAAAGGTAAAGGTCACCATTTATCCAACTGGCTTTCAGATATGAAAGCCAGTCATATCCAACTCTAGGGTTCAGTGCTCATATCTGTTTATGTGGCCCATGCTGCTGCCACCTCCATTGGAAGTGGGTGCATTTATGATAGCCATAAATGTGCTGCCTGCTGTCATAAATGCATTTGTGGTAGCAAGGGACACATTTTATGGCAATGTTTACAGTGGGGGGAACCACCAATCTGGCCCACTCAGCTGTCTGAGGGAGCATGGTCCGGCCCATGTCTTAAAAAGGTTGAGAACCCCTTCAGTAAGAACATAAGAACAGCCTTGCTGGAACAGGCCACAGCCCATCCAGTCCAGCATTCTGTCTCACACAGTGGCTCACCATTTCCTTCAGGGTATTCCCAAGCAGATGCCTTCACCTGCTTAGGATTCCCTGGAAATGATATTGAGAGATATCCTGCCTCTCTCTCCAACCCGGAGGTTGTCCTTAAGTATCCATAATTATAGCCATTGATACTCTTGTCCTCCATGAACTTGTCTAATCCTTTCTTAAAGCTGTCAAGACTGACAGCTGTCACCACTTCTTCTGGCAGGGAGTTCCATAGACCAGTAATCCTCTGGGTGAAAAAGTACTTTCTCTTATTTGTTTGAGAACTAGTACCCAAAAGTTTCATGGAGTGTCCCCTAGTTCTAGTGTTATGCGATAGGGAAAACAGTTTGTCCTTATCTACTTTGTCCACACCGTGCATGACGTCCACACCTCTTAGACGTCGTCGTTCAAGAGTGAAGAGGCCCAACCGTTGCAGCCTCAGATGGTAAGGAAGGTGTTCCAGTCCCCTAATAATTCTGGTTGCCCTCCTCTGCACTTTTTCCAGCTCCATAATATCCTTCTGGAGGTATGGCGAACAGAACTGTACACAGTATTCCAGATGGGGCCTCACCATAGATTTATAAAGAGGCAAAATGACACTTGCTGACTTATTTTCTATACCCTTCCTAATGATCCCTAGCATTGAGTTTGCTTTTTTCACTGCTGAGGCACACTGGGTTGACACCTTCATTGAGTTGTCCACCAGGACACCAAGGTCCCTTTCCTGGTTTGTCGCAGAGAGTTCAGACCCCATCAGTTTATAAGTGTAATTGGGGTTCTTTGCCCCAACATGCATCATTCTGCACTTACTAATGTTGAAACTCATTTGCCACTGTTTTGCCCACTCCCCCAGTGTCGAGAGATCCCTCTGGAGCTCCTCACAATCTCTCACAGTTTTCACTACCCTGTATAATTTAGTGTCGTCAGCAAATTTGGCTACCTTGCTTTTTACTCCTACCTCTAGATCATTTATGAAGAGGTTGAAAAGCAGGGGTCCCAGTACTGAACCTTGGGGGACCCCACTCTTTACTTCCCTCCACTTGGAGAAGTGTCCATTTAGTGCTACCCTCTGTTTCCTGTCCCTTAGCCAGTTGCTGATCCAGGACAAGACCTGTCCCTTTATTCCATGACTGGTAAGTTTATTCAAGAGCCTTTGGTGTGGGACCTTGTCAAAAGCCTTCTGAAAGTCCAGATAAACAATGTCAACTGGATCCCCCTTATCCACATGCTTGTTGACACTCTCAAAAAATTCCAACAGATTAGTGAGGCATGATTTGCCCTTGCAAAAGCCATGTTGGCTCTCCTTTAGCAGCGCCTTCTCTTCTATGTGCCTATTAATTCTATCTTTTAGGATGGTTTCCATCACTTTACCTGGGACACATGTCAAACTGACAGGTCGGTAATTTCCTGGATCACCCCTGGATCCTTTTTTGAAAATTGGTGTTACATTCGCTACCTTCCAGTCATCAGGCACAAAGCCTGATTTGAGGGAAAGATTATATATTTTGGCTAGGAGATCAGCAATCTCATCTTTAAGTTCCCTGAGAACTCGTGGATGGATTCCATCTGGTCCTGGTGCTTTGTTAGTGTTTAGTTTAACAAGACATGCAAGGACCTCCTCCCTGGTTATTTCTATCTGGCTTAATTCTTCGGTTTCCCTCCCTACGAAGATAGGCTCTGTTTTCGGCATGTGGCCTCTGTCTTCTTCAGTGAATACTGAAGCAAAGAATTCATTGAGTCTCTCTGCAATCTCTGTTTCCTCTTTAATAACCCCATTTCATTGTCATCTAATGGTCCAATGGCCTTCCTAGTTGGGTTCTTACTTCTAATGTACTTAAAGAAGTCTTTGTTATTTCTCTGAGTATTTTTAGCTATACGCTCCTCAAAGTCTTGCTTTGCTTTCCTGATTGTTGCCTTGCATTTGTTCTGCCAGAATTTATGTTTCTGCCTGCTGTCCTCATTCAGACAAGCCTTCCATCTTCTAAATGAGCTTTTCTTGCTCTTGATCACTTCCCGAACAGCTCCTGTAAGCCACATTGGAGTCCTCTTGGACCTGGCAGTGCCCTTTTTCCTTTTGGGTATGCATTCCAATTGGGCCTCTGTTATTGTTTTTGTAAACAGCCTCCATGCCTCTTGGAGTGTTTGGACTCTCTCAATTTTCCCTTTCAGCTTCTTTTTTACTAGTTTCCTCAATTTTGGGAAATTTCCTTTTTGAAAATTTAAGGTCTCTGTGTTAGATTTTATCAGTGACTTGTGGTCTATGATCAAGTTAAACATAATTGAGTTGTGGTCACTGTTCCCTATTGGATCAGTCACATTAACATCTTGCACCAGATCCTGAGTATTACTCAGGATCAAGTCAAGGATTCTTGTACCTCTAGTTGGGTCTTCAACCATTTGTCCCAGGGAACAATCATTTAGCATATCTAGGAACTTTATCTCTTTATCATGTGCTGAACAACAGTTCACCCAGTCTATGTGAGGGTAATTGAAGTCCCCCATTATAACCAGGCTCCCCTTCTTGGATGCCTCCTTTACAACATTCTCCAACTGCCAGTCTCCCTCAAGAGTTTGGGTCGGAGGCCGATAGTATATGCCTACTGTTAGACCATCCTTGTGGCCTGGTACTCTTACCCACAGAGCTTCTAATGGTGACTCCAAATCACCTAGATATTCCAATTCATACGATTTTATCACTTCTTTGACATACAAGGCTACACCACCTCCCGTTTGCCCCTTCCTATCCTTCCTGTACAGTTTGTAGCCTGGGATAACTGTATCCCATTGGTTATCATCCGTCCACCAGGTTTCAGTGATACCAATAATATCAATATTCTTATCTATTGCTAAGTATTCCAGCTCCCCTATTTTGTTCCGGAGGCTTCTGGCATTTGTATACAAGCATTTATATATGCTTTTCTGACACAGTCTTTTGTGTCCAGTTGCATTGTTAGACTGCCTCTTGCATCCTTCTGCTAGAATGCTAGTGACTAGCTCCTCGCTCTGCTCAGTAATTTTTGCATCCTCCTCACTACCCAAGTACACACTTTCCCGAACCGGATGCTGCCCAGCTCCTGTCGGCTTTCCCCCAGTTATCAGTTTAAAAGCTGCTCTGCAGCCTTTTTGATGTTGAGTTCCAGCAATCTGGTCCCATCATGGTTCAAATGCAACCCATCCCTCCTGAACAGATTTGGCTTGTCCCAAAATGTTCTCCAGTTCCTGACAAATCTGAAACCCTCCTCTCGACACCACCGCCTCATCCACGCATTGAGGCTTCTGAGCTCTGCCTGCCTGGTAGGTCCTGCGCGAGGGACAGGCAGCACTTCTGAAAATGCTACCTTGGAAGTCCGGGACTTCAATCTTCTTCCTAACAACCTGAATTTGGCTTCCAGGACAGACCGCTTGGCCTTCCCAACATCATTGGTACCAACGTGTACCATGACAACTGGCTCGTTCCCAGTTCTCTCTAACAATCTATCTAGATTTCTTGTGATGTCTGCAACTTTTGCACCTGGCAGGCAAGTCACCATACGGTTATCATGTGCATCACAAATCAATTTCTCTGTATTTCTAATTATTGAATCGCCTAGTACAATGAGCCTCTCTCCTGCAAACTGTTCATCTACATGCACCTCATCAACCATATTAAGGGAGAGAACCTCAGTTTGTTCCTGTTGTTTATCTTCCTGGATCTCATCAAGTGTGATGAAGGAGAGATCATCAGGTGGAACCAGTTGTTCCTCTGTGTGTTCCTCATCAGGTGTGATGAGGGAAAGAGCCTCAAATTTATTCTGTAATTTCAGACTCTCAGAGTGATCCCCTACTCTTCTCCTCCTTTGAGTCACATTCCTCCAAATATCTCCCTCCTGAGTTAGTGAAGGGCCTTCTCCCTCAGAACTGTGCCCTGTCTCTTCTTTGTCCAGCATAGTCTGCTCCGCTCTGTCCAAGAACAGCTCAAGCTCCTTAATTTGTTGATGGTTAGATATGCGGACCTCTAGCTGCTGGACCTTCTCTTCTAGTAGTGCAACCAGCTTGCACTTGCTGCAAGTGTAGTTCTCCATAAGCTTTGGCAAGAACACAAACATGGCACAAGTATTGCAGGTAACTACAACTGTTCCCTCAGAATCCATTTTAACAAGTGCAGTATTCTGGGCCTCAATAATGTACACATTTACTACTTTTCTACCTAGTAAGATTATATTCTTCTTTTGTTACTAGTTTGCAATCTCGCGTGCCGTCAGGCGCATGGGCCTCTAAAGCAGCTCTACTCCAACTGCAAAACTTACCAGTGCTCACTTCCTTTGTTTGGCTCTCCTCAGCAGCAGCTCTGCTTAAGAGCACATGCAGAGTCAAAAGGGCTGACCCTGAAAGAGCTCAGAGCTTTTAAAGGCTAGTGTGGCTCCGCCCCTATGAGTCACAGTTCAGGGAAGGGCCTGGTGTGGCTCTGCCCCCCCTGCTTCTGGAAGCTTCAAACTGCTTCCTCTGTTTGAACAGAGGTGGCTCTCAGCAGTTTAAATTATCAATTTAAATTAGTGGAGGCCTCTAAAGCAGCTCTACTCCAACTGCAAAACTTACCAGTGCTCAGTAGATGATCAAAGATGACTGATTCTCTCCCCTGCTCAATATGTGTAAGGGTAGGGCGGAGGGTTAAATAAACCTTTGCTGAAAACCACCCTACACAAATACCAAACACACAGTACTTTCCCTCCTCCCTCTGTTTACTCTCTAGCCGAGAAATTTAAGCTTAACAGAGTGGGGATGCAAGAGAAGATTGACCTT
Source organism: Bradypodion pumilum (assembly GCA_035047305.1). Taxonomy (NCBI): domain Eukaryota; kingdom Metazoa; phylum Chordata; class Lepidosauria; order Squamata; family Chamaeleonidae; genus Bradypodion; species Bradypodion pumilum. Next base: position 9,326,690 of record JAWDJD010000003.1, read on the forward strand.
TCCTTGTTAACTGAAGTAGACTACGATGCGTGGGGAAAATTGGACAATAGTCAATTTAATGGGAAAACGATTTGGCTTGGAAAGATCTTTCACTTCACTTCGCATCAATTTATTGCAGTTGTTCCAGGGCTCTACTGGCAGATTTGGCCTATTTTATTTATTTTTACAATTGTGGCAATCTCCCCCCCCCCCCGCCTGCCCCTAATTAGTGTATTTGTTGGCAAATTGTCACATCAGATTCACCACTCGCCAGCAGTCAGGCTGTAATGCAGAAACAAGGCAGGTAAGCACACAGAGTATAATGAGATGTTTTCTCGAGCATTTCCGCCTCTCCCACCCCATAGAGTATGTGTGACGGGGAAGATATTTAGACAGACTAATGCATCAGCTCCAAAGGTCTTTTGTCGAAGGGCAAGAGGAGTTCATGTCTCAGAGCTCTTGCTCAGATTACCGCCTAATGGTCCTGAGGCCTGGGTGTGATTTTGCATGCTGACATTTGCTCTCGGAAAAGCATGCAGGGTGGCAAACACTAGAGGAAGGTGGCAGGCAATGGGAGTGGTGGAAGGGAGCAACTTACAGATAATGAATTTTTGCCATTTGTCAAAGGAAAAGGGAGGGACATCTGCTACAGTCAAAGGTGCCGCTCTGCTCAGGTTGTGTGACAGAGGTGTCTACAAGTGACTTAGGTCCATGCCCTTAGCTGGCACTGCCATGCTAAGGGGGAAGAAGTACAAGCCAGGAAGAGTTTCTCAGAATAACAGACACATACAGTGGGTGCCAAAATGTATACACATTTTAAGAAAAGAAAAAGCTGTATTAAAATTGTAATACTCAATATATACCGATAACAAAAGATGAATAAAAACCATGTTGTGATCAACATTTCCATCAACAATAGGTGGCTTTGTTGCTGGCATATATATTTTTTAATGGTGTGGGTGTTATTTTTGCTTTCTTGATATTTATAATTTTATTCAATTTGTTTACATTTTTATTGTAAGATAAAGGTAAAGGTTTCCCTTGCTCGAAAGCCAGTCGTATCTGACTCTAGGGTTCAGTGCTCATCTCTGTTTCAAAGCCGAAGAGCCAGCGCTGTCTGCTTCTGCAGACGTTTCTGTGGTCATGTGGCAGGCATGACTAGACACCGGAGTGCATGGAATGCTGTTACCTTTCCATCAAAGTGGCTCCCTATTTATCTACTTGCAATTTCTTGCTTTCGAACTCCTAGGTTGGCAGGAGATTTTTTTTATTGTAAAGATGCTGCTGCTGCTGATGATGATGATGATGATGATGAAGATGATCATCATCATCATTATTGTTATGTTGTGCAATGCTGAGAGTGGGAAAATATCCCAGATAGGTGGGGTTGTAAATTTTACAAATAAAATTAATTATGTCTGACTTCTGCAATAACAAGATATGTTCATAGTGGTTGCTATCAGTGTCCAGACACTTCTGATTATGGCGAACTACTGCTTGAACAACATTGAACAAAGTGTCCACTTGTATCACTGCATGTATTGTTTAAATTCCTACCTGAAGTACCACCAGTGTAGCTGGTTTTCTATGGTACACCATATCCTTTAAGACAGGTGTTCCCAACCTTTTTATGCCACGGGCCAGACCATGTCACCCTGGACAGCTGAGTGGGCCAGACCATGCCCCCCCCAGAAGTGGAAGCATTTATGGCTGTCATAAATGCACCCACTTCCACATTTACGACAGCCGCGGGTGCATTTACACACAGAGAGATGTGTTTTATGGCTGACGTAAACAGTCCGCTTACAATTCCAGGTCCAGCGGTGGCTTGGGCCACATGAAATGGTGCTGCAGCCATGTCTGGGCCATGGGACTTAGGTTGGGAACCCCTGCTTTAAGTAGAAGTCAGGGTAGAAGTCAAGGGGTGTTAAGTCAGGAGAACATGGGGGAAACTCAACAGAACCTCTTCGTCCTACTCATTGTCCTTACAAATTCTCATCGAGGTAAGCTCTCATGTAGAAGTGTGGTGGGGTGCCATCTTGTTGAAAGTAAAATAGACCATTCTCCAAAAGTGTTGAATTGCAGGTAAAATGGATGTGCATAGCATATCTTACTTTGAAAAGCAAGACATAAATAACATCTCTTAAAACATGTGTACCTTTTTGGCAACCTCTGTATATTTCTTTTTCTTTTGAGCAGTAACTGTCAACAGCCAGGTATTTTATCCTATTGATGTTAGGCGGGAGGGGGGGGGATACACTTTAAACTCATCCTTCTTCTTATCTAGACTTGATGATACAGCTGACCATGGAGGCTTCGGAACCTACAAGCTTCAATGCCTTTGGACATGTGAGGGATAAACTCACTCCCCCCCCCGAATCCTGTCATTTGTGCAAATTGTTCCTGCACAAAATGCACATCCTTTCCCTTGTGAAACAAATCCCATGAACATAGCAAGGGCATAATGGCTGGCTAGCTGGAGCGAAGAGGCAAATGCCTCTTTGGGGGTTTGTAAACTTTAAAGGTCATCCAGAAAGGCAGTAATCCAATTTGGACAACTTGGGTGAAAACATTGTGCAATTTTTGCTTAATTTGTAGAATATGTAGACATTGCTTGTTCTTTTCTCTTGTGGACACCACCACAAAATACTATTGCCCCATCACAGGATGTGGAAAATAATTTTGCCATTCTTGTGCTCAAGTACAAGCATATGAACATCTCACACATTTCTGTACACAAATGCTCGATCATCCTGGCACAACAGCTAATAATGAGCTCAAGTTACAGGAAGCCAGATATAGGCTGAATATCAGGAAAAAACATATTAACTGTTAGAGTGGTACGACAATGGAACTCTGACCTTGGGAGGTGGTGAGTGGAGGCATTCAAGAGAAAATCAGACAACCATCTGTCAGGGTTGCCTTGATATGGATTCCTATCTTGAGCAGGGGGTTGGACTCCATAGCCTCATAGCCCCCCTCCAACTCAGTTATTCTATGTTTCAGTGCTCAATTTAAACACCACCTCCTGACCTCTCCCATAGTATTTTTAATATATCTCTAGAGTAGACCCACTGTCCCAAATCCTGTGGCTTAGTGTAGATAATCACACTGTATTAGGCCCATTGAATCAACGGGGATTTGGTGAGTCAACTCTTCCATGAGTTCTATTGGTTCAAATGACCCAACTCTAACAGCCTCCTTTGTTTGGCATATTAAGTTAGAGTAGGCCCATTTGCATCTGACAAGTTGGCTCACCAAATCCCTATTGATCCAATTGGCCTACTGTACTCTTACCACTCCAAGCAACAGGATTTTGGCCATCGACTCAATGAGATGGTCACAAATTTTGATTTATCATCCAGTAGCTAATTTGCTGTGCAGCTGGCTGGACAACTCAGTGTTGTAGGTACCTGGCTCCCGAGTCAGAAGCTGGGAGTTCAATTCCCACTGAGCATTTTTTTAAAAAAATCCAGCCAGTATGGCATTAGGCAAGCTGCATAGTCCTAAGATGCCAACAGAAGGCAGTTATAAATCACTTCTGAGTACTCTCTGCCTAGAAAACACTTGACAAGGATTGCCATTAGCCAGGCTCATCACAATTATTATTAATACTAGCTAATTCATTGTGTGTACTCTAGCAAGAGTAGCTAGAGACCTCCAATTGAATATTCAGCCAGAATGTTTATCCCATCTTTTGCCACAAGCATTTTAAAAGCTGTTCACAACAACAGTAAAGATAACCAAATCTTGGAAATGGTGTTATTTCAGAGCACACTCCCTGTCTTTCTTTAACTAGCTCCTGGCTGTACATTTCCAAGCTCTGATAAGGGCAATTTCACACACACCCTCCTTACCATGTTCTTTCCAGCTGGTTGCCTGCTGTGTCAAAGATGATCCTTGGTTCATCAGCAACCTTGGTGTCGGATCAGGAAGCTAAGATCTACCAAGGTCCACCTTTCTTCTTCTTGTTGGTCTGCCATATCTGAATCCGAATATTGGCGATCCTCATGGCAATCAGCCATAAAGACTGTCCTGAGAATATGATACAGTGGTCTTCTATTTGCCTTCCACATCTCAGCATGACCCGCATACCACTGATTCAGTTCCGTGAGTCACTTTCTGGTCCTGAGCCCTTTTGCCACACAAAGTCCTCCTCAGCCTCAGGTCAGCATTGATGAAACTGCTGCCCTCCAGCAAGATGTGTTCAAGTGGGATTTTAATCATAACCCTTCCCTGTGGACTTTGGAACCCAAGCCGTTAGTCCTCATGGTTATCAGGTTAGTTAACTGCTGCCTGACACTTGCTGTTGCGTCACTGGCAGTATGGTCTACTCTATTACCATGGCAAGATAACCTGGCCAGACCTTTCTAGAGCCTACATTCTCCTTTAGCACTTATTCCTTAGCCTTTGAATGTAAAATCTGTAGACTCCACTCCACACCTATACATTTATCCCTTGGCTTGATCTATATCTATAAAACAGAGGTGTGGGTTTGTTTGTGCTCTAAAGGAACCCATACCCCTGGACCAATGTCGCTGAAATTTGGCACATGCATACCTTGGGCTTGCACGATCAGCACTGTGGGGGTCACAAAACCCATTTGGGTGATTATGCCCCCAAAGTGGGATGAAAAGAGGACACACACCCTGACAGTAGAAAAAGCAATGAAACAGCAGTACTGCGAACGTGCACCAGATCCAGTACTGTGCACATGCACCTACAAGGCAGGACATGTTGTCCTGGAGGGAGGCAGCTTGGGTGGGCAGCTTGGGTGGGTTCAAAGCCTCCGCTGACACCGCTGCCATCTCCGGATGCTCCCTTGGTCATCCAGCCTAGAGGGAGGCAGCAGCAGCTGGGCAGCTCAGGTGGCTTTAAAACCTCTGCCGCCACCACCATCCCTGGATGCTCCCTCTGCCAGCCTGCCTGGAGGGATGCAGCAGCAGCTGGGTGGCTCAAGCAGCTTTAAAACCTCTGTTGCTGCCGCCATCCCACAGACTCTCCTCCTTTGCCACCGCCCACGGACTTTGGCCTCAGCTGGGGCAAAGAGACCCTCTGGCCATGGGCGCCAGGACCACCTCACCTGCTGTCACTCCTGGACCCCACCCCCTCTGGGCTTGGAAGGGCCATTATAGCAACGGGCGGCTGGACTTCAAAACAAGTGCGAAAATTAAATTAAATTAAATTAAAAGAAAAAAACTTGAGCAAGGCCGGGTAATCAGCTAGTTGTTTATAAAGCTCTAAGTACTCCCCCATAGCCTGATTCTTGGACTTGCAGAAAATACTTACAGTAGGTTGCCAATAAAAATGAATGCTACATACGGTAAGCACAGTAAAATCCAAAGCACAGTTGAAACCATCTACAAACAGCAGCTGTGCTCTCCAGCTGACATTTCAAGTTTTATAATGCTGTCAAGGGCTGAGCCCTCTTATGAGTAATATAAGTAATATTATGAGTAATATGTAGCATACAATTATGTCTAGGCAATTAGAAGGACGGTCCTGTTAAGTGTAGGGGGGCTATATTCTCCCTTGCCTGGGCCTTTTGGTTCCCCCTCCACTTGAATTATTTATCATTTAACTCTATAAAGATACTGCTGTGTTATTGCTTTTTAATGACTACGGGAAGCATGGAGGGGCAGCGTGCTGTATTTGTGCCCGAAAGGAAGACTATAGATATATTCGCAAGTTCTTGTAGAAACATTCTGTCTTTGTGGTTTAGGCAGTGATGAGAATATGAGAGCAGTTCACACAGGTTATTTAAAAAATAAAGGGAAAAAATGTTTTTGGAAATTTTGTTTGGAGTAAAAACTAGCAAAGAAAGGTAAGAAACAATCCTTTTTTGAAACAGTTAAAGTACAAAATATAAACCATCCTATTAATCAAATGACTGTGGTGGCTTAGTGGTTAAGATGCAGAATTTGACAACTGGAAGGTTGGCAGGTCAGCAGTTTGAGACCTGAGTGCTGCACGACAGAGTGAGTTCCCGTCATTTGCCCTGGCTCCTGCTAACCTAGGATTTCGAAAGCAAGAAATTGCAAGAAGAAAAACAGGTACCACTTCAGTGAGAAAGATATCAGTGTTCCATGCACTTTGGTGTCTACTCCTGCCTGCCATATGGCCATGGAAATGTCTGCAGGCACAGACAACACTGGCTTTTTGGATATAAACAGAGATTAGCACCACCCCCAGAGTCCGATACGACTGGCTTTCAGACAAGGGCAACCTTTACCTTACTAATCCAAAAGACTAACAGTACTAAATCTAAGTATAATAAAAACTAAAAATAATAAAAAAGAAAAACATCTAAAAGAAGAAAATAGAGGCAATAAGAGTAACAAAACTAACATTACATCAACAAATATGTATGCCCACCACCAAAGGGAAATTATATACCTTCAACCTATTATCTGAGTAAAATATTCTCCTTATGTCCTTATTCCCTATTTCCAAAAAGGCTATGTATTCTTGTCCAGGTCTTACCCCTTTAGATTCAACTAATACTTGGTTAACAAACTCTTCCCAAATCTCTTTAAAATCATTTTTTTATTAATCCCTTCTTTAACTTTAATTGACAAGTCAATTTATCCTTTATCACTATATTCCATACTTCGTTATACCAATCTTCCAACTCAAAATCAGTATATATTAGTTTCTAACCATCAACAACCTAATGGTAAGAATGATTCCTGCGAACATGCCAGAACCGCTCTCTAAGCTGCTAACCTTTTTCCCACTAGGAAGTTAGAAGGTTTGTGGAAATGCCAAGATTGTGCAACTCACCTGATAAATAATATCAGATGAAGACTCATGTACAGATTGATTGGCAACTTGCTAAGATACACTGAGTATCCTATATGAGCCTTCCCAATAATTCATTTTTTGTCACCATAAAAGGTGAAGGAAATTGAAAAATAGGGTGTTTGAAAAATAATATGAAAATTGTTTATTTTTGTGTGCAATCTTTGGTGAAATGAAAACAATGTGCTAGCAAATAATGAACAAAATAAGGTAATGTGACACCAAACCTCTAGATTTGGGGTCATCAAACTTGTCTCTCCAGGTGTTCTTGGACTTCAATTACTAGAAGCCTAAGTCAGTACACCTGCTGATGAGGGTTTCTGGGAATTGAAGTCCAAGAACATCTGGAGAGCCAAGTTTGCTGACCCCTTGTTCGAGATGATGGATAAAGTTGAGGAAAATTTTTCTACACACCTCTCAATCTCTCAGTGTGAAATTAGAAGTGGCTAGGACAGTGGTGGTGAACCTTAGCACTCAGAGTGTTCTTGGACTTCAATTACCAGAAACCCAAGTCAGCACACCTACTGATCAGAGCTTCTGGGAATTGAAGTTCAAGAACAGCTGGAGTGCCGAGGTTCACCATCACTGGTGCTAGGCTAAACGTACAGAGCAAAAAGATCACTCCCTGCTTGAATGGATGATTGCCAAAGAGTGTTTCCCATAAAGACAAGCTGGGCCATTTGGAAGTGACATCATAGACCTCAAAATGAAGTAAGAAGATCAAAGAATAATCAAGTAAAATAGGGCCACTTGGATGAAGTGAAAGTGAAGAAATTCAATCAAGGCAGCATTTATGCATGCACAATTTATGCTCCAACATGTGTACAAAAGAAGATATAGGAAATGGTCAACATTAAGATAATTGAAGTAGCCTACTTCTATACTTATCTGGAGGGGTACACAGAAAGAGCCTCCTTGAAGACTGTGGTATTTTTGAACCATAATCAGGCATTCACTGATAACGGTAACCTTGTGTTGCTGGCTAATCTTTCTCACACTAGGTCAGGTGCCTTCATTTTTGCAGTTTCATATCTGGCCTAGACATGGAAGAAGAATTCTTGTCTGGAAATTTCATGTAGCATTCACTCGCCTATTGACCACCTTTCTCCTCACAGCTTGATGTCTTTTCTGTAGCATCTCTGATAAAAACAGGGTCTGATACTCTGGTACGAAACCTGTTCTTAAAGCCTTTCCTATTCCTTCAGTCCTCACCACAGATTCTACAATTGAGGTTACATGGTCTAGGCCTCTGATGGCGAACCTTAGCACTCCAGATGTTCTTGGTCTTCAATTCCCAGAAGCCCCTATGAATCCACACAAATGGATTTACTGTGATTCATCTGGCCCACGCCGCCCCCATCGCTCATGGAAGTGGAAGTAAAACGCGCTCGTATGTAGGAAGGGTTAACCCGGAAGAGTATTAACCGTACGGGCGTGTTTTACTTCCGCTTCCAGGAGCAACAGGAGCGGCATGGACTGGATGAATCATAGCAAACCCATTCGCGTGGATTCATGGGGGCTTGGGCTTCTGGGAATTGAAGTCCAAGAACATCTGGAGTGCCAAGGTTCACCAGCAGGGATCTGGGCTAATGCTAACCCTGCCTGGCCAATCTTATCATACTGCCCAGACATAGAATTTTAAAAAAGTTTATCCTTGTGCAATGAATTTAGAATCCCTTAGATTTTCTATTCTGATGTGGTGCTGATATTGTGTATTCTGTGGATTGTTTTGCTTTATCTTGTGATTGTGTTATTTTATTTACTTGAAACACTGTATTAATTATTGTATTTTGAACATTGTATCTTGTATATTATATGTAAACCCCTTGTGTTGCCCTGGGGTCATTTATATGTTGTTAGCCGCCCTGAGTCGGCCATGTGTTGAGTAGGGCGGGATACAAATTGAATAAATTGAATTGAATTGAATTGAATTTAGTTGCAGGCCTAATTAAAAAGGGGCTGCTCCTTCTCCTCTGGTTTCCCAAACATTTTACCTTTAGCTTAATTTCGACAAAAAGCATAAGAAAAATCTGCTTTTTTTTTACCAGACTATATGCATACCAATACTTTAAGCAGATACATGAGCCTCAATTGAAATATTTATTTCATCATGGCCAGGGAGCTATCCCATTATGTCACATTCTGTGAAATTCAGCATGAATGCAAACTCTAATATATCATTTCTTCTTCATTTTTAATTATTTTAAAAACAAAATACCTCAACTTTTGGTGCACTATTGGGTAGGGTTAGAGCAGTGGTTTCCAACCTTTTTTTTTTTGGCCATGCCTCATCTAAACATCTCCACAATTCTGATTCCCCCATCACATATAATTCTTATTATTCAAAAAACAAACTCCTATTCACATGGAGGAAGCTTAAAAGGCCATTCACTGTTAACAACTCATTCTCGAATCCCCCCCTAAAAATCAAATTGATCCTCCCCCATGAGACATGTGCCCCAAGTTGAGAATCACGAGCTTAGAGGAAGAACCCATGATACATATGGGAACAACAGGTCCCTCACTTTGAGAGATCCATTAAAAGTTCATGCAACAAGGCGGTTACAATCAGAGTTGTTTGTGCAGTTTGCATATTCTGCGCAATGTATGCAATTTGCACAAAAATGGCAACAACTGAATCAGTGCCAACAGAAACTGTTTCAGTATCTGATTAGCAAGATACTGATTGGCAAGATACTTGGGGAAGGGGGTGTTGTTGAGAAAAAGCTAGGATTTACAGTCCTATCATATTTTTGGTAACATATTAATTTTACTTCTTTTTAAAATACACATCCTTTACTCCCCTTCAAAATCCCTCTTCAAGTACAGGAGTATTTGTTTAGCATCTAGTTTATTGGCACAGAGAGAAGTCTTTTGAGTCAGCGACCATCCTTGTGATTATGATTAGTGTAATATTTTCCCCCATGACCATGGTGAATCTTCAGCTTCTCCCAGCCCTTTTTTGTTCATACAGTATTTACTGTTACTACCTTCCTCATAAAGGCACCAGAAGTCGTAAATTTGCTAATGGCTGCAAAGTGCTTTAGGATGGAAGGTTACAGAAATGCAAAGTTTTATTGTTCTCTGTCTACCCCAAGAGGAAGCTGCACATATATTATGATACAATTGACAAGTGGACAGGCAAAATACAACTTCCATAGTGGAATCCAAATTATCTTTGTACTCAAGCCACCTTTTCTAGTCAGATGGGAAGTAGTGATTTAGAGTCTGAAATTTTGATGCACTCGGCATAACGTAAAGCAGGGGTTCCCAACCTTTTCAAGCCGGGGGTCAGGTCACACTCTATCAGTCAGCTTTGAAGGCCAGGCATCCATTTTTGCCCTGCCTGGACAATGGGGGGGTGGTCATTTTGTCCCAACAGCTTCTAATGTGTAGCCATTTTGTTTCTCAAATGCCCTTGGAGCAGTGGTGGGCCACATGAAATGGTGTTGTGGGCTAGATCCAATCCATGGGCCTTAAGTTGGGAACCCCAAATGTAAAGTTTTGCTTGAAATTTTTTTTTAGGGACATACACATTATGTGCTCAATTGTGCAAATGAGTTCATATTTGATTGTACATTCCACCTACAAAAACTGCTGCTGGATAGAATAGCAATTATAGCAATTACACTTATGTACTTCCCCATAGTGCTTAGTGCACTCTCTGAGCAGTTCACAAGTTAATTAGCATCTTGCCCCCAACATGTTGGGTACTCATTTTACTGACATTGGAAGGCTGAGTCAACCCTGTTTCCAGTCAGGATCGAACTCACAACATTTTGCCTGCAGTACATCAGTTTAACCACTGCGCCATAAGGGCTCTGTACAAATTCTGCCTTGGTATGAACTTGCAACCACATGAGGAAATTTGAATTATGTAGGTACACCAAACCACTAGAATTTCAGGAGTAACAGATGAAAGTAACAGATACCTGTAACAAGTTACTTTTTTGTAGCAAGGATATAATGGAGTTACATTCCAAAAGTAAAGCAACAAATGAAAATTAGGTGTTGCATTAGCTGTTGGACAAAATCTTATTATGTAGCTATCCTGACATAAACAAAAGTTGCAGAAGCAATTATGAAATCAGCAATCTTGCAGAAACCACATTCTGCAAGTGGTTCTTCAGGCATGTTATGCAACCTCTAGATTATGCATCCAGTCACTCAACATCATGCCACAACTTCTTGGTCCAATTTCCAAGGGAACATCAATATGTGTTAAATTATCCTACATGATTGACAATAGGATTTTGTCCCATAGTCTATTTAAAGTCATTCTTATTTAGCTTCAAAAGAGGGAACAAGCATTTTGTTGGAGCCACAAGTTCAAGAAAAAAGTGACAGAAGTCACATTGATGGAAAAGGTGGATGACTTGAGAGGAGAACTTTGGAACTGACAGATAGAAGGATTTTACCGATGGAAATCTAGACTCAAAAGAGATGCAAGAAAATGGGGTTATATCTCTTTCTTCCTCCATTTCTACCTCTCAACTTAGGAGAGTTACTTTCTTTTATTCCAGAACTCTGCCCATGCTGGGTGGAATGAAGAGAGTTGTAATTTAACACAATAACTATTACCACTTCACCACCCAGCCAACATATGTACCAGGCAACCTGGGAATACGCCAAACCAGCCAAGCTGTTCATTTATGACCCCCTTCTGAGGAGGAGGAGGAGGAGGAGAAGGTGGTCCCAGGTGGTCATGGAAATAAACATATCCAACTGGAGTTATTGCCCCATGCTACAGGTATCAACAAGGGTGACAGTTACCGGATAAACATAGGTTGAATGCCTTTTGAGCTTGTATCACTAGTTGTTGTCAGGAATGGCAACCACATGTCTTGCTGTGAGCTTCTTGGAAAAATTTCAGGAAACAGCAGAAGAGAGAAAGAAACAAACAGCTGCTCCCCATTTTCCCCCAGGATGTTTTTCCCCCAGAAAGGCTTATTTTAAATCTTAGAATATGGCAGGCGAGAAAAGGAGGTTAGAGGAACATGAGGTGGGAAGTCTGCAAAGGAGAGGGTTATGTTTGTCTTTCTCTGGACCACCAGATCTGTCTTGCCAATGTCCACCCTGCCCATGAATTCATGTTTTCAAGTCTTTGCCTTCTCCTGTATGCTTCCAGATTAAAACCACTATTTCCACAATTCTGGAAATGTTACTGTTTTGGACGACAGCCCTGAAGACTACCTCAGCCAGCACGGTCCTTCTGGTTGTGGGACGCATGGAGCTGCAGGCTGAAAAAGTAATTTTTCCAAGCCCAGTGAACAAATTCTGCTTTGATGAAGCAGAAGAATTGAGATCTGACTATCTGAAAGTGATAAACAACATTAGAAAGGCAAGGGCTGATATGACAGCTTCACCTTTTCATAAAGATGATAGGCAGTGGGGATCTAATATGTTCCCCACTGTCTATCACACTTATTGCCGTCCAGACTGTTACAGAATGAGGAACACTTATTCTTTGTACTATTTCCCATAATCCCTTAGCATGAATTCAGGGAGTTGTAGTTTCTAAAACCCTGCATTTTGCACCTCTGGACCATTCTGGATTTGGGATGGTCTCACTCATTCACAAAGATTAGCAATTACACATATCTATCCTCCTATAGTGCTTAGTAAAAAGGAATGTGGTGGCTTAGTGGTTAAGACACTGAACTTGATGACTGGAAGGTCAGCAGGCCAGCCGTTTGAGACCTGAGTACTGCATGGCAGAATGAGTTCTTGTCTCTGTCCCAGCTTCTGCCAACCTAGCAGTTAGAAAGCAAGGAATTGCAAGTAGATAAATAGGGACCACTTCGGTGGGAAGGTAAACAGCATTCCATGCACTCTGGTGTCTAGTCATGCCTGTCACATGTTCATGGAAATGTCTGCAAACACAGACAGCACTGGCTCTTTGGCTGTAAACAGAAACGAGCACGTAACCCAAGAGTTGGATACGACTGGCTTTCAAACAAGGGTGACCTTTACTTTTACCTTTATACTGCTTAGTGCACTCTCTGGGTGGTTCACAAGGTAATTTGCATTTTTGCCACTAACATGCTGAGAACTCGTTTTACCGCCATTGGAAGGATGGAAGGCTGAGCCAACATTACTGGATCAAACTCAAAACATTTTGGCTGCAATACTACAGTTTAACCACTGCACCACAAGGGCTCCTCTTAATGCTAATAGATCAATCTTATGGTCTCCACCACACCATGTTCATATTCTGTGGTGAAGTGAATGTCCACAACCTCACAAATGATATGAGGCGCAGTGTTCCAGTAGCAATCGATGGACGTTGCTCCACTATTATAGGCAAACTTTAGTTTCTTTGTTTACTTGAAATTATTGCCCTCCTGCCATCCAGCTCAAAGAGTCCTTAAGGTGACTCGCACAATAAAAATGCTTTCCACAAAGGAACACTAAGAATAAAAACCCAAACTGAGCATCCTTCTAAAACGTGACTCTATAAAACAGTAGCAGTACGGTGTCAAAATCGAAACAAAAGCTTAAAATACTGAAAACAGCAAGTAAATTGCGATCTCAGTGAAAGCTGGGTAGGAGAGGAAAACTTTGAATTAATTTGTTATGGGTCTCAAAGGCTTGAACAATCATACCTAGCAGGTCTCCGTGTGGATAATGCCCGATAGAAAAGGTTCCATTTTGTGGGAAATGTACCAAGAAAAGAAGGAAGGAAGTCTAGATAATTGGAGGATCCCAGCTGATTGGTTGGAAAAGGAGAAAGGATTGTTTGAAAATATTATTTTCTTGATACAAAAGATAAGATACAGTAATACCTCAGATAACGTTTGTACCAGATAATGCTAAAACCGCATAACGTTAAGCAATCTGGGGAAAAAATTGCATCGCATAACGTTAAAATAAAATAAAATAAAATAAAATAAAATAAAATAAAATAAAATAAAATAAAATCCTATGGGATGCATCACATATTGTTCGTTGAAGCCTGTGCAGGTTACATTGTATTTCTATTGAGTTTTCACATTATGCGATTCATCCCATAGGATTTTAACGTTATGCAATACATGTAAAATAATGTATCGCATAACATTAAAAATCGGATAACACTAAGACTTGTGGAACCAAGTTTTAGCATTATCAGGGGTTTTACTGTATATAATTAAAGAAGCTCACTGATTGACAGTAACATCTTAGTAAAGGTAAAGTGAGTTGTGAACGACTCTAGCGGGTGGACCTCATCTCCATTTACAGCCATTTGCATCTGCAGATGTTTCTGTGGTCATGTGGCAGGCAATAACTAGATATCAAAGCACATGGAGCCGTGTTACCTTTCCCACTATCTATTTATCTACTTGCAATTTCTTGCTTTTGAACTGGTAGGTCGTCAGGAGCTGAGACAGATGATGGGCTCTCACTCTGTACTGCAAAGCTCATGTGTCAAACTGCTGACCTTCTGGTCGTCAAGCTTATTACTTTGACACTAATTAGCAGCTTCTGCACAAAGCTTGGATTTATCATCAAGGCTTGGAAAAATAACTTTTTGGGCTACTTCTCTCTGAATCCTACAGCCAGAGGATTCTTTGGAATTGAAAGAAAAGAAAAGAAAAGAAAAGAAAAGAAAAGAAAAGAAAAGAAAAGAAAAGAAAAGAAAAGAAAAGAAAAGAAAAGAAAAGAAAAGAAAAGAAAAGAAAAGAAAAGAAAAGAAAAGAAAAGAAAAGAAAAGAAAAGAAAAGAAAAGAAAAGAAAAGAAAAGAAAAGAAAAGAAAAGAAAAGAAAAGAAAAGAAAAGAAAAGAAAAGAAAAGAAAAGAAAAGAAAAGAAAAGAAAAGAAAAGAAAAGAAAAGAAAAGAAAAGAAAAGAAAAGAAAAGAAAAGAAAAGAAAAGAAAAGAAAAGAAAAGAAAAGAAAAGAAAAGAAAAGAAAAGAAAAGAAAAGAAAAGAAAAGAAAAGAAAAGAAAAGAAAAGAAAAGAAAAGAAAAGAAAAGAAAAGAAAGATGTAGTTCAGACACATGAAAGGATTTCTTGAGATATATTGTGTTTGGGTCACTTTCATTTACACCTACCGACAGTCTTTCTCCTGTAATTAAAATCAGGGTAGTGAAATCAACCATTCAGAAGTGCTGGGAAGCCCAGAAGTCAGTTTAACACAGACAAAGGTTCAGGAAAATTATTACCTCATTTGTCTTCAACTCATTCCTTAGGACTTTAAAAAACTAGATGTTACTGATGATGTGCTCAGTGGCTCAGTGGTTAAGAAGCTCACCTTGTTAGCTGGAAGGCTGGTAAGTCGGCAGTTCGAGACCCGAGTACTGCATGATGGATTGAGCACCCATCTCTGGGGACATGAAAGGAGCCTCATTTGGGCGTTCCCTGAGTGGAGTTTCTCCTGCAAAAATCCTTTCAATTCAAAATAGTTTGACATCATCATCATCATAATTATCATCACCGCCACCAGCATCGGTCATTGGCGTCATCATCATCATCATTGACTGGACCAGTTTTTAAAAAAACAACCTTAGTTTTTTTAAAATTGTTTTTAAATGCATTGGCACATCTCAGGGTTTCTCAGCCCATGCTGATATACAGGCATCTTGTTATTCAATCCTTCTGCTTAAACTCCATTTTTGTTGGTTTGTGTTGCCCAGTCTTGTTCTCAGAGGGAAATGATTAATGCTTTGTTCTAAATGCAAAATCTCTCAATGCTGAAAGATGGAAGTCCTTGTGCTACAGGCACGGCACATTCTTTGCACCTGGGTTGGAAAATAATTTTATAATGTGCAGCATTCTTAGTCAAAGTATCTCATTCACACCTACAGACATGCACAGCAAGAGCAATGTTCAATGTGCACATTTGTGGGTCTTTGGACATTTTTCAGGGAAATGCACCTTCAGCTCATGTACAGTTGTAAAACACGAACAGTTAAATCTGCACACAGCTGGAAAAGGCACACCAGTACAACTAAGTGAAGGGAGAGGGGAGATATGTACATTGAAAATGCATATATTATTTTTTTAAATGCAAAAAATGAGCAGAAATTCCCTTGCAAGGGAAAAAAAATCTTGTTACAAATGAAAGGTGATGAAATGTGGTGAAATACAGAGAAATACAAAATGGAGACAGAGAGATTTTCACATCAGTAATAATAATAATTTCGTGTCAGAAATTATTCTGGGTATTATTATTCTGGGTTGAGAGGATTTTTGCTGAAGGAACTCTGCTCAGGGGATGCCCGAATGAGGCTCCTTTCATGTCCCCAAGATCTTTTATCCATACCTGTCAACCTTCCCGGATTGGCCGGGACTTCCCGGTTTTTGGCGTCGATTTTTGCCCTTTCCCGCTCCACGCTGCCGAAACCCCGGATTTCGGCAGTGGGGGAAAGGAGGCACTGCACAGCCCATCTGCGCAGGTCGCATTGCACGCATGCGTGGAAGGGCTCTACACTTCCGTAGCTCCCTTCCACGCATGCGCAGAAGGCTACGCCGCATGCGTAGAAGGCTACGCAAGCGGCGTAGCCCTCCACGTGCATGTGTACAACGCGACCTGCGCAAACCCGGTCCGCGCAAGTCCCAGATTCGGCGGAGCCGCGGTTGACAGGTATGTGTTTATCTACTTGCATTTTCTTGCTTTCGAACTGCTAGGTTGGCAGGAGCTGGGACAGAGATTGCCACTCAGTCCATCATGCAATCCCTGGGTCTCAAACTGCTGACTTGCCAGCCTTCCAGCTAACAAGGCGAGCTTCTTAACCAGTGAGTCACTTCAGATCGGTCTCTGCAGCTAAGCCAACTTGGCTGGTTATCAGGCGACCTCATCCTGGTTAACCTGCATTGTTGGCATTATCCCGTTCTCTAATGTTTCAGGGGCAGGATCTGAGCACTTGAGGCAGTAACTGGTGATATTATGGACTAGCAGATCACGATGATGAATATGGTTTTTCTTCTGCCCATTTGTACTGGAACTGCCAAAAGCCATGGGACTAGAAGCCACAGAAGTCACACTGGTAGTGCTCCGTTCCCTGCCTTGCTCAAAATGTCACAATGTGCCCAGTGTTAGCATACTGAAAAAGTCAGGATTCAAATAAAAAGCTACCTAACAAAATGTTAAGGCAGTGGGAGCTGGTGCAGTTGGTAAGGTAATGGTTGCCCTTTCTCGAAAGCCAGTCGTATCCGACTCTAGGGTTCAGTGCTCATCTCTGTTTATAGCAAAAAAAGCCAGAGCTGTCTGCATCTGCAGATGTTTCTATGGACATATGGCAGGCATGACACAACACCGTAGTGCATGGAACACTGTTTACCTTCCTACTGAAGTGGTACCTATTTATCTACTTGCAATTTCTTGCTTTCAAACTGCTCGGTTGGCAGGAGCTAGGACAGAGATGGGAGCTCACTCCATCATGGGAATTGAACTCCAACCTTCCAGTCGTCGAGTTCAGTGTCTTAACCGCTTGAGCCACCACAGTCCCAGTGCAGTTGATAAAGCAAAGCAAACCCACTTCTATACCGCCCCATAGCACTTAGGGCACTCTCTGTGTGGTTCATAAGTTAATTAGCACTTTGCTCCCAACATGCTGGGTACTCATTTTACCGACATTGGAAGGATGGAAGCTGAGTCAGCCTCGATTCCTGGTCAGGACTGAACTCACAATCTTTTCGTTTCAGTACAGCAGTTTAACCACTGCGCCACTGGGTGATTGTTGTCACTGCACTATCATGTTACTTCCAACTTATGGCAACATTAATAGTGTTTTCAAGGTATGGGAATTATTCAATGAGTAGTTCACAATTGGCATCACACTTCCACACCTGAGAGTTTCCACAGCAGCAGGAAGTAATTCAATACTAGCATAGTGGGGTACATGGGAAGAGTCTACCAGGAAGATTGTGGATACTTTGTACATTTTTAACCACAATTGGGTGTACTCCGGGCAATGGCAACCTTGTTTGCTGGCTAATCTTTCTCACATATGTGTCGCAAGTCCACCAGCTTAGATTCATGGAGAACTTTATGGCAAGAACATTCTTGAAGGTATGAAAGAGCAAAACCAAATTAGAAGATATAGCTGAGGAACTCAACCTCCCCTATGTCGCTTGGAGAACTTTTAATAGGATGAAGGTTGGAGTGCCTAAATGCAAGACCAACATGCTCAAGAACAACAACACGCTAACAACAACACGCTGTGTGAATGTGGAGAGATACAGAATCTGGCTCATTTGCTTGTGTGCTGGCTACTACCAGAAACATGTTGGCCAATGACAATGCAAAGAAAGAGGCTTCATTTTGGCAGTCCAAAGTTTGATCTGGACAAGGAAGAAGGAGATAGTGGTCAAAGGAGGCGAGTCTTTAAAGTAACCTCTTGCATGGAACACTGTTACCTTTCCTGCTGAAGTGGTCCCACTTTGGTGGGAAGGTAACGGTGTTGCGTGCACTCCAGTATTTAGTCATGCCTGCCACATGTCCATAGAAAGGTCTGCAGATGCACACAGCACGAGCTCTTTGGCTATAAAGAGATTAGCACTGAACCCTAGAGTCGGATATGACTAGCTTCGAGCATGGATGACCTTTACCTTTACCTAAAGAAAATCTATCAGGCCTCATTTTAGACCTATCAAGTCCAGTGTTAGTTCGTTTTGGGTCCAACCCAAGCATGAATGAAAATACACCTCTGTGATAGTTTTGTGGGGTGGACCATATCACAGTATTGTCCTATCCCGATATATCCACTGAGAATGTCAGTTAGTAAAAAAATCTTATTCCCAGTTTCTCTGCAGATTTAGGAAAGGCAACCACATGCTTTTTACTTCTGGGGTAGAACTGAGCCATTAGGAAATTTTCACTGTTCCATTTTTCCAAAGTTTGGAATTTCTTTCAGAGCAAGGCAAATGGGTAGTTTGTGCATTCACACCTGCTGCTACACTCAAATTTCCAACAGCAGTGTGTGTGTTTCTATTCATGCGCACCCAGGTAAAACATGGCCAGATCATAAATGCATTGGAATTGTACTTGAAAAGGTGTTTGGTCCACGTGCATACACATTTGTGCGTGCTGATTTAACCATTGCAAAAAGCTGGTGTTAAATCCTATGTGTCATTTTGCATCGTTATTATTTTCCATCTGGTGTTTAACAAGTGCTTACGAGCACATTTCTGTACAACGATGTCAAATGTATGTTCATACATAGAAAGACCACCATCCTTTTATATGCTCAATGTGTATATAAAGGCTAAGGGGGGCGGGCGGGATAGCATTGGGGCAGAAAGATGTGAAGTTTTCTAAGGAAGCTGAAGCACTGGAAATTTCATGCAGCCACAGGTTCTGGAATTAATTTTAGAAATTCTCCTAGGTGAACCGTAAATCAGAAAGATTGTAATGGAGGACTAATTGAGCCTCAAGAATAGCAAAATAATGGGTTGAAAGAACCTCTATAGCAAATATAGGGTTTGATTCTTTTTAAATAAACCAAAAGGAACTTCATAAGAAACCCACCACCAGCTGGACATTAAAACCCATCATTTAATTATTCTCTATATCAGTGTTTCCAAAACTTTGGTTCTTGGACTTCAATTCCCAGAAACCTAAGTCAGTACATTGGCTGATCAGTGCTTTTGGGAAGTGACTTAGGTTTCTGGGAATTGAAGTCCAAGAACCGAAGTTTTGAAAACACTGCTCTATATGATTACCTTTTTAAATATATGCTTATCCCCTTATTTCAAAAAGATAATACACCTTGCTCTGGCTTTGCTCCTTTCCCCTTATACATATTGTATAGATTCTCCACATATTTCTTGAAAACCATTTTTTTTACTAATTTAATTCACATATTAATTTATCATTTTTAGCAATATTCCATATCTCTTGGGCCCTGGTTTTTAAGTTTGTATATTGACACACACATACACAAAAAGCTCACAACCCATTATTAAATGGGATTAAGCAATGTTTTTTCATTGGTTTTATTACCAATGGTGGGATGCAAACTTTCAACAAATACCAAGTGTCTGTTTGAGAACCCCCACTAATGTTGCTGAGGGGTTATGGATAGGGGATTGAATTCAGGACATTGGTTCTGCTATGGAGAATATATTGCATTACCTGTAAGATAAATAGCTTTGCTCACTTTTGCCTGTGTGCATGGGGAAAAACAATAATAATCTGGGAATTAAACTCTTATTCTTGTGATTATTATGGGACTGAATCAGTTTTAGCTAATTTACCATTACTGATTTAACTAGTTTGTGGAAGGCAAGTATCTTTTATAAAATATACATCCTGATGCTTATTTGTCTTTGCCAAAGAGTGAGATGCATGCACTTAATCTATTCAGGAGTGTGATAATAGATGAGATCTTATTTGCTATCCAGCAACAAGATTGTGATCAACACTGTATGTATCAGTAAAAGAGATGACTGTACATTACAAGCAAACCAACCAACCCAAAGCAAAGCAAAACAGCAGCAAATACCCTTGTTCTAGGAATAAATCCTACCTACTGTGCATAGATGATCTTTGAAGACAAACATCTGTATGAATATTGCTCCTTGCATAAATAATTCAACTTACCCATAAACGTTCGGTTTCTCTTTTGAGACTTCGTGAATCGCTGTACTTCCACAAACCCCAGATACCAAGCCAGTAAACTTGAAACTCAGGTTTTCGAGAAAATCCCCCTTTTGTTTTCTTTTGAAAGAATTTGATCTTGGCTCTTGGGGGATGAAAACCTCATTCGGAAGGACAGAACCCGTTTGCGGAGTGGAATCCAAGCAGCTGAAAAAGCTTCAGAACAAGTAGAAGAAAAGGACCGATGAAGCACAAATGAAGCATTCTGCTTGAGAAATGCTGCAACAGGTGAAGGCTCACTGTTATTGTTATTATTCTTTGGAAAAACACAACGGCACAAGGGATCTGTCAAATGGCTTAACCTGCTGTAATAGGATGTGCCGGTTGCCCACGGTTGCATTGCTATTGCAACACTCTTTTCATTTTAAAAAAATTCCAGGAATTGCTTTATGGCAAGAACGAGCACTCTTGAGCATACACAAGAGCAAAATCAAATTAGAAGATGGAGGATGGAGCTCACTGGACAAGGAACAACATTAAAGGAGGATATAACTGAAGAACTCAATTTCCCCTATTGTTGTGTATTCAGGTAAATATTGCTTAGGCGCGCTTTGCAAAAGTGGCACCAATTCCGTGAAAGCTGATTCACTAATGTTTCCTGCTTCCTCGGAAGTCGTGGGTAAATGTAACAACTATGTTCTGTATAAAGCTGTTGCCCTTGCACCTGTTCTCTGTTCTTTTGCTCCTTGCAAAGAACCAAAGTTTGGGAAACACTGATATTCATTCCTCCCCCAGAAAGCTACCATGGCAGCCCCTCTTCACAGCCTATTGCGGAAGCAGGCTGTGTGGCATTGGGGTCACCCTCAGGAGCAAGCGTTCCGGGAGGTTAAAAAACTCCTCACATCCAACGCTGTTCTCACTCATTTCGACTCCGGAAAGCCAGTTGTCCTGGTCTGTGATGCTTCCCCTGTGGAAGTTGGGGCAGTCCTTTGCCACATAGGGGGTGGGGGTCAAAAGGCTCCAATCGTCTTTTTCTCAAGGTCCCTGTCCAATACGGAAAAAGGTATGCACAATTTGATAGGGAAGCCCTGGCCATCATAGCAGGGACCAAGAAATTCCATGATTTCATTTGCAGCCGGCCGTTCATTATGGTCACAGATCACAAGCCACTCCTGAGAGTGTTCGCCCCTAACAAGCCTATGCTGCAGATTTTGTCCCCGAGACGATGGACAATGTTTTTGCAGGCCTATCAGTTCAAGTTGCAGCATCGACCGGGGGCATCTATTTCTAATGCAGATGCACTCTCTAGGTCCCCTGTGGAATCTGTGGGCAAGGTGACGGTGGATCACCAAGTCCTTATGATTGAAGCATTAGAATCTCTGCCTGTGTCCATCGAGGACATTGCGGCAGTGTCTAAGAAGGATCCCCTACTGTCCAAAGTCATGTCTTGGGTACAAAAAGGGTGGCTGTCACCCACTGTGGCTGATGAGTTTCAGGTTTATTACACCAAATGACACGAATTGTCATTAGAACGGGGCTGCTTGGTTTGGGGGCAAAGGGTCGTTATTCCCCCAGCACTCCGAGAGAAGATCCTTTGCACACTGCACATAAGTCATCCTGGCATAGTTCGCTCTAAGGCACTTGCCAGGAGCTACTTTTGGTGGCCCAGGCTCAATTTGGATATTTAAGACTGGGTGGGGCGGTGTCGAGAGTGCCAGTCTTCCAGACCTGAAGATATTCACCACACCACCAGGGAATGGGATACAGCAAAGGGCCCCTGGTCGAGGGTTCACACTCCAAGAGGCATGGAGGCTGTTTACAAAAACAATAACAGAGGCCCAATTGGAATGTATACCCAAAAGGAAAAAGGGCACTGCCAGGTCCAAGAGGACTCTGATGTGGCTTACAGGAGCTGTTCGGGAAGTGATCAAAAGCAAGAAAAGCTCATTTAGAAGATGGAAGGCTTGTCCAAATGAGGACAGCAGGCAGAAACATAAATTCTGGCAGAACAAATGCAAGGCAACAATCAGGAAAGCAAAGCAAGACTTTGAGGAGCGTATAGCTAAAAATACTCAGAGAAATAACAAAGACTTCTTTAAGTACATTAGAAGTACGAACCCAACTAGGAAGGCCATTGGACCATTAGATGACAATGGAAGGCAAGGGGTTATTAAAGAGGAAACAGAGATTGCAGAGAGACTCAATGAATTCTTTGCTTCAGTATTCACTGAAGAAGATAGAGAACACATGCCCAAAACAGAGCCTATCTTCGTAGGGAGGGAAACCAAAGAATTAAGCCAGATAGAAATAACCAGGGAGGAGGTCCTTGCATGTCTTGTTAAACTAAACACTAACAAATCACCAGGACCAGATGGCATCCATCCACGAGTTCTCAGGGAACTTAAAGATGAAATTGCTGATCTCCTAGCCAAAATATATAATCTTTCCCTCAAATCAGGCTTTGTGCCTGATGACTGGAAGGTAGCGAATGTAACACCAATTTTCAAAAAAGGATTCAGGGGTGATCCAGGAAATTACCGACCTGTCAGTTTGACATGTGTCCCAAGTAAAGTGATGGAAACCATCCTAAAAGATAGAATTAATAGGCACATAGAATAGAAGGCGCTGCTAAAGGAGAGCCAACATGGCTTTTGCAAGGGCAAATCATGCCTCACTAATCTGTTGGAATTTTTTGAGAGTGTCAACAAGCATGTGGATAAGGGGGATCCAGTTGACATTGTTTATCTGGACTTTCAGAAGGCTTTTGACAAGGTCCCACACCAAAGGCTCTTGAATAAACTTGCCAGTCATGGAATAAAGGGACAGGTCTTGTCCTGGATCAGCAACTGGCTAAGGGACAGGAAACAGAGGGTAGCACTAAATGGACACTTCTCCAAGTGGAGGGAAGTAAAGAGTGGGGTCCCCAAGTTTCAGTACTGGGACCCCTGCTTTTCAACCTCTTCATAAATGATCTAGAGGTAGGAGTAAATAGCAAGGTAGCCAAATTTGCTGACAACACTAAATTATACAGGGTAGTGAAAACTGTGAGAGATTGTGAGGAGCTCCAGAGGGATCTCTTGACACTGGGGGAGTGGGCAAAACAGTGGCAAATGAGCTTCAACATTAGTAAGTGCAGAGTGATGCATGTTGGGGCAAAAACCCCCAATTACATTTATAAACTGATGGGGTCTGAACTCTCTGCGACAAACCAGGAAAGGGACCTTGGTGTCCTGGTGGACAACTCAATGAAGGTGTCAACCCAGTGTGCCTCAGCAGTAAAAAAAGCAAACTCAATGCTAGGGATCATTAGGAAGGGTATAGAAAATAAGTCAGCAAGTGTCATTTTGCCTCTTTATAAATCTATGGTGAGGCCCCATCTGGAATACTGTGTACAGTTCTGGTCCCCATACCTCCAGAAGGATATTATGGAGTTGGAGAAAGTGCAGAGGAGGGCAACCAGAATGATTAGGGGACCGGAACACCTTCCTTACCATCTGAGGCTGCAACGGTTGGGCCTTTTCACTCTTGAACGACGGCGTCTAAGAGGTGACCTGATTGAAGTTTATAAAATCATGCACGGTGTGGACAAAGTAGATAAGAAAAAACTGTTTTCCCTATCGCATAACACTAGAACTAGGGGACACTCCATGAAACTTTTGGGTACTAGTTCTCAAACAAATAAGAGAAAGTACTTTTTCACTCAGAGGATTACTGGTCTATGGAACTCCCTGCCAGAAGAAGTGGTGACAGCTGTCAGTCTTGACAGCTTTAAGAAAGGATTAGACAAGTTCATGGAGGACAAGGGTATCAATGGCTATAATTATGGATACCTAAGAACAACCTCCGGGTTGGAGAGATAGGCAGGATATCTCTCAATGCCATTTCCAGGGAATCCTAAGCAGGTGAAGGCATCTCCTTGGGAATACCCTGAAGGAAATGGTGAGCCTCTGTGTGAGACAGAATGCTGGACTGGATGGGCTGTGGCCTGTTCCAGCAAGGCTGTTCTTATGTTCTTATGTTCTTATGATTTTGCTGTGCCATTTGTGGGGTGCTTTATTTTTGTTGGTTATTGATTCATTTTACAAGTGGTTAGAGGTAGTCCCAGTCTTGAACACATCAGCTAACGTTACCATACACAAGCTCAGGAGGTTGTTTTGCACCTTCAGGTTGCCCGACATTGTCGTATCCGACAACTCATCGACCTTCATGTCGGCAGAATTCCAGGACTACCTCAAACGAAACAGGGTTTGCCACATAATGGCTGCCCCTGTCCACCCCGCCACAAACGGTCAAATAGAGAGACAGGTCCGAACAGTGAAGGGAGCCCTTAAAAGAATGGGGTCTGGTGATTTAGAATTACAGTTATGCCAGTTTCTGTTCACCCACAGGATTACCCCTCTGGCCTCAGGGTTGTCCCCAGTGGATCTGGTAATGAAAAGGAAGCTATCCTCAGTTTTTGATCGTCTAGACCCACACCATATAGTAGACAAAGGGCAAAATCTAGATGTGTGCAACTCTAAGGGATTTGCGGTGGGACAGGTGGTGTAATGTTGCAATTTTGCCCCAGGGACCCAATGGTTGGGAGGAGCGGTCTTGGAGAAAACGGGACCAGTTTCGTATAAGGTGATCATGAATAATGGTTTAGTTTGGAGAAGGCATGTGGACCAAACACGTCCCCGAGTTATTGGGCAAAATGGTCCCCCAGAGGTAGAACTGGACGAGTCCTTTAGCTGGGGTCAGTCTGAGGTAAGCTCAGAGCCTCCTGATTTTGAAGTGGGTTCAGATTTCTTCAGCCAACCACTTCCAACAGGTTGCTGCCTACTCATGCCCCTCCGGGAAGCCACCCGAGAGAGATTCCCTTGTAGCAGAAGGGGAACCTGCCGTCCCACGCTCAAAGTGCAGCGATCATGCCAAACTTAGAAACTCATAGGTCCCCTCAGGGTTGTGACCAACCAAGGGTTTCCACAAGATTGACTGACAATAATGAATGTCTTATACCGGCGGCTCAGAGTTCCCCTCAGTCAGGGCGGCCTAAAAGGACCTGCGGGCCACCCTTAAAATATGGAGATTGGGTCCCCCGTTAGGAGAGGAGGAATGTTGTGTATTCAGGTAAATATTGCCTAGGCGCGCTTTGCAAAAGTTGCGCCAATTCCATGAAAGCTGATTTGCTAATGTTTCCCGCTTCCCCGGAAGTTGTGGGTAAATGTAACAACTGTGTTCTGTATAAAGCGGTTGCCCTTGCACCTGTTCTCTGTTCTTTTGCTCCTTGCAATAAACCATGTTGTTGTTTGAGCCAGCTCTCTCCGAGTAATCCTTCCGGGGTTCAGACACAACACCTATGTCGCTGGGAGGACCCTGAATAGGCTGAGGGTCAGAGTGCTTAGATACAAGACCATCATGCTCAAGTGGGGGCTGCTGGCAGACCACAACACTGCGTGAATGTGGAGAGATACAGAATCCAGATCATTTGCTGGTCTGCCGATTACTACAGGAAACAATGAGGATTAAAATTTGGCCAAAGACAAAGCCAAGAAAGTGGCATCATTTTGGCAGTTCCAAAGTGTGAGCTGGACACGGAAGAATAAAAAGCTTTTTTTTAAAGGGAGGAAGCAGCAGCAGAGAAACTGTGTGGTACCAGTTTACAGGCAGGAATCCTGATGTGACTAAAATGCGATGAGTAAACTGATGTCTCTTTTGGTATCTTTAGTTTTTCATTTTCCTCCTTTTCTGGCTCACTTAAAAGAGATGAAGAAAAGCACTCTGAGAAGGGTGAGCAGGTGTTTCGTACAGCTCCCTGTTTTTTCTTTCTTTCTTGAGCTGCTATTTCATTTGCTCTTCACGGTTGTTTCAATCTGGCCTTCTGATTTTTTTTCATGGAGTGGCTTAATAGGGGAAAGTCCTTCAGAGGAAAGGTTGGGACGCACAGGGGGCTGGAGGCACCAGGTTCAGAAAAGTTTCACTCTGAGCTCTCCAAGGTTACAGAACCTTTTCTCTCATTAAAACAGGTTCCTCACCTGGGAGAGTGGCTTAAAGTTCAGGCCAAAATCCAGAACTTTCTCTCCCCCTTCCCCACAACTTCAGATATGTGTACATATTTCTGTATCTACAGGCAGAAGGCAATATCTGAGTCCGCGGAGACCCATTTGCTGCCGTGGACAAATAATAGGCCTCGGTTCCACCTGAAATGAAACTGGAAGTCTACTTCTGGTTTTGTAAAACTTCATTTTTGGGATGTATATATGTATCTATGTAGAGGGACTGCGGTGGCTTAGTGGTTGAGATGCTGAACTTGAGGCCTGAGTGTTGCACAATGGAGTGAGCACCAATCATCTGTCCCAGCTCCTGCCACTCTAGCAGCTTGAAAGCAAGCAATTGCAAGTAGGTAAATAGGTACCAGTTTGGCAGGAAATGTAACAGCATTCTGTGTGCTCTGGCATCTAGTCATGCCTGCCACATGTCCATGGAAACATCTGCAAACACAGACAGTGCTGGCTCTTTGGCTATAAACAGAGATGAGCACTAAACCCTAGAGTCGGATATGAATGGATTTCGAGCAAGGGCGACCTTTACCTTATAACCATATGCTTTATTGTTTGCATTAATTATAGTATGCCCACCACCCAGAATAGCTTGCTAGTGGGTGATAACTAACCAAGTAACCAAGTAACTAAGTAACATAACTTGGAATTTAGTTAGAGCTTTTTCTGTTCCCTTGAGCAAAATCTCACAGATTAATGTTCTACCTTTCCCCCAGGACTTTAACCTGCAATAGGTAGCTAGACTTAAAACTGTGGCTCAATAAAAGTCAAAATGCCTGCAATTAAAATACCAGCCCTCCCCCCAAAAATGTATTTGGATGCAATTTCCCATTGCCTTCAACGCTACAATCTATGTGATCACAAATGTCACGGTCGCTATGTCTATTTATTTATGCATTTACATTCCCTGCTGCAAAACAGTATGTAAAGCAGGAGGTGGGGGGAAACATTTACGCAAGGCAGTTAAAAACCCCCAAAGCAAAACAAAACATGACAAAAAAAGTGACAGCTGATAAATAATACTAAACAATAAAACAGATGAACAGCAAAAGGAAGAAAAAAAAGCTACCATGAAATACAGAAGACTGCAGATTGATTTTTTTTAAAAAAATCATTCTTTTGTATGGAAAATATAAACTTCTTTTCCACATGCATGAAACAGAATAAATGAAGAGGAGAACGTTCACTATCAACATATTATTATTTAACTGGATAACTGATTTCCTGAATATAAACCAGAGATACAGTAATTCCTCGGATAATGTTAAAACTTGGCTCCACAAGTCTTAGCGTTATCTGGTTTTTAACGGTGTGTGATCCATTGATTGCACAATGTTAAAAAAGGCCTGGTTCCCTTTCCAAAGAGGCAGGCGGATTGAGCCAAGCCCCAAAGTCAGCAGGACTGAGCATCAGAGCGCCGGTTTGCTTGGGGTGAGGGTGCGCACGCCTGGTCTCCCCCCAAAGAAACCGACACTCTGACACTCAGACCACTGGTTTCCTTGGGGGGAGAGCAGGCGCACACACACTCACCCCAAGTAAACCGGCGCTCTGATGCTCAGAGTGCTGGTTTCCTTGTGGGAAACCGCACGCACACACCCTCACCCCAAAGAAACTGAGGATCAGACACTCTGAGCGCCAGTTTCCTTGGGGGGGGGGAGAGCATGCATGCATGCCCTTACCCCAAGCAAACAGGCACTCTGATGCTCCGACCGCCGGTTTCCTTGGGGGGGGGAGTGGGTGCAACTCTCTCTCAACCCAAGGAAACGAACGCTCAGACACTCAGACCACTGGTTTCCTTTGCTCTTACCCAAAGGAAACTGGCAGTCTGAGCATCTGATCACTGGTTTCTTTGGGGTGAGAGAGCGTGTGCGCTCTCACCCAGAAGAAACCGGCGATCCGTTGCTTGGGTCTACAGAGGGCCCCTTGCCCCCTCCCAGCAAGGAGGCCTACGGGCTTTGGGCAGAGATCAATGTTGGGGAATTTGTGGAAAACTTTCGCATCGCACAACCTTATCTTAACATTGTGCAGAGCAAAAGTTTTCCTCAAATTCCCCAATGTTATCCGGTTTTAACGCTGTATAGTGCACACATTAACTGGGGTATTACTGTCCTGATTTCTAATCTTTTTGATGTGTGCCCCAACCAGTCTTAGTATGGTAAATGGAAGCTGGGAAGAATGGTTTGTTCATATGGGCACACACATTAATAAACTGATGGCTTTTGCAGTCAAACGAAGAAAATCTGCTAAAGCATCACTGAACATATTTTTTCCTATCTATGGGATATTGGAATAACTCCTTCTATGCGAAGGAATCTCTCTTTCTGAATATATTCATACGCTCGTGTGTTTATATGTATACAAATGCATTCTCTTTCGCTCTGTGATTTATGCTCTAAATCCAATTGAGAACCACGACTAGAACAGACCCACATTTATTTTGTTTTATTTATTTTATCACATTTATCACATTTGTTTTATTTATTTTATCACATTTATATCCTGCCCATTTAGTAACAACTGTTTGCCATGGTGGTTTCAAAGACTTCTGTCCAGTTCTAGATACAGTTTATTTAGATACATTTTTCCCCCTCCAGAAAGCAATCAGGACTGGATATGCTGAACTTCAGTCTAAATCTGAGACAGATGGATGGCTTGGCACTTAACTAAAAACTAATTAAAAGGTGGTTTTTTAAAAAACTTCCAAAATCCAACTTTGCATGCTACTTGAAAAGCAGATGTTAAATTTAAAAGTTAAATTTTTGGACTACAATTTCCAGAATTCCCAATTTGTGCCATCCCTCCAGGATCAGGGGAAACTACACAATTTACTTGACTTTATTTTTTATTTATTTTTTACAGCTAAAGTGATCATCCCTGCTTGCTCAATAGATGGTCTAGCTTTCTACTCTAACCTTTGGCTTTTCCCTTCTAAATGCCAGACTTCAAAAGTTGTCTTCTGAAGACCTCTGTACTTTGGGTCCATCATGAAAAGACAAGCCTTGCTGGAAAAGACACAAATCCTAAGAGAAGTTAAAAGAGCAGGAGAAGAGGAAGGTCAAATCTGAGATGGCTTAACTGCCTAAAGGAAACTACAGCCTCGAGTCTTCAAGAGCTGAGCAGGGCTGCTAATGATAGGACATTCAGGGTGTGGCTCATTCACAGATGATATGATGGCACACAGAAATGACAAATTAAGACTGTTGACCAGAGGTTGCCAACGTTTTGAATTCAGGGTTTGGGTTACACTCTCTCAGACAGTCGGTGGGCCGGACTGGTGGTCCAGCTGCCACTGCAGCTGTTGTAAATGCATTTACAACAGTCGTAAATGAGTCCACAACCAATTCCGGCAGTGGTGGCGACTGGAGTGAGGGGGCGGGCCGGTTGATTTGGCACCACAGGCCATAGGTTGCCTACCCCTGCTGTAGATCTAGAATAACCTATTACTTTTTGACATGGGACAGATTTTTCCTCCAAAGCCTTTTTGTAACTGTCCCTCCCAGCTTTTGGTTGCCTTTCTCCCTTTGGCTGATTCATTTGTTTAATCAGGAAACCTTATTAAAGAAAAGTATGGAGCGCATCCACACACACAAAGCAAGTTGACATCATTTTAATGAAGCCATGTGTGTAGTGACAGGATGGCTCAAGCCTACACCAGTTGAGAAAATATACCCTCTTGTTGGTATCGTTCCCCTAAGATCAGCAGAGAAGTAGTAGCGGACGCTGAGAGAACTAAGCAAGAGAACGATCCTCAACATCCTCAGAATGGATATGAGCCTCAAGTCTGCCGGCTCAGATCTAGGAAGAGCCTTATGGTAAAAGCAAGCATTCTTGTACACGAGAGCAAAACCAAATTAGAAGATAGAGGAAGGAGCTCACTGGACAAGGAACAACATTAAAGGAGGATATAGCTGAAGGTCTCAACCTCCCCAACTTCACTTGGAGGACCCTGGATAGGCTGAGGGTTGGAGTTCCTAAATGCCAGACCAACATGCTCAAGTGGGGGATGCTGGCGGACAACAACACACGGTGTGAATGTAGAGAGATACAGAATCCAGCTCCTTTACTGGTCTGCTGATTGATGCCAGAGACATGCACTGGCGAAGACTTGGGTTTGGGCAATGACAAAGTGAAGAAAGTGGCTTCATTTTGGCAGTCCAGGA
The DNA here is from genome assembly GCA_035047305.1 of Bradypodion pumilum. Classification (NCBI taxonomy): domain Eukaryota; kingdom Metazoa; phylum Chordata; class Lepidosauria; order Squamata; family Chamaeleonidae; genus Bradypodion; species Bradypodion pumilum. Next base: position 9,357,188 of record JAWDJD010000003.1, read on the forward strand.
TTTGATTGGGACACAAAATAAGAATTAAATAAATTAGCCTCCCTGCCTAAAACTCTGGGCTACCTTAAAATTATTCTTTAAGTGAGCAAGTTGGTGCGGGGTGCTGGTTAACAACGCCTGATAATCATTTCCTGTAGGATGTTTAGAGAAGGTATTTTATTTTATCGTTAATGAGGAATGTTGTCCCATCAGATGCAATGGAGCTGCAAAATACAGGGAGCAAACGATCCGTGTGAGACTTGGAGACAACGGAGGCGGAAATGATATTCTTCAAGGGAGCTGTCAGATCTAGCCCAGCGTGGTAGAATTTCAGAGCATTGGAAGCCAGGACTGTTTTTATCCAAATGGGAAGAAGTGAATCTGATTGAGGCTGAAGTGATGACCTTAATGTGGTTTCCATTGGTGCTCTTCTTCCATAAGCCAATGCGATGGAGGAAATAAAAACCCTGAATTTGATCGGCTGTTACAGAGCGGCAGACTGGAATAATATGGCATTCAGAAATGACTCTTTGCTCATCCTGTCCGTGCCTGTTAAAACTACACAGTTTGTTTCTTGACATAGATCTGGTCACTGATGCACGGAGACACCATGGTTTGTAGATCAAACGACGGCATTCTGTGTTCTGCAGAAGTTGGCCCAGGGCTGAAAATGGTTCCTTTTTTCAGACTATAACTTATAGTAAGTCTCATCTTGCATGGCACTGGTCTGCTTTCTTACAAAAAATCCCCCCAGATTCTTCATTTCAGTATGAGATGATGGAAGTCCTAGACATTTTTCCATTTCTATCAATAAATAAGCCACCTTGACCAGTGGGACAATCACAGTAAGGTAAAGATCTCCCTTGCTCGAAAGCCAGTCATATCTGACTCTAAGGTTCAGTGCTCATCTCTGTTAATAGCCAAAAAGCCAGTGCTGTCTGTATCTGCAGACATTTCCATGGTCATGTGGCAAGCATGACTAGATGCTGAAACACACAGAACACTGTTATCTTTCCTGCTGAAGCAGTACTTATTTATGTACTTGCAATTTCTATAGCCGCCCAGAGTCCTTGTGAGCAGGGCAGCTATAGAAATATGAAAATTAAATTAAATTAAATTAAAATTTTGTGCTTTTGAACTGCTAAGTTGGCAGGAGCTGAGGCAGACAACAGGTGCTCACTCCATCATGGAGCGGGTCTTGGACTGCTGATCTCTCGGCCTTCCAGATGTCAAGTTCAAAGCCTTAACCAATAAGCCACATTGCAATGCTAACCTGCATTCCTTATTCTTATTTTAGAAAAGTTACTTTTGTCCTACAATAGGAAAGTTTTATCATTGCCTTCTAGGGCTTAGTTCTTATGAAGATGTACAATCCCTTTCTTGGCCATTCAACTGCAGGTGGAAACCTAGACAGTGAAATCCCCCCCCTCATAGATTTGTTTTAGATCCCTAAAAGTAGAAAGCTAGCACATCAGGGAGGAGGTTCAGCCAGAATAGAGTTTGCTGCCTTTTACTTGTCTATATGAAGAGGTTCTGATTCTTGAGATGAAGAACAGCAGAAGCAGACACAAGCTTGAACAGGAACATGCTGAGCGATTGCTCTGAATTCCCCACCTTACTGACTCAGTGCACTCTGTGAACCTCCTTATCATGAGATTTCTATGCTGTTGGTATGCATGCGTCAGAAATTTCAGGCAGAAAGCACAGCCTAAAGGAATACAGAAAACAGCTGTCTGGGCATAACTGGGTAGATGGCATTATAGGGTGAGGCAGGGTGGGCTTCTAGACTACTGGAGCAAAGGTACATGATTTAGCACATTCCCAACAGGAATCTTGATAAACTCCCACTGATCTCCATGTGCCATCATCATTAGAAAAGAAAAAGGGAAACAATTGGAAAGATTATATAATTTGCTTTTTTGCCTGAAGTGCAAAAATAGGATACAAACACAATGTACCGTTTGTGTATGCCCAAAAATGATGAAGATAATGATAAACGAATCTTCTTATAAGGTCTTTGTATTCTTAATGTTATTTTTATTTTTTATTTTGCAAACTCTGATAATAAACTGATGTATATTAGCTTGTAATGTCATCAAACAGAAACCAAACTCAGATACTTCTCTGCACAAAAAGTCTTCAAGTTCCTTTTGTAATCTTGACAATAGTAACCAAATTCAAATATGTTCTCTTCAACTTCTTCACTATGTCCTTTGTAACAATATGAAACAATGATTCAAGTAAAACAGTCAGTACACAGGTGGCAATGTGAGCTTGCAGATTCAGTCAGGAGCAGGCAGCAAGTTGTATTTAAGAGATAGGAAAGGAGGTATACTATATTCATATTCATAGACTAGGAACCATGCATCCTAAGGGTTTAAACTACGAAACTGATTTAACCTGCTTTTTGTAAGTACACAGGAATCATAACCATGGTGCTCCTTGTAAGTAAAACAGTCAGTACACAGGTGGCAATGTGAGCTTGCAGATTCAGTCAGGAGCAGGCAGCAAGTTGTATTTAAGAGATAGGACTCTAATGGTATGCAACATCCTTAGCAACCATAGAGAAATTACAGAAGAGACAGAGAGGACGCGAAACACAAGAGTGGTAAGCTTGGACTGGATAATGAGCATGGGGGATTGCAGCTGGTTTGAACATATAATATTGTAACAGACATGTGTTTTGTAACCTTTCAGATATTGCAAAAACTCCTCTGATGAAATTTATTGAATGAAATGTCTAATTAACCGGATAGACGTCGGGAGTTTAGGGCCAATTTATATGGGAGTTTGACTTCCCAACTGAATACGAGTTTATGAGCTGTTTTGGACAAGAGATAGAAAGTGTAATAGAGGAATGAATCATTGTTTCATATTGTTACAAAGGACATAGTGAAGAAGTTGAAGAGAACATATTTGAATTTGGTTACTATTGTCAAGATTACAAAAGGAACTTGAAGACTTTTTGTGCAGAGAAGTATCTGAGTTTGGTTTCTGTTTGATGACATTACAAGCTAATATACATCCGTTTATTATCAGAGTTTGCAAAATAAAAAATAAAAATAACATTAAGAATACAAAGACCTTATAAGAAGATTCGTTTACCATTATCTTCATCATTTTTGGGCATACACAAACGGTACATTGTGTTTGTATCCTTTTCTCCGTTTGGCCATTTTTTGCTATGCTTGAAGTGCAAAAATAACCATCTCTATAACTGGCACTGCTAGTAAAGCAATGCTGACTAATTTGTCCAAGTGGAACTGCTGACAAAGCAGGCTTGATGCCATAGTATAGGATAGTGATGACCAACCTTGGCATTCCAGATGTTATTAGACTTTGGTTACCAGAAGCCTAAGTCAACATTACTGCTGATCAGGGCTTCTAGGAATTGAAGTCCAAGAACATCTGGAGTGCCAAGGTTGGCCACCACTGGTATAGGGTCTAAAGACTTTGGGAATTCACAGGTAGATCTACAAAGCTATGCTCAACAGTTGACCACTTCAGAGCATAGAAGACATTACTTTGTTCTACATCATCCAGTTGTTGCTGGGTTTAAATAGGTATGAACCACGTATTGCCCTTAGCCCTTCCACTTTCCAAACTGCAGTTCCTTCCTTTTGTGGATCACCTCCAGATTGGATTATTGTAATGCACTCTACATGGGGTTGCCAATGACGACCTTTCGGAGGCTGCAGCTGGTCCAAAATGCAGCTGCCTGGGTAGTGATGGGATATGGGTGTTATGCCCGTGCTTCACCGCTGCTCCGGGAGCTGCACTGGCTGCCCGCGTGCCTCCAGGTGTAATTCAAGGTGCTGGCTTTGACCTTTAAAGCCCTAAATAGCAGTGGACCAGGTTACTTGAGAGACTGCGTCACCCCAAAAGTGTCAGCCCATCCGACAAGGCCAGACAGGAGGGGCTCAGTGGTGGTCCCATCAGCTAAAGAACTACATCTAACTGGGACCAGGAAGAGTACCTTCTCCGTGTCTGCCCCAGCCCTAGAAAAAATTGCACATCATTGACACATTTGAGCATATATTCTTTCTCCCTTCCATTTCAATTGCCCTAAACAATTAAGTCTTCCTATACAGAAGCAAAGCTGTTGAGGACAATTTATTCTGCAGGTCTTTCATTCTTAGGATCGCAGTAAATTGGTACACAGAAAGAGCCTCCTTGAAGATGGTGGTATTTTTGAACCACAATCGGGCAACCTGGTAACGACAACCTTATGTTGCCAGCCATCTTCCTCACACTAGAACAGGCGACAGGAACTACAGAATGATAAAGTATAGAATACTCCAATTTGCTCTGCAAGGAAAGATCCCTGGGAAGAGAGGCCCTGGACATAGATGGACTTCATGGCTGAAGAACCTGAGAGGCTGGTGTGGCATGTTCTTGGAAGAACTGTTCCAAGGAGTTAAGAACAGGAAGACTATCGCCATGAAGATAGCCAATATCTGAAGAAGAAGAAGAAGACACGGTCTAGACACGGAAGAAGTTGGAGATAACTTGAATGGGAAACAACAACAACAACAACTGTATTTCATTGTCTTTCAAGATGTGCTTGGCAGCTTGTTTAATGGAAACAAATGCCCTTCTACTCAGATGCAATGACTTCTCATTCTTGAGAATGTAACACTACCTTGGCTATTAATACAAATTTCCCCATCGACACAGCTGTGAACTCTAACAATGACAATGGCAATTGTGTCACTAATTTATGTAAGCACCTGGAGGGAAACTAATCCAGTGCTTTTTAATGTTTTCAGGACCTGACTTTTCTTCTTCAAATGTCAATAGGGTGTTTAAAATGCCACTGAAGGCTGCTGAAGTCTGAAGCTAGACTTCAGATAAAGATGTGGAGGATCTATGATCCCAAAGAGCTGGTGGGGGTTGGGAGTGGGTGGGCAAGTGAGCCATTCTGGCAGAGAAGATGTGGCACTTGTAAGGATATTACAAAAAACTGGAGAATGTCATTTTAGGATCAAACAGTTTTAGGAAGGTAAAAGAAAAAAAAGGCAAGGCAGCAATCCAGATAGAGGGCATAATTATTAAGGGCATTTAAATGGAATCTCATTTGGATTTCTGTACAATATAGCGTATTAACTCTGCCAACAATAGTCCACATACTTAAAGCAAAGGTCTTTCCAGTAGTAACATATAGCTATGAGAGCTAGACCATAAGGAAGGTTGAGAGCAGAAGAATAGACAGCTTTGAACTATGGTGTTGGAGAAGACTCTTGAGGGTCCTCCGGATTGCCAGGCGATCAAATCAGTCAACACTGAAGGAAATCAACCCTGACGGCTCCTTGGAATGACAAATACTGAAGCTGAAGCTCAAGTATTTTGGCTACCACGTGAGAAGAGAGGACTCACTGGAGAAGGCCCTGAGGATGGGATGGCTAGATGGAATCATTGACACAATGGGCATAGTTCTGGGTGGACTACGGAGGATGGCAGATGACAGAGGAGCTCAGTGAGCTGTGGTCCATGGGGTTGCAAAGGGTCAGACTCGACTGTACGACTGTACGACTGAACAACAACAACAACAACAACAACAAGAACAACAACAACAACAACAACAACAACAACAACAACAACAACAACAACAACAACAACAACAAGAACAAGAACAACAACAACAACAACAACAACAAAGCAATATATTATCAATTGCTGGCTTGCTGGGCCTGTTGCAACTTCACCAAAGCCCCTTTGGCCAGATTGTTTCAAGGTGACTAAGGATGGACTTCATGGCTGCCCAGCAATCCTGTGGCAAAAGGCCACGCTATACTTTGCCCAATCCCAGCAACCTCTTACTTTGGCTTGTTCCCAGTGGTGGGATTCAAATTGTTTTACTACCTACTCTGTGGACATGGTATGGAGGGTGTGGCCAGGGGGAAAGCCCTGTGTTGCACCTGAATTAGGACTACTTTATTTCCAAACTTGGATGGGTGGGACCAGCTGGAATTTCTGCTACTGGCTTTGGTGAATTGGAGCGAACCTGCTGAATCTCAACACTGCCTGTTCCCATCTCTCATGATGTGGTCACAGGGTTGGACTTTGAGAGGCAAATCAAACATTGGGACAGTTAGCTCTGCTCTTACAATATAAGGCAATATGGACCAACACAAAGAAACACCTCATTCAAAGCCTACTCATTCCCAACCTATGTTACCTGTGCCAAACATGGACACTCACAACAAAACATAAATGAAAGTTGGGCAGCACAAAAATGGGATGTCTGAGGAAGGCTGCTGAAGTGACTAGAAGGGACAAAATCAGGAATGAGATTATAAGGGAAAGAATTGGAATATAACCAATCTTAAACTACATACCGAGGCAACAAATAAGGTGTTTTTCCCTACTTGAAGAGTATGTCTTGGAAGCCCATATCCTACAAGGCATATGTGGAAAGAGGAGGACAAAGACCATGACGCAGACCCAGAGGAAGGTGGAGAGATAACATCAAAGACATTACAAGAAAACTAAATAATGCTGGTGGTGGCCACTAGAAGTACCAGAACAAGAACCTTGTATCTCTCTTGACACCCAATGGGGTTAAAGAGAAAGTAAAAAAGGAGGCAGGGGGGGGGAGTTGTTTTTGTTTAGTGTCAATCACTCTCCATGCTCCAAAAATTAACAGATTTCTGAATCCAAAATACAGTTGCTTACAAGTTTGGTCTTGGGGAGTGCAAATTGGATCTCTCTACTCTCAAACATGAACCAACACAGGTCTGCTCATCTGAAAATATGAACCAGATTAAATGCATTTCTGAACTAAAACCTCCCCAAATATTTTATAGTTTCAATGTAGTTAAAATCAGTTACACTGATCCCAAGGACTCGCAATTCAATTGTCAGTAGGTTTGATGAATCAGTAATCATACCCTTGCCGTACTTGAAATTCATCAAATTATCTAATTAAAACTAATCAGAATTTTCCTTTGTTCTACTGAGAAAAATGTGTCCTTCTTAGCAAGACATGATATGTGAAAGACTAATGGGTTTCCCCCACTCTCTATGTGGGCCCATTAAAAAAAAGATCCTGTTTTTGGACACTATTACATCATTGTATCAGTGGGGGAGTCACAATTTAGAAATACCTTTCAAGCATCCCCTAGTTTTCCATTTCTAAAAGCCTTCATTATTACAGCTGCCATTTCCTGCACTTTGCATCTTATTACCGTACTGTGGTAACCAGGTTCTAAAAATAAATGAAAATGTACTTTCAGCAGACCATTTAAGCACTGGAGGATTCCAGACATTTAGAAGATGTGATAATCTCTCCCAACAAAATTTCTCAATTAGAGAGCAAATCCTCTCCTCCGTCAAAGGTTAGTTTTGGAATGTATCCTTTTCTCTGCCCACTCTGATCCATAGCTTTCTTCAGCATTATTCAAATCCAGACAGGAGAGACAGGTTGTGGACCAGAAATGGTCCGGTTAGAAGGAAGCATCCCATCTCAACATCCGAAGGTGGGTTTCTCCCCTGTTCTGGTCATAAGCCATCAGCATCTTAACTTCTTCTTCTTCCTCCTCCTTCTTCAGGAGTTGAGAGAGATACAAGGTTCCTGCTCTGGCACTTCTAGTGGCCTCCACGGGTGTGATTTAGTGTTCTTGTAATGTGTCTTTGATGTCATTTCTCCATCTTCTTCTGGGTCTGCCTTGTGGCCTTTGTCCTTCTCCTGTTCTCACATAAGCCTTATATGGTATGGGCTTCCAAGACATTCTCTCCAAAGGGGCAAACCACTTTATGTGTTGTCTTTGTATGGAGCTTTAGATTGGTTCTATTTGAATTTTTTCCCTTATAACCTCATTCCTGATTTTATCCCTTCTAGTCACAACATCTAATTTCTGCGGTTGACCCACTTTCATTTATTTTTTGTTGTAAGTGTCCAAATTCAGTACTGGTAATATAAGGTGGGAATGAACATGCTTTGTATGATGTGTTTCTTTGTGTTGATTGGTACTGTATTGCATTATGTTGTAAGAATGGAGCTAAATGTGCTAATATTTGGTTTGCCTCAGAGCACCATAAGTAAATCCCTTTGTCGGTTTTAGTATCAAGACTAAAATTAGTAAATATTGGATGAATCTTTTCTGTGCTCTACAAATGTCCTTGAACTGGAATTCTACTCCTAAATTTTTGCACAGATATATCAAGAATGGACTCTATGTTTGATTTGTCCATGATTGGACAAATGATTTGTCCATGATTTGTCCAACCTCCTGGTTGGAGAGATAGGCAGGATATCTCTCGATGCCATTTCCAGGGAATCCTAAGCAGGTGAAGGCATCTGCTTGGGAAGAATACCCTGAAGCAAATGGTGAGTCACTGTGGGAGACAGAATGCTGGACTGGATCATGGGCTCCTGTGGCCTCTTCCAGCAAGGCTGTTCTTATGTTCTTATGATTGTACTTGTCATGATCTGGATGAACCAAACTGCATCCATTTTGCTTTCTGTATCCATCTTAGGTTACTTGGAGTCAAGGACAGAGCAAAAGTGGGGAGCCTGGAGCACTTGGAAATCCCACAGGTCTCTACCTTACCTGAAAGGAGGGGTAGGAGCAGATCTCCCTGATTGGAGTCTCTTATCAGTGGTCAGATTTCATTGGATAACCTTATCTAATGGGAGGTAAATTTTGATGGGTATCTCTTATCTGATATGGGTGTTGCCCTTTTTCATAGGTTCCACTTATCTTGACCAAACCTCCAAGGTGGAGCTACTTTCCTATTTAAGGAGCTGCACAGAGCCACTCAAGTGGGCTCCTAACTAGAGACCTCGAGTTTTGTTAGGACTTTGCCTCTATCTCTGAGAAGAGACTAAATATCTGAGACGCTAGTCCTGCCTAGGGCTATGCCAGAGCAAACCTTTGACTAAATCTGTATTTCTATGTTTTCTGTACTTTGTCTTTTTCAGATATATTGCTAAATAAAACTTTGCTGCTACATGGAAAGAGTGGAACTCAGTTTATCGGGCATAACACTTTGATCCCAGCTCCTGTCAACCTAGCAAGTCAAACACATGAAATTGCAAGTAGATAAATAGGTACCACATCAGAGGGAAAAGTAACGGCATCCGTGGACTTTGGTGTCTAGTCATGCCTGTCACATGACCATGGAAACATCGGCTATCTGGACAGAGCTGTCTCATTGGCTGAAAACAGGGATGAGCACTGTTCGCTAGAGCCAGATGTGACTACCTTTTGAGCAAGAGAAACCTTTACCATTATCCTAACATTTGTTGCAGAAAAATCTGCCATTTTTCTTTCCAGAATTATATTTTTTTCCACATGTCAAATGATAATAACAACAGTCCAGGCTCCCTTTCTTAAAACCCATAGAATACATATTAAAAAAATAAATCTGCATAATTTTCTCTTTTTATCAAATTGCTTTTTAAACACTGCAAGGATGAAGTTCAAGATCTGTGCATTGGAGTAACAGCTGCAAAGAAAGGACAGTGGAGAGATGATGTCTGAGAGATGTGCAGCTAGGTGACAACACAATGAGGTTCTCGCAATAAGCAATGATCATCTATGTTTCACACTCAGAGAGCTTTCACATCTAATAGTCTGAACTACTGTATATACTCGAGTATAAGTCGAGTTGTTTAGCCCCCAAAATGAGGTACAAAAATGGGACTCGACTTATACTAGGGTCAACGTAAACACTCAAAAACATACCCACACAAATGTCTAAATTAATTAATTTTACTCTATTTTCATGTATTTTAATTACTGAAACTCACTAGCAGCAGCTGCATTTTCCACCCCGACTTATACTTGGGTCAAACTATTTTCCTAGATTTAGTGATCCAAATTAGATAACTTGACTTATATTTGGCACGACTTTTAGTCGAGTATATACAGTAAGCAGTTGGCTCTGTGCTTAGCCCATACAAGTAAAGATATCGCTGCCTGAAGGTCACGCACATGAAGTAGAGCCTGTACGTATATTCCCAAGGTCATTCTCAGTATCCATGCCTTTATCTTGTCCAATCCCTGTCTTAGAATCACAGAATAATTGAGTTGGAAGAGATCTTTTAGGCCATTGAGCCCAACCCCCTGCTCAATGGAGAAATTCAAATAAAAAAAGAAATTACAGATGATGGTCCAATTCTCTCTTTAATGCTTCTCTTAAATGCGTCAAGGCAGTTGGTTCCACCCTCATACTGCTCTAACAGTTAAGACGTTTTTCCTGATATTCAGCTTATATCTGGCTTCCTATAGTTTGAGCCCATTATTATGTATCCTGCACTCTGGGATGACCAAGAACAGATCCCACTTCTCCTCTTTATGGCTATCTTTCAGGTTTTTGAAGAGTCCTATCATATCCCATCTTAGTCTCCTTTATGCAAGGCTAAACATGCCCAGTTCCTTCAGTCTTTCCTCCTTTGGCTTGGTTTCCAGTCCTCTGATCATCCCTGTTGCCCTTCTCTGTACCTGCTCTAATTTGTTTGCATCTTTTATTTTATTTTTATTTATTACAGTATTTGTATCCCGCCTTCCTCATCCCAAAATGATCCAATGCAGCTTCCTAAATGGTCTAAAACTTCAATTAAAACATCATTTAAAACATCAAATTAAAAACCCAGACTAAAACAATTTTAAAAACTCATTAAAGCTATCCAAAAATCCTCACATATCCTCCCCAACCCCTTAATAAAAAAGACAAGAGAGAAAGGAAGAAAGAAAGAGGGGGTAACTATACACAGCCCCCCTGAGGCAACTACACAAGCCATTTGGGTTGGCCAGTTACACCTTTTATACCCCACACCCGCTGGCATAACCAGGTCTTCAGTGCCTTCCTAAAGGGGAGCAGCTCTGTCTGGAGGCGCAGTTCATGTGGCAGGAGGTTCCACAGGGCCAAGGCAGACACCGAGAAGGCTCTCCTTCTGGTCCCAGTCAGGTGTGCTTTCTTAGAGTGTGGTGCCCAGAACTGGAGACACGACTCTGGACGTGGTCTAACTAGGGCTGAATAGTGGGGGACTAGTACCTTTCTCCAGGTTTGCCATCACTAGCCGAGCCCAAACTGCAACACAAGAAACACTTATTAATTGCAAAGTGCCAACACAGAAACAAGGGAGGAAGTAAATGATCCCATTGGGCTCCTGGGCAGAAGGGTGGGGCAAATTTGGTGCTGGCGGGAGGAAGGAAGTGCTCCCATTGGGCTGCTGGACAGAGGGGTGGTGTGAACTCTGTGCTGGGGGAGGGAGGAAGCACTCTCATTGGGCTGCTGGAAAGAGGGGTGGGGTGAACTCTGTGCTATGGTGACTGCATAGGTGCCCACAGAGAGGGCTCCAAGTGCCACCTCTGGCACACATGCATAGGTTTGCCACTGGCCTAGCCTAAACCAGAGTGCTGCAGATTTGGCACCCATGTAACATACACAGGCACTTGTGGCAAGGGAAACAAATGGTTCTGCTTGTAAAATTCACCAGCAGGCATTAAAAACAAGAACAACACACAGACAGAGGGAAAAATGTCACTGATATTGGCGGGGAAAATAGGCCCATACGACTTTAACCTACCCCATGAAAGCCCACACAAGAGAATTAGACATCCATCTCACATCCATCAACTCCCAATTGTAATGAAGACTCAGTACAACTTCCTTTTAAAAAAAGGAAGAACATTCTAGAAAATTGCCAGTCTAACAAACAATGTACCTCTTTCCATTTTCTGTGCCCGGACATTTAATTGTTGGTTGCTCATGGGATGAGGAATAAATGCAGTCTAGTTGTGTCAATTTGAAGATGTTGAACGTCACAACTGCAGGGTTGGCAGATCAGCAGTTCAAGACCTGAGTGCTACAGGACAGACTGAGCTCCCATCTCCTGCCAACATAGCAGTTTGAAAGCAAGAAATTGCAAGCAGATACATAGGTACCACTTCGGTGGAAAGGTAACAATGTTTCATGTGCTCTGGTGTCTAATAATACTTGCCACGCGACTATGGAAATGTCTGCAGACACAGACATGCTGGTACTATGGCTATAAATAGCTATAAATGGAGATAAGCTCTGTAGATACGACTGGCTTTTGAGTAAGGATGACCTAACTTAAAAAGGATCAGAAGTTGGAATTTCTAGAACAGATTTTGACTTTCATTGTGCTTCAGTTATCAGTCTTCTGCTTTGGCACTTCGTTCTTTTCTGACAGTACCTGTCACCAAATGTTTTTGTTTAGATTTCAACAGTGAATTTTAAGAGCATGACAACTGATCAAATCTCATCTGTGGGATTCTGGTACTGTCCAGTATATACCTGTTCCAGCTCATTTGGACACTTTCCCATGAAGCTAGCACACATTCTTATTGTTAAAAATAAATAAATGACAGTAACAGCAAGCTTCTGGTCGTAAGCTAACATATTTAAATGTAATGGATTAGAACTCATATGAATAACCTATTAAAATCTTTAATTAGCCAATTAAGCAATATTTAATTGATGCAATTGCCTGATATTTTACACATGGAGTAGTGCTAAGGGAAGCATAATTTATACTCTCCTCATAATTTATATTGGTCTTTCCTATTATTATAAAAACAAACAGCTGAAACCAAACACTTAATAAACCAACCCTTTAATAAATCCTTAATTTCACTTAAAGAATGGAGGAGCAGAGAAGTAGTTCTGAGTTAGCTCTTGGAACATTGCCTTACCCCCAAAGTATTTGGCTGGTACTCTGGATTGAACACTAGAAGACATTGTCTAAACAGCAAAGAGAAAGTTCCCACCAGAAATAACCTCCTTAGGAAACTGGCTGAATCAGACTGAGGTGCATACCTACAAACAATAAGAACAGAAGAATATGCTATATTTATATGGTACTAGCTGATTATCCGGCGTTGCCTGGGGTTGGTTTTTTTCCTGTAAAGTCAAACCACGGCCAGCTACTTCAGCAGCAGTACCTGCCTGGGTGGGTGAGGGAGAGAAGTTGATGGGGCTGGCCCTTGGCCCCTGGGAGGGTCATACACCACCTCTCACAGGTGCTCTGCCGGGTCTAATGGCTGCCTCCAACCCCCAGATTCTCCTGAGGCACTTCGGTCGCTCTTCTGCCTCCTACCACCCATCCATATAGGTCGGAGTGAAGCATAGTCCTGGCATAAAAATGCAGGGAGGTCGTCCTGCCCACCCACTCACCTGTGCAAAGGCATCTGGGAAATGTAGTCTTGGCTTGCGCGTGCTCTGTACTGTCATTTTGTCATGTTTTGTCCTGCCGGTGAGGGTATTCACTTTGTGACCCATTTTGGGGGCATCAACCACCAAATGGGGTTTGCAACCACCCAGTGGCCATCTTGCCAGGCCAAGGAAGGTGTGTGGCAAGTTTCAGTGGGATCCATCCAGTGATGTGGGATCCCATCATGGACTTACAAGATCACACCTTTGTTTTATACATATAGATAAATTAGCACATGCTAAAGAAGTTGATGTAGCTTTTAATGAATGATGCAGGATTATTACTGGCTGCCTGAAATCTACCTCTGCCACCCCCAAAAGTATTTTATTTGGTTGGCATTGCCCCTCTGGAAGTATACTGAGAAGTGCTAGCAAATGATGAACAAAATAAAGTAATACCACATGTCTACATCGTGGACACTAACCGCCTGGATGATAGCTAAAATCATGGAAATGTTTTCTGCAGATCTCTCAAGCTCCAAATATTAAACCAGAAGAGAAGAGGCTACACCCATGCAAAGCAAAAACGACACACCTTTCTGAATGGATGATTGCTGAGGAGTGCCTCTCACCAGGACAAGATTATGGACTATATGGAAATCACTGACTTCAAAGCATAGTAGGAAGATGAAAGAATTATCAAGTAAAATGGAGCAACGGGGCTACAGGACAGATTCTCTGTGCATTTGGAAAAATTCAATCAATGCAGAATTTGTGATCCTGCAAGGTATGCCACATCATATGTATGAAAGAAGACAGAATTCCTGCTTTAAATAGTCAATCCATTTCATATTTAGTCTTCCTCTTTTTCTTCTTCCTTCAACTATCCCCAGTATTGTCTTTTCCAGAGAGCTTGTCATCTCATGATGTGCCCAAAGTAGGACAGTTGCAAACCTGCGGCCACACCAGGAAGTGCCATGTGGTGGAGGAAGGGCAGGAGTTATCAACTTTTTTTAAGTTGGGGGATGGGTCATGCTCCTTCAGACAGCTTCAGGGGCCAGACGGCCTTTTTGCTCTTCCTCCACCACATGGCACTTCCTGGTGTGGTGGAGGCATTGGAGGGCCACATGAAGTGGTGCCATGGGCCACATCTGGACCTTTGGGCTACAGGTTGAGAATCCCTGCCTTAAAAGAATTCTCAGTCTTAAATTTATGAGATTAGAGCAGGGCTGTTGTAGACAAGACAAACATAGAGATCTCTCATTCATAGGGCTATCACAAGTTTGAGGTGACTAGATGTGTTCAAAGTACAATCTCAAACTTGTGGCCCACACCAGGAAGTGCCATGTGGTGGAGGAAAGGCCAGAGTTATATACAATATATATATAACATTCAGTGTTGCTATAGTGAACAAATGAAATGCAAGGAGAAGATTGATGCTTGAACATGGAGTATCCATTGTTTATCAACTTGGGTGAAGTTCTTTAATAAACATCCAAATGTTCAGCCATGTTCCTACTTTATACATTAAGTATATTTCATGACCCACATTAGTTAAGTCACCTGTCTTTAGGTAAAAGGTAGAGGTCGCCTTTGCTTGGAAGCCAGTCGTTTCCAACTCTAGGGTCTGGTGCTCATCTCATTTTATAGCCAAAGAACCAGTGCTCTCTGTGTCTACAGACATTTCCATGGTTGTGTGGCAGGCATGACTAGATACCTGAGAGCACATAACACTGTTACCTTCCCACCAAAGTATTGCAAGTATTTATCTACTTGCAATTTTTTGCTTTCAAACTACAAGGTCAGCAGGAGCTGGGACAGAGGAGGGACCTCACTCTGTTGTGCAACTCTTAGGTCTTGTACTGCTGACCTTTTAGTCATCAAGTTCAGTGTCTTAACTACTAAGCCATTGCAGTCCCTCCTGTCTTTAGGGGAGGTAAAAAATCTTTTGTGTTTCACTGAGCCCAGCTCTATGTAGTCTGAGTAGAGGGAATTTTTCCAGTTTTCTAAAAGCTGCCGTGGGGTTATCACATGACAATACAGGAAAAAAGGAAGTGCTCCTTGATTCAGCACATAATTAAATTATGCAATTTGCTCATGCAATGTATGACGATGCCTGCCAATATACACAGCTTTGTAAAAGGTTTAGTTAAGTTGCTTATTCAGATTGAAAAACAACTGCTAGTTCCAAGTAGAACATATGTACACAAATGTTGTCTGATCTGACTGATCTACTGTTGCTAAAGCAATAGGATGTAGCCCTTATAATTTAAAATAAGTTACCTTTTATTTGAAAATGCAGCTCGTTTTTCTAAACAAACAAACCAAAGGCTACTGCTACAGCTTTTCAAGTCCCCATGTCTTATACTTAATTCTGCATTGGTTTACAAATACCCTATGGATTGTTAGACACATAAATGCAGTAGACTCAAAGAACCATGACGGGAAGTTTTGACTACCACTTTCTGTTTTCTGTGGGCAGCAGTAAAAACATTTCCACGTAAACATAGTGTATTACAGTTGTGAAAATTCTGGCAATCTACAACTCTTTTAAGGAAATTGTGTGATAGAGGGGGATGTAAGTGTTCAGTTATTTTGTTCCTGCAGGGATGGAGGAAAACATCAGAAAAGACATTATGTGTACGTTTTGCATTTTGGGACTATTTTGGTGAGAAATTTGTGGAAGTGTTTTTTTGCATAAGCCCATGATGTAAATCACAGTGTCAAATTGCTACTTTTTAAGGTGCTGGTATAGGTTGCGTGGTATAGGTTGTGTACACGGACTGTGGTGGCTCAAGTGGTTAAGATGCTGAACTCGCTGACTGGAAGGTCAGAGTTCCATTTCCAGGTACTTACTGCATGATGGAGTGAGCCCCCGCCTCCGTCCCAGCTCCAGCCAACCTAGCAGTTCAAAAGCAAGAAATTGCAAGTAGATAAATAGGGACTACTTCAATGGGAAGGTAAACAGAGTTCTGTGCACTCCAGTGTTGAGGCATGCCTGCCACATGTCCATGGAAACCTCTGCAGACACAGACAGTGCTGGCTCTTTGGCTGTAAACATTGATGAGCACTGAATCCTATAGTTGGATATGACTGGCTTTTGAGTGAGGGCAACCTTTGCCTTTCCGTATAGGTTGTGTACAGGTTCTGCAGTAAAGTAAAAAAATGAGGCTATCAGGTGAAGAGCACTGCTAAAAGACGTAGTAACAGAATACCTGACAAACAAATTAAGGTGGGCAGGTTAGGTTGCACACACAAGTCACAATAGATGGAGTACCAGAATAATGGATTGGTATCTGAGAGATTGCGAAAGATGCAGTGGAAGACCACCTCACAGATGGGAAGATTTTCTCAAGAAAAATGCTTGACCAACATGGAGACAACCTGCCAGAGACAGATCGCATGGACAGAAGTTGTACGGAATGTCATCACAGAGACATCTACTCATACAAGGACTCCTTGCTGAATTACGACTCTAAGAATACTGTGGAATATTGTGTACAGTTCTGGTCTCCATACCTCCAGAAGGATATTATGGAGCTGGGAAAAGTGCAGAGGAGGGCAACCAGAATGATTAGGGGACTGGAACACCTTCCTTACCATCTGAGGCTGCAACGGTTGGGCCTCTTCACTCTTGAACGACGACGTCTAAGAGGTGACCTGATTGAAGTTTATAAAATCATGCACGGTGTGGACAAAGTAGATAAGGAAAAACTGTTTTCCCTATGGCATAACACTAGAACTAGGGGGCACTCCATGAAACCTTTGGGTACTAGTTCTCAAACAAATAAGAGAAAGTACTTTTTCACCCAGAGGATCTCTGGTCTATGGAACTCCCTGCCAGAAGAAGTGGTGATAGCTATCAGTCTTGACAGCTTTAAGAAAGGATTAGATAAGTTCATGGAGGACAAGGGTATCAATGGCTATAATTATGGATACTTAAGGACAACCTCCGGGTTGGAGAGATAGGCAGGATATCTCTCAATGCCATTTCCAGGGAATCCTAAGCAGGTGAAGGCATCTCCTTGGGAATAATACCCTGAAGAAAATGGTGAGCCACTGTGTGAGACAGAATGCTGGACTGGATGGGCTGTGGCCTGTTCCAGCAAGGCTGTTCTTATATGTTCTTAAGGTATCTAAGGAGGGGAGAGTCTCCATTTGGATTCTAGCTAATTAGTTACCATTTTAATTAGAATTTTTTAAAAAGTTACTATTTCCATTTCTACACAGTAATTAAAATAATGGACTTTAGTTACTTTAGTACATGTTCTCCTCCCCTTATCCACAGCAGCATGTGAGCCACCACAAATCATCATCTAAAATAGGGACAACTTTTTTTTTTTTGCCCTTTTCTGATGTCAAATTTTTGTAGCAATAAAAGACAGACGGTTTGCTGGAAATGTTGACCTCTGGTTGAAACACAGTTTGCTTTTGTCCTTCTTACTGTCACTGTCAGGATCTCCATCACAGCATCAGGTCGCAGCATGAGGTAAACAACGTGAAGTGATCTCAGTACTTCAGTCGTGTGGCATTACATTCAACTTATTTCAGTTCATTTGTATTATTTATACCCCACCGTCATTCAAAAGAGGATCCAAAGGGGCCTCCGATATTGAAACAGACGACAGAAAAGCTAAACATTTGATACATTATAATACTTAAAAGCGATTTAACGAGAACCATATTGAAAACAGCATAAGCAATTTTGAAAATATATTAACATTATTAAAAAAAAACCTTTGAAAGAACCTTATTATGCAGCCAGTTACTGAGAAACAGCCTGCCTGAAGGAAAAGGTATTTGAATGCTACAACTACAGCTGACCTCCAGGGGCAAGATGTTCCACAGCTTTGGAGCAGTGACCAAGGAGAACCTCTCTCATCTTTTCACCAGATGTCCCTGAGAGGGTGGTGGGACTAAAAGAAAGGCTTAATCAGATCATTTAAAACCTTGGCAGTCTCCTATTGGCCCACGATGGCTTAGTGGTTTAAGACACAGAGATTGGAGACCGGAAGGTCAGCAGTTTGAGACCTGAGTGCCATGTGGCGGAGTGAGCTCTCATCATCTCTCCCGGCTCCTGCCAACCTAGCAAAATGAAAGCAAGGAATTGCAAGTAGATAAATAGGTACAGC
The DNA here is from genome assembly GCA_035047305.1 of Bradypodion pumilum. NCBI lineage: Eukaryota > Metazoa > Chordata > Lepidosauria > Squamata > Chamaeleonidae > Bradypodion > Bradypodion pumilum. The sequence goes on from JAWDJD010000003.1 coordinate 9,375,424, forward strand.
TTGGGTGGGAAAGGTAACAGTGTTCCGTGTACTCTGTTTTCCAGTTATACCTGCCACATGACAGAAAGGTAACAACATTCTGTGTGCTTTGCCATCTAGTTATGCCTGCCACACGACCCTGGAAACATCTGCAGATGCAGAGAGCACTGGTTCTTTGGCTGTAAATGGTGATGTCCACCATGCTCTAGAGCTGGACATGGCTGGCTTTTTAACCTGGTCTCCTAATAGGAGATGTGGTCCTTCAGTCAGCTTAGGCCAAAATTGTTTGGGGCTCTATAGATCAAAAACATCACTCTGAATTAGACCCAGAAATGGAATAGTGAAGCTACTGTAACATGTTTGTGTGTGCGTGCGTGCACGCATGCATTTGCGTGCGTGCGCTCTCCCCATGACCAACCCTAGTTAACAGACTGGCTGCATGATTTTGGACCTACAGAAGTTTCCCAATACTTTCCAAAGGCAGCTCTGTGTACAATGCATCACAATAACCCAAAGGGCATGTTACTAAAATGTGTGTTCCCAGGTTCAGATTAGATATCTTAACTCCCATGTGCTCTAGGCAGCATAGCCAGTAATAAAGTCCCACAAGATCAAGAAAGATCCAATCTGTTCAACGTTGTTTTAGAGTTCTTCTGAATGATCTTCAATTTTGGGTTTAGGGTTTTATTCAATGCCACTGCTTTTTGAATGGCGGCTCAGTGGTTAAGATGCTGAACTTAATGGCTGGAAGGATGGCAGGTCAGCAGTTCAAGACCCGAGTGCTGCATGATGGAATGAGCTTCCATCTCTGTCCCAGTTCCTGCCAACCTGGCAGTTCGAAAGCAAGAAACTGCAAGTACATAAATAGGTACCATTTTGATGGGAAGGTAAACAGTGTTCCATGCACTCTGGTGTCTAGTCATGCCTGCCACATGTCCACAGAAATGTCTGCAGATACAGAGAGCGCTGGCTCTTTGGTTATCAACAGCGATGAGCAATGGACCCTAGAGTCAGATACGACTGGCTTTTGAACAGGGGCGACCTTTACTTTGCCTTCCCCGTTTGTCAGAAAAATATTCCATTTTGGCTTTGTTCTCTAGTTACTGGAGGATTTGAACTTGTTCTTTGTTTGGACCCATTTGGTAAGAAGAGCCAGGGCGATGCTCACCAGACTGTCAGAGAAGTGGGAGAGACTTGTTCGCATCTCCAGCAGGAGACAGTAAAGAAGTATTCCTTTATTGCACAAAAGCTCCAATTATTTTGGATTAGCAGCACTTTGACAGCAATTCCATTAGATAAAAATAAAATAAAAATAAATTTATTAGCCAAATATAATGCAGCTTGACTCTCATGCTAATGTTAATAAGGGGGTTAACTGCCTTAATGCAGCATGTTAACCACAGTTAGAAGAGAGGTCTTCAAAACATATTAATCGGCTTGGGTTAATTATTACATGAGAAATCCATGCTCCATGTAAATCATATTTTGCAGGTATTTTGCTTTCTAGCTCAAGTATGCCGCTCTTCTAATGAGATGTTCTAAAGAGCTTATATAAAGTGAATGATCTCTCAGTGAAAAAATTGGAAGGACAATTTCCCACACTTTCAAATGTGGAGGCGTCAAAAAGTGCCTTGAGGTTGTTCTCAAAAAGAATAACCCCATGAAAACCAGAACCAAATAAAGGCACAGAGACTTATCCCTGAGTCAGTACATATAAGATTGCAGCCTAAATCTATCGAGTCTTATGGCCACACTACACATTACTTTGTCTATACCTTTATAAATGCATGTTTAGAAAGGTATAAATGAAGTAATATGTAGTTTGGCCCGTACCTTTGTTATACATTTCTAACTGCATGTTTGAGGGGCTGTGGTAGGTTAATCATTAAAATGCTGAGCTTGATGTCCAAAAGGTCAGCAGGTCAGCATTTCAAGCCCTGAGTGCTGTGCAATGGAGTGAGCTCCTACCGTCTGTTCCAGTTCCTGCCAACTTTGCAGTTTGAAATCAACAAATTTCAAGTAAATAAATAGTTACTGCTTCAGCAGGAAAGGTAACAAAGGTAACAGGGGTTCTCAACATTTTAAAGCTGGGGGCTGGATCATGTCCCCTCAGACTGTTTTTGGGCCGGAATGGTATCCCCTGCCACCACTGCTTCAGTGTTTACCGGCTTGCTGTGGGTGAAGGCCCATGCTCGGCCAGAGTGGCACCCAGGAAAGACGCGTGTGGCCGAGTGCACCTGTCACTTTCACTTCTGATGCCAGAGCTGCCATCTTACAACATCCGCCCTGCTATGGAGCAGTGATAGGGAGATGCCGAGCCAGGCAGTGGGCAGTGGGCAGTGAGGGCATAGGCCAGATGGAATGGTGCCACAGGCAAGATCCGGCCCATGGGCCATAGGTTGAGAACCCCCTTTACAGAACAAAGAATTGAACAGCAGCCCAGTTTGGCCCAGTTATCATAATGTTCTGGGCTAGCCTTGATGTTACATGTTCTCCTCAGCAGCATTCCCTGATAAAAAAATGTCCTAATAGAATAATCTCACTGGGAGACCTAGTCTGCTTACAGGAAATATGTTGTCACTGTGGAAAACCACGCATCCTGCTTTGCCTGTGATTGCTCAAGTCATCACGAACAAGAAGCGTTGTGGAAAAATTCTGATTATTCCACATGTATATCTGCGAAAGAGCTATTTCAAATTACATTCCACTCCAGCAGAAAGGGCAGACCCCTGCTGTATTTATGAATTATAGATGATCCAAATTCATTTCACTTGGCAGCCATTATTTCGTGTGAGCAAAAACATGCCACTTGATTCCCGCAACTTCATTTTACGACACATGATTCAACTGGTGTGAATCTTTTTTAAAAAATCAGAATAAAATCTGAGGTAATATGATCAGGGAAAAAATACTTTAAAACTGTGTTATTCAAATTATTGGAACAAGAAAGCCATTCTTTTGAGATATAGATGCTCAGAGATATATAAACATAAATTATATATGGGGTAGAAAGTCTCTGATTTCTTTTTGGGAGAATTAAGAACTTTCTTCTATTTTGTCCTGTAGAATTTTAAAGTTGTTTCTTAGATTTCATTTTACTCTTGGACATTGCAGGATTACTTATACGGTGATACCTCATACAACGTCCAAACTTGGTTCCACAAGTTAGGACTTTATACGGATTTGGACTTTGTATGAGGCATGCAAAATCCTAGCTGCGATGCCTCATACAACGTCCAAATCCTTGCCACGATGCCTCGTACAATGTTGTTTCCATAGAGATACATTGTACTGTAACAGCACAGATTTCAGGGCAAAGTCAAGGAAACAAACAGGAAACTGACAGAACTTTAAGAAATCATTGTCTAAAGACTAAATACATTACAAAAATATGTCAAACAACCCTGATTTTAGGGGACAAACCAACCAGGGAAAAAACCCCAATGCCTCATACAAAGTCGCTGCGACTTTGTATGAGGCAACTTTTTTCAAGGAATTAGGCAATGTTGTATGAATTTGATGTTGTACAAAGCAGACTTTGTATGAGGTATTACTGTATTGTGAATAACCCTGAGATATCAAGAAGAAGCAGAGGAAGAGGAAGATGAGGAAGGGTTGTAGCAAAGCAAGTTGCCGCCACCGTCAGTGTTGCCATCATTGTCTTCGTCGTCGTCATCATCGTCTTCTTCATTGTCGTCGTTGTCTTTGTCTTCTTCTTCCTCCGTGTCTAGGCTAGATGTGAAACTGGCAAAATGAAGCCACCTTTTGTTGAGTTCATTCTGCAGTTCCTTTCACCTGACCTAGTGTGAGAAAAATCAGCCAGCAACACAAGGTTGCCTTTACTAGGGCACGCCCGATTGTGGTTCAAAAATACCACAATCTTCTCGGAGACTATTTCTGTGTATCCCCACAAAGGGTCTGAGAATAGAAGCCCCCATTTCCCAAACTAAGTTAAACACAAAGATGGCTTATTGTTAACCTACAATTATCCAATTATATTTCTCCTTACAGTATAGAGACATTTTCATGTCTGAGGCAAAAGAAAAGCTAGAATCACTTATCTTCTACACCGGAGGAAAGAAGGTTACTAAGAAAGGATGATATCACATGCTCTTCAGGTGCTTTGAATAGGAAGCAAATAAAAGAGAATCCTATACTGCTCACTTTTTACAAAGACCCGTCTTTTGTCCCCAACATTTTAAAATGTCTCTAGACCTCCTAAAGATTATGGGATTGTAAGAATAAAGTTTTTTTTTTTTTGGCCTTCATCATCATCCTTGCAACCTCCCCTCCAAACCCCCTGCAGGGCAATATGTGGGGAAATTTCATACTGGCCTACTTTAAAGACTAAAGAGAGTGATGATGTGAAAGAAATAATATTGCGATAATCTCATACAGAGGGGACACAGAAAGAAAACCTGATTTTAACCCACCAAGATCAACCCTACCTCTATCCCTTACACTTCAAACTGTGATAGAATTTCATGGGGGAAGAGAGAGAGAGAGAAGGAGCGCATTCCAGCTTATAACCTTGAAAATCATTACTTTTGCTTTACACCCTCTTGCCCACACACTGTAGGAATATTTAAGTATGAGTTATGGGAAGCTGGGCAAAAGGAATCAAGGCCCACTCTTGTCTTTCATTGAGATTAATGTTACCTATTTACCTTTTTAAAAAAAACAATAAAAAGGGCAGGAGTTGTCAGAAGAGGGTATGACTAAGAAAAAGATTGGGATGGAACGGTGGAGAGAGAATACTTCAAACAACAACAACATTGAATTTGATTTTACCTGCTTTCGAAAAATAACTGTTTACTCTGTCCCCTTTGTTGTTTGCCAGACAGAAACTCATTGAGACACAGACTGCAAAATACCCAATGTGAAGGTAGGTGAGATATACTCAAGAAAGTTGGCGCATTGGCACATTGTTGTCACCCAACACTATTTATTATTATTTATTTATTTAGTCACATTTATGCAACTGCCCTCTTGCCTAGGCGACTCCGGGTGGCTTACATGTATAAAAATCACAATACAGTACAGCTTATACAAAACAATGAGATAAAATGTTAAAAATATAAATTGTTTAAAAATTTAGCATACCCTTCCCCAGCAACCACATTATAAGAATTCTTAAAAAGAACTGAAGCTGAAGACTGGAGTAGCACTCATATGAGCCCCCCCCCTTGCTGCGCCAGTCAGGTCTTAAGGTGTTTTCTAAAGGGTAGAAGCTTTACCTAGAGATGTAACTCCATTGGCAGGAGGTTCCATAGGTCCAGAGCAGACACAGAAAAGGTCCTCCTTCTTGTGGAACTATCAGGGATCCTGTCTGGTCTGCTCTAGTGGGACAGGCAGATGTCCTTGGGGTGACACGGCCTCTTAAGTGCCCTGGTTCACTACCATGTAGGGCTTTAAAGGTCATCACCAGCACCTTGAATTGCACCCAGAGGCACACTGGTAACTAACCACTAACCACCAGTCTGGCCAGGTTTTCCTTCTATGGTAATAGAGTAGCCCAGGGGTTCCCAACCTAAGGCCCATGGGCTGGATCTGGCACATGGCACCATTTCATGTGACTCCCACAGTGGTGGGCTCCAAAAATTTTACTACAACACTGTGAGTGTGGTATGGTGGGCATGGCCAGGGGGGAAGCCCTGTGTTGCACCCAAATTAGGACTATTTTATTTCAAAACTTGGATGGGCGCTGCCAGCCAGAAATTCTGCTATTGATTCTGGCAAACTGATGCGAACCTGCTGATGCCCAGCCCTGGACCCCCATCCTTCCAAAGGCATTTGAGAAACAAAATGGCCACCCCTTTGAAGCTGTTGGGAAAAATGGCCACCCCCATGGTGCATGCAGGGCAAAATGGCCATCCAACCCTCAAAGCTGACTGAGAGAGTGTGACCCGGCCCCTGGCTTGAAAAGGTTGAGAACCCTTGAAGTAGACCCTACTGGCAGTGACTAAATGTCAATCAGCAGGTGATGGAGACTCCTCGAAGATTGTGGTATTTCAAAATCACAATTGGGTGTACCCTGGTAATGGCATTTCTCATGCCAAGTCAGACGAAGGGAACTGCAGAATGAACTCAACAAAAGGTGCCTTTATTTTGAAAGTTTCATGTCTGGCCTAGACACAGAAGAAGAAGTAGGATAATTAACCTGACAACCCTGAGGACTAACAGCCTTGGGTGGTAAAGTCCACATGGAAGGGTGATGGTCCCCAAGTGAATTAAATCCCACTTGAATCCATCTTGATGGAGGGCAGCAGCTTTATCAATCCTGGAGCTGATGAGGAAGTGCCAGAAGTGCTCAGGACCAGAAAGTAACTCATGGAACTAGATTAGTGTCACACTGCGATGCGGAAGGCAAATGGAAGACCATTGCATTATATTGTTCCCAGGACAATCTTCATGGCTGATCACCATGATGATAGCTAATATCTGGAATTAGATTTGAAGAAGAAGAAAAACATCACTAGGGATGAACCATATTTATTTATATTTTTGAAAGGCAACTCCTAGAATTCTTCAAGAACTCTCCTGGTAGAATCATGGGGTTTCCAACCCACAGTTCCAATACAACAGATCCTTACAGAGACCCACATTTTGCTCACTTGGACCAGGGCACCACTCTGTGGCTGTACAGCTATCTCAGGCCTTGTTTCATGTTGTGAATGTACAAAAAAAATTGTAGCTGAAGAAAAAGCTATTTTAAGTGAAGCAAAGGATAAAAAGCCCCCCCCCCCCCAGGCCCCTTCCGTGTGCCTCTGTATGAACCAGGAAGCAGGTAAAAAATGAATTAGTTTGCAAAACAACTTGCTTCAAGATAATTTTGTGTATTCAGCTGTCTCTCTGGGGCCTGGTCTATAAAAGCATTTGTCTGTTTATAATTTTGCCCTTCTTGCTTTAAGAAGAACCCGTATACATGCCCAGAATAAAGCCTTTCTCTCTCTCCTACTTTTTCTGCGTGTATTCCTTTTGGTAACCCACAGCTACCCTGAGCTGCGATTTGCCCATTTTCAGCAATGAAATGAAACTACCATTTCCCCTGTGTCTTTGGGCTCTATAGAGGGCACATCCCAAAAAACTACCATATCCAGGAAGCCCTGCAGCATTTATTTTGACAACAGGAAATAAGAAACATGCTCTGGTGAAGATTTACGTTTGAGCGACAACAAATGCAACAGAAATGACTTCATTTTGACAGTCCAGGGTTTGATTGGGACACGAAAGAAGAAGAAAATATTATCAGGATTTTTAAAAAGCCGGCACAAGGAGGTAATGCTCTCTAGTTAGTGAATGAAAGGGGGTAGAATATATTTGTAAAAAGCCTACACAGTAAAAGTCAGCTCTTTATGCTGCCAGGTGGTATTTTGGGAAGTTCTGTGCCATATGGAAAACATGTTTATGAAATAATATACACACAGGTACTTACTATGAAGATCTGCAGTGGCTCAAGTCACTAAGACGCTGACTGGGAAGCGGAAGGTCAGCAGTTCGATTCCCGAGTACTGCAGGACGGAAATGAGCTCCCGTCTTCATCCCAGCTCCTGCCAACCTAGCAGTTCGAAAGCAAGAAATTGCAAGTAGATAAATAGGGACCACTTCGGTGGGAAGGTAACAGCGTTCCGTGCGCTCCGGTGTCTAGTCATGCCTGCCACATGATCACGGAAACGTCTGCAGAAGCAGACAGCGCTGGCTCTTCGGCTTAGAAACAGAGATGAGCACTGCACCCTAGAGTCGGATACGACTGGCTTTCGAGCAAGGGAAACCTTTATCTTTACCTTACTTACTATGATACCACAGTATACAAATTCTTTAAAGAGGATCTTGCATGTTATTATGAACGTGACTCTGTCATCAGATTTGTAAAATAAGGATGGCTTTGCCTCCACTCAGTCTATGCATATATTCAGCTAAGTGTATTCTATTATAATTTAATTTATTCTAATTGATATTGACAAAATCAATTATTCTCCTATCTGAATATTAATCTGGATATTATCAATGCAATATTTACCCACACCCTTGTGTCCTTATAGCAAGTCGATAAATCAGGTGGAAAAAGTAGCCTAAATAAATTTGCAGTGAAGAAAATAATTCTAAACTAAGTTGCAAAAATAGATTCTATAATCTATTATTGGAGGGCAAAAGAAGAAGGGGATGGCCAAAGATGAGATGGCTAGATGGTATTGAAGACATAATGGGCACGGGGCTGTGCGGACTAAGGAGGATGGTGGAGGACAGGGGTGCCTGGAGAGCAGATGGTCCATGGGGTCGCAAAGAGTCAGAATCGACTGTGCGACTGAACAACAACAACAACAATACTTTTTCATTGAGATTAAATAATCCATAAATGGTGAAACAAACAGTATCTGTGCTTTACTACAATTCTCAGTCTGAGGCTTTGATAAGGTTTACTACCAACTGTTTCAAAGCATCTAGGCAAGTATAAATTACACCCTCCCAAACATTGAGGCTTCCCAGTTGGTCTACACACTGCATACAACTCACTGTAATTGTTTCCCCCATCCTTGTTATGGCCACCAAATTTAGTGGCAATCTGCTGAAATTTGGTAGTAGTAGAAGCATTAGGACAAAAAGGTAAGGCAGTTTTATTTTTGATAAAACCCAAGACATTATGTGCTCCTTATAAGCATTTGATGACCTCGTAGGCCCTTCCAATTCAGTAATTGTATGATTCTATATGCCTTATTTTAACATAAAATAAACACATTTTTTTTCAACAACCAGAAGTGAATCTTTTGTCAGATTCAATGGTATGCAATAGTAATATAAAATCCTAGAACTGTTGAGTTAAATGGGACCCCAGAGTTATTTAGTCCAACACCCTATTATTACATGAAATCAACAACTAAAGCTTTTCTAACAGACTGGCATTCTATCTCGGTCCAAAGACCTAGTCTTTCAAACTGGGCTCTGCCCAAAGAGCTAGTTATATTTGTATCCCACCTTTGCCAGTTGTGAGATGAAAGGGACATAAAACTGAGAAGACAGAGGAAGAGAATGGGCCATCTTGCTGTTTGTGTCACAACAAGCCTTAACTGTGAGTTGAGGGTAGGGAATGCTCAAGCTAACTCTTGTTAGTACTGTGAAGAACAAGGCAATAGCAAACCTAACAGGGAATAGTATGGGTGGTTTTGTCTATTTATGGTTGATGCATGGTTTCATCCAGACACCTTCTCTTATATTTCACTTAGAAGCCCTTCTGCATTGTTTTTCAAAATTCAGTTAAAATATGTGCAAGTTAGTATGTAGTTCAATTTTGAAGAGCTCTTAAGGCATAATATGTTTAGAAATGGTTCACTTGTCTTCTGTGCAGTACACTAACAAGAATTAATTTGAACATGGTTTCCATGGATGATCGGAAAGACAGATAAGTGGTCCTTTGTTCAGATCAAGCCTAAAGTCTCTCCTAGAAACCTGATGGGCAATGGTCACAAAGGGTGGGAAATGACTGTGCAATTGAACAACAAAAAAGAAGCAAAAATGACTAAATAGAGGCTATTGTGCTTTGGACCTATCAAGATGAGACAAGATGTGCTGAAAAAGACAATACTGCTAGGGAAATTTCACTTGTTCATATGGTTGTCATAAGCCAGAAACAATTTGAGGCAAGTTACAACAGGGTTACATGAAGGGAGCCTCAACTGGTTGCTGGATCTCAGCCCCACAGAGAAGACATTATATGCTTCTCAGCCAAACAGTTGTCTGCAGTCACTATGTATAGAAATGCAGAACTGCTGCGGCCGTCCTGATTAAGGGCTATTGAAAGAGAGGGAAAAGCCAGATGTAAGTGTGGGACAAATTATTATTCTCATAAAGGGTGCATTGCTCAGAAAGAAACTGGCGGTACAGAATGCACAAAGAATTTCTTGCACCCTGCTGAATTAGTTTTTGCCAGCCACCAGATGTGAATTATACTTACTGTTTGTTTCTGAATAACTGATTTTTTAAGTGCGTAATTTCTTTTTCTTTAGTTGTGAGAGTGAACAAGCAAGAATGAAATAAACCTCAAATGAAGTTATTTTTCTCAAGTAAAACCTCCTGAATCTGAAGCTAGCTTGGCCATTAGAAACACTGGCAGGGAATACATTGCCACTGTGATCTGGAAAAGGAACTTTTGCAAACGTTGATTATTTGATCATCCTGGCACTGAATGCAGGAACTGAGTGATAACACAGTTGTTGTCAAAACGGAACAACCGAGAAACAGTTGGGAGAATTTGGCATGTTCTGAGCCTCAGTTTGACAGAAGAAAACAATCTACTCCAACGTCAATGGGACAGGGAAACTATTTCGGGTTTTACTACAGATTTGCAGGAGAAATGCAAGGTACTGGACCATATCGTCCTCAAACAACTTCAGCACCTTGGATAGCACCTATACAATTTGGACTAGACCAGTGGTTCCCAGCCATTTTTTTTGGCAATGTCCCACCTATGCATCTCTAAAATCCTGATCCTCCACCCACACCCTATGACATATAATTCTTATTATTCAAAATGTGAATTCATGTGGAGGAAGCCTAAAAGGCGATTGCCGGTAACTTAGTCTCATCGTTGACTGCAACTCCCGTCTGCTGGCTAATATAGCAATATCGCTCCCTCGCCCTTTTAGGTGTTGGGTAATTTTTGCAGTACTTTTAATTGGGTTTTTGTGGGTTTTAAGTTTTAGACTGTGTTGTTGGTTTTAACTTTGTGAGCTGCCCAGAGTCGTTTCGAGTTGGGCAGCTATATGAATTGGACAAATAAATAAATAAAAAATAAACTCATATCTGAGAATGCATTTTTTCCTGAAGCAGGAAAAAATGTCACTGGCATGAATTTGTTTAAGGTGGATCTCAGCTTGGCATGAACTGACCCACACACTATGATCACGGAGCCCTCTTCTGTGGTACACATGAAATGAGACATGCAAGATTTAACACTGGGACTGCAATGGACTGCCACAGCCCCAAGAATATTAACAAGGTGCACCTTCTCAGCCAGTCCATCTGGCATAGCCTCCTCCACCTCCATGACCATTGGGAATCACAGTTCCTCCTCCACTCATTTTGCCGTTGGGCCCAATATGATGGTTTCCAGTGGCATTTCCTCCACTGAGGGGGACGATCACCCCACCTAAAGGGGATTATCCATCCATAGCCGTTGGCCTCTTGGGGAGTCAGGTTAGTTAACTCCTGCCTGACATTCGGCATTGAGTCACTGGCTGTACAGTCTACTCGATTACCGTAGCAGGATGATTGGCCAAACATATAACTTAGTCTAAATATTCTCAAATTGCCCCTGTTTAAAAAGAAATTGTCCCCCTATGGGGTGCCTGCCCCATGTTGGGAACCACATGACTAAAGACAAGAGTGGGTTAGACCATTCTACTGACACTGGGCCTACCAGCTTTCCCTGGGGAGGTGAGACAAACTAACAGAATACCTCATTTCAGTTCTGGGAAGGACTGAATGTACTGGGTGTGCACAGAATTCAGAATGTCTCTTGATAGTGGGATAGAAATCTAATTCTCACAAATATTCAAATAATGAGATATTATGTATTCCTGTCATTGCTATATGGAATTAAAAGCTTGAACACTGACTGAAGCATCTGAAAAGCAAATCGAAGCTTTCAAAATGTAGATCTCCAGACAGCTGCTAAGGATATCATGGGTTGTCCATGTGACTAATGTAGAAGTGTTGCACTGGATGGATAAAAACCAAGAACTACTTAAGACGATTAAACAATGGAAGCTCCAATACCTTGAACATATCATGTGGAACAACATAAAGTCTAGAATACTCCAACTCGTCAAGCAAGAGAAGATCCTTGGGAGGAGAGGCCCTGGATGTAGAAGGACCTTGTGGCTGAAGAACCTGAGAGACAGGTGCTGATGGTCCTCCTGTTAGGAACAGGAAGACGTTCACCATGACTTACTCTGTTTTGGCACATATAACAAAAATTAGAAAGAAGAGTTGTGTCCTCTCAAAGACTCAGATTTATATCAATGTGAGATTTTTTGTGTGTGTGTGGATTATAATTCAGTTCCTCAGAAGAGTGGACTGTAATCTGTGAAAACTCACACCGATAGGCACCAAAAGGCCTCAGGTCTCTTATGGAAGCGTCTGTATTTCTGCCTATATAGCATATGCTGGTTGAAACGCAAGATCTGCTTTGCAATCAAAGGCTTGGGCAGGTGGAAGGAATAGGTTGTTGACAGACAGTGCTATGAATTTAGGCTAAGAAAGGAAATGGAATCACATGATTAAAAGCATATGTAGAAGGTATAGTGTTCAGAGAGAGAATTGCCTGGTACAGAGAAGAAAGAATGGAACAAAAGGACTTCCCCTAATTCCAACCCCTTACAGTTGAGGTAACCATGGGAATGGAGCTGACTACACACAGGGCCGTTGCCTCTTTGCTCTAAAACGTTGCATCTGCAAAGGAAAAGAAAAATCTGGGATTTGACAGCAGCCTATGCTTCTGAGTAGTGTATTTTACCAAGACTGAGCAGGCAGAATTGTGGGAGGCCATCTGGGTTCAAGTGTCTGAAGCAGTCCTTTCTTAAGACACCTGTGGGGGAAAATATGGTAGCCTCCTGTTTTTCTTAGAGGAGCAAGACACACTGTGATGAATTAAAAAATAGGGACATTTGCTTTTAATGAGTAAAGTAGCTTTTTGAGTTCTCAATTCCCTGGGCAGAGCTAGAGAAACCTGGGAAATGACTATCAAGGCAGGTGCTGGCTAGTTTACTTCTGGATGTAGTCATAACAGGCTGAAAACTGTGAGAATGGAACTAAGAATGATGGCCATTGTATACTATGCTTTAATTTAGGGATTCTCAATTTGCGGCCCACAGGCCGGATGTAGCCCATGGTGCCATTTCATGTGGCTCCCACCCCACCCACTGCCTCCATCACACCCAGAAGTGCCATGTGGTGGAGGAAGGGCAAAATGGTCGCCCGGCCCCTGAAACTGTCTGAGGGAGCATGACGCAGTTGAGAACTCCTGCTTTAATTGGTTAAAACCTAGGAAGAGAAGGCATGAGTGAAAAAAAAAAGGTTTTTCTTATATTGGAATGTGAGAGAAAAACCCCATGATTTTGCCATGGTTTAGGATTGCTTTGCCATAATGTGTGCATGTGAGTAAACAATAGCAAAATGAGCGTCCCACGCACTCCGGTGTCTAGTCATGCCTGCCACATGGCCACAGAAATGTCTTCAGAAGCAGACAGCACTGGCTCTTCGGCTTTGAAACAGAGATGAGCACTGAACCCTAGAGTCAGATACAACTGGATTTCAAGCAAGGGAAACCTTTACCTTTACCTAGTCAAATGTGTTAGCAGGCTAGGCAAGGCAAGATAAATACAGCTAGATATGCTTTTCTTGTTTTATTCTGGGAAAGCAGCAATTAAAAATGTTCCTTTTTTCTATTTTGTGCCTGATCTTGAACTTTTCTATTTTTAATTCTAAATAAACCTGATTGTAACAAAAAAAGTTGTACTTTTAAAAAAAAATAGAGTTTAAGGTGGTGTGAGAATTTCCAGTTCCTTTATTTCATTATTGGTAACACCACCATAAAGTTAATTCACACTGCATGTCCTACCTGGTCAGGCTGGTTTGTAAGCATAAACAATCAGTGATTGAAACCTATCATAGATTTCTGTAGCCTGGACCACAGGAACTCTGAAGCAGCACAAAGGGTTATGTGGGCTTCTGGAAGGGGTACAAATCTCTGGAAGGTGACACAACTGGCTTTCGAGCAAGGGAGACCTTCATCTTTATCTATAGGTTGTTTCTTTAAAAAAGCCACAGACCTTTAGGTACAATGCTGAACCTGAGCTACCATGCTCATCTTGCCAGAGCACTAATGCCCAGCTACTGCTTCAATGCTTCGTTTTCTGCCAACAGTCTGGACTAGGAATTCTGTGAGCCCAAGAATCTACTACAAGAACCGAATCTCCGATTTGCTCCGAGGAAAGGCATCTGCCCGACTTGTCTGTTTACTGCAAGGAAAGACTACTCAAGGGTAAGCTGTGAAGCTGTCTGACCTTACTTGTGGCACAGCTTGATTTTGAACTGCTACTGAGCTGTGTAGAGGCTTGTACATATTTAGCACAACTGTACCTTCTCAGTGGAGCTAACTGAGAAACCCAAGAGACTGAATCTGTTTTTGCACTGTATATATTTCTGCACCACTTGCTTCCAAGTAAACCTGTTTGAGTTATCACCTGCACCAAGACCTGTCTGTTTGTTTGTTGCACAAGGATAGGAAACATCCCCTAGGGTGCGGATCTTCTAGTCTGCCACTGCACACTCCTCTGCTGCACATGGCTAACCCCGTGGACACCATCAATATAAATTGACTAAGAAGGGATCAGAATGTAAAGGTCAAGAATGATGAGAGGGAAAATTATAATAGGAGCAGAATAGTTGGGCATCCAAAAATCTCAACTAAGTATAACTCTGCTCTATTATGTTTGCAATGTTTTTCAATTGCGTTCAGAGCCGCATTCCAGCTGGATGGAAGACAATCAGTTTAATGAACCAGGGATGTTAAAAGCTCTTGTTTGGCATGCCTCTGTCATGATTCGCATAACTAGTCATTCTTCAAGCCAGGAAAACAGCCTGCTTTGTCGGAGGAAGCTTAGGGGCCTATTACGCATTACACACAAATGTGTGTAATGAAACCCTAGTGCCGGTTTTAGCAAACAAGTTACCGAGACCTTGTGTATCCATGTGCGTGGTGTGGTTGGAAAAGACATCCTGGCAGAAAGCACTGCAGAGGGGACTGCCCAGCAAGGAAATAGTTAAGAACTTCTCTGATGCTTCTTTGAACAGCCTTCTCAAAGACCTGCATCTTTTTATGAAACAGGGTTGGCTCAAGAAAAGGTGCTGCCTGAAGCAGGACAGCCAGGTTGTTCCCGCACAGCTTGCCCAAGTCAAGTAAAGGTAAAGGTTTCCCTTGCTCGAATGGTTCGAATGAACTCTAGGGTTCATTGCTCATCTCTGTTTCAAAGCTGAAGAGCCAGCGCTGTTTGCGTCTGCAGACGTTTCCGTGGTCATGTGGCAGGCATAACTAGACACTAGGTATAATTAAAGGTCACCCTGGCTTGAAAGTCACTCAAGTCCAACTCTAGAGGGTGGTGCACATCTCTGTTTACAGCCAGAGGAGATGAGCACCGTCCCCTAGAGTCAGACACGACTGACTTTCCAGAAAGGAAGACCTTTACCTTTACAGAGATATATAAGGATATTGGAGTTTCCTCTCCACTCTGGCTAGAGTATAATAACCCACTGCATACAGTAATGTTAACAAACAGGCAATATTGACTGTTATAACCCAATGGCCGGAATATTGTTAAAGATGGTTGTCAAAGATGGATGATTTATTGATTGTAAAGTGGTTGTTAGATGTCAGTGATAGGAATGGAGGTTGGAATTAGAAAAGGAATATCTAGATGTTGTACAAGGACGAGTAAGCAAAACTAAAAGAACAAAAACACTGCAGCACTTTAAAGCAGGGGTTCTCAAACTTTTCAAGCCATGGGCCAGACCACGTCTCCTCAGACAGCTGAGTGGGATGGATTGGTGGTCCCCACTCCCACCATAAACACTGCTGTAAAACATGTCCGCAGCTGTCATAAATGTGTCTGCATCAGCTTCTGCTGGTGTTGGTGATGCGAGCCACATGAAATGGTGCCGTGGGCCTGGTCTGGCCCATGGGCCGCAGGTTGAGAACCTCTGCTTTTAAAGACTAACTGTTGTATTTTTAATGTGGGCTTTTTTGTTTTTGCTTTCTGATGTGCCTGAAGCACAGACTAACATAGCAACTAGTCCAAAAAATTCAAGGAAGAGTAATTGATACTGGATATGATGGATGGTTTGAGGGGCATAGGTATTTATGAATGGTTTTTAAAACAACAATTATGGCTGAATTAGCTTTGTTTTTATATGTGTGAGTTAATGTAAATGATTAGTTCTTCCAAGCCACTCCTATAACTGATCGAATAGGCCTTTGCTGCTTGCTTGACTACCTGATGGGATATACTGGTTTGTGAAATATTCTGTATACTAATTTGAAATTTTAAAATTGTGGTACACCAATTTCTGTATGAACTATTGTGTTTCTATATATTACATTAATGTATTAATCTATTGATTAATTAATTTATAGAATTATCTATTGACTAATTTAGGATCAATTTCTATTCTGCACCAATGGACAAGCTTTCAGGTTGTGCAGAACACTTCAAGAGGCATGCAAGTTTAAGAAGATAAAACCAAGAGGATCAAGGACAGAAACAAAGCACAGAAAGCCTATTTTTCCAAAAATATACTTATTCTTATGAGAAGTTAAGGACAACTCAAAAAGTTACACATTTATGTAGATTAGTAGCTAGTATTAATACATGTATATGTACTATGGAATATGCGGTGGCTAAGTGGTTAAGCTTCTGAACTTGACAACTGGAAGGTTGCCAGGTCAGCAAGTTGAGACTCAAGTTCTACTCAATGGAATCAGTGCCCATCGTCTGCTCCAGTTCCTGCCAATCTGACAGTTCAAAAGCAAGAAATTGCAAATAGATAAATAGGTACTGCTTTGGCAGGAAAGGTAACAGCATTCTGTGCGCTTCAGCATCTAATCGTGCCTATCACATTACCACAGAAACGTCTGCTGTTTGCAGCTCATATTTCGTTATGTGGTTTCTGTTGCACTTCCATTGCTCTTTCTTTTCCTTCATGCGCTGCTTCTTGCTGTGGATCGAGACTTTGCATGGCTGAATGGGGGAGGATGTCATTGTTCCCCATACCCATCATAAAGGGAGCAGTGTAAGAACTGAGAGAAGCCATTGGGAAAGTTCTCCTGGGTGGAGGAGCCATTCAGGAAAGTGCTGACTTCACACAATTGCTTGGGACCTCCTGTTTTTTCCCCTTCTCAGGACAGCTGCGACTTCTCCTCCGCCCACCCTGACAAGGATTGATGGGTTTTATAATGATGAGTGGTGAGATCTTTTTTCTTCTCCCCTCTCCCAAACATGCTGCTTCCTCTTTACTTTGAATGCACCAAAACAATTTCAAGTTGAGTTTGTCAGGCTGGGTGAATGCTTCTCGCAGGCAATAGCATTCAGTCTGCACAGATATATTGA
The DNA here is from genome assembly GCA_035047305.1 of Bradypodion pumilum. Taxonomy (NCBI): domain Eukaryota; kingdom Metazoa; phylum Chordata; class Lepidosauria; order Squamata; family Chamaeleonidae; genus Bradypodion; species Bradypodion pumilum. The sequence continues at coordinate 9,392,562 of JAWDJD010000003.1, forward strand.
AGAACCTTCCTTCCAAACACAATGTCCATTTTGGGGGTGTTGGGGGGGGGGGTGTTGACTGGATTGTTTTCAGAATGGATTTTGTTTGTCCTATGGCTAAATGAAAAGAATCCATTGGAGGGGGGGGCGGGTTACCTTTCCCCTGACCCTCTTTTTTCATTGCAATTGTATGGGGTTGTCAAACATCCCATCTGCAATGTCTCATTTTGAAGAGTGAGGCAAAGGGCTGCTCTCAAACAAATCTCCTTGAAACAAGGGTAATTTAATAGAGCCAAAGGTATAGCATAGACTTGACCTCATTTTGAAAAAAGCGAGCAGACGCCCGTCCATCTGAAAACAAGACGCAATCAAGTGAATTGAGTTGTCTCCTTTCCACTTTCAGTGTGATTTGCATTTATTAATTATACCTCTCACACACATAGAGTTGTGCCTCCGCCCTACAGAAGAGAAATACTTAGCTAGTGTCCTCAAAGTCATCAGATATTTTATTCACAATAAACTTGTTGCTGAGCTCAAAAGTCTCTTTGCAGGCGCACCCCCCAATAAAGGACTCAGACACCAATGAAAGTGGATAACGGCATTGGGCCACATTTATTGATTCATGCCCTAGTCCGAATTATAAATTTCTATTGGTAATTGACCAATCATAATTCTTAAGGCAAGCAGGCCGAAGTAACACTGGTAAGGTACCACCCAAAATTGCCAACGGCAATTGCTACAATGTATCCATTTGTATCAATTTGTTTGTTGACCACAAACAAATTGTTGACCGTAGTCAATATCTAACTAATGACCCCACCCTCTGACGCGTATCCGTAAAATCACGGGGTGATGCATGCTGTCTAGCTATAGCCATCACCCCGTCGCCTAGTTCGTCGTTGACCGGACAACGTTTAACCAACTTATGCCTGTCTAATGTTGTCCAGTCAATTGCGAACTTGCCGGATACCTGTGGGTCATAATGTTTACCTTACCAGTGCTACCCGCCACACGGAGGGGCTTCAAAGAAGGCTCGACGCCCCCCCCGACCGTCAGCTCGGTCAACAGGCCTGCTCGCCAATCACCCAACAGGAGGTCCATACCTCCTCGCGACAGATGGGCCCCATCCCCTGCATACAAGTCATAACTTTGGAGGCTAATAACGGGGTGACGACTGACCCTCCCCCAAGCCCTGTCGACAAGGAAACGCGCCACTGCCCTATTCACCATGCGTCTAGCACGGTCAAGGGCCAGGGGGTCAACACCCCCTCTGTAGGAATGGCGCGGGACCATGTCCGACCAAACAAGGGTTGTGGCGGGCCAGACGTAATGCAGGTAGGCGAGGTCCTCGCAAATCGCATGCTTCAGCGACAAGCCGGTGACCTGGCCCAAATCATTGCCCCCCAGGTGTATGATCAGAATGTCAGGCGGGTCAGCATTCTGGCCTGAAAAAAGGAAAGGCAGCAGCTCCCGCCATAACATCCTGGGCTTACCATGCCATGTGCGACTTGCGTATGCACCCAGTCCCAGTCGGGGTCCCCACTCTGTCGCCGCAGCATAACGCGCTGCCCTGTGCACGTAGCTATGGCCCACCAGCCATACTGTCACCGGTGTAATACGACACCCCGGGTCTGTAAGGAAAAATGAGGGAAAGTAGGTAAGGTGACTGGGTTGGTACTCACGGCGGGAGTGGGCGCACATAAAACTGAAAACATTGCGAACCCCACCGTCCCATGCTACGTATGTCAGCCCCTGAGTACCCAAAAGCAGCTGCGGTTGAGGCCGCCCCTATACGGAATGAATGAGTGCCATAGCGGGCGCCTGGGAGGCCCACACTGGCCAGCGCTTTGCCCGTCACCTTCCAAAATTGAAATTTAGTAAGGGGAGACCCATCTTGGTGACAGAAAAACAGGCCATGGTGCGTGCCACGCAGAGCCAGGAATTCCTGTAGGGCACCAACCGGAGAGATGTCTGCCAAAGAACACCGTAGCAGTCGCACACCACTGCCGACCCCATGCTGATCGGTCTTAGAGGAACGTATCCTCAACTGAGCCCAGTCTTTGGCAACACAGACATCCTCGAGTTCCAGTGCCCTACGACTTGCATCCGCCTTAGACAGCATCACAAGCTCGCTGATGCGGAGCACTCCAAAAAATGCCACCGTTGTGGCTGCATGGAACAGGGCTGCCTCATATGCATCAAAACAGAGGCAAGGCCAGCCCCGGGCCAACTGGGTAAGGACCCCTGGGGAAATCGGGTGGCGGTCGTCCGGGCAACGCCCGCGCTCGCGCACCCACCCCTCCAAAACATGTCTCACACGGAAGTCAGAGGTGCTGTCCACATGACCCCCCACCTTGGCCATAAAAGCCAACGCTGAAAGCTTAGATGCTATGGTGCGAGGTGCAAGGCCCTGAGAATGCAGGTAAACCATGAACCGCAGAACATGGGTTACCGGGATCGGCCAGGTTCCTGGCAGTTGAAATCGAGTACAGAATGCCCTGAAAGAATTAATTGCGTGGTGATACGCCTTACGGGTGCGTGGCGCTAGCGACAGGCCAATCGCCCGGTTCACCTCTCCTTGCCAATGGTCCATATCTCCTCCGGGAGTGGCGAGGGAAATTCCTCCGCATCCGGGGCCAAGGCACGGAACCGGGAGATCTGTAGGCGGGACAAAGCGTCAGCGATATCATTATTAACCCCTGGGACATGCCTGGCCCTGAACAGTACGTTGAGGCGCAGGCTGCGCAACACAAATTGGCGCACTAGGTCCATAACCCTGGGCGATTTGGAAGTCTGTGCATTTACAATGTGGACCACAGGCCGCATTGTCACACCAGAAATGCACGACCGAGTTGGACCACTCCTGGCCCCATAGCATCAAAGAACCCAGGATAGGGAAAAACTCCAGATATGTGAGATCACGCAGGCGACCCGTGCCTGCCCAGGCCGGTGGCCACCCACCATAGGCCCACTTCCCATTGAAGTACATCCCATAACCGAGGGATCCCGAGGCATCAGACTGAATCTGAAATTGAGGGGAAGCCAGGAGGTCATGCCTCCAAAATGAGACCCCATTGAAGTCCCTCAGGAACTGTAACCAGACAAGCATGTCTGCCCTGATACCCCGGGTAAGCCGAACCCTATGGTGAGGCCTGGATAATCCTGCCATAGCGTCGCACAAGCGCCGGGCAAAAGCCCTGCCCGGTGCGACCACTCTGCAGGCGAAATTAAGGTGACCATGCAGCACCTGCAGTTCTCTCAGTGATGCCTTGCGCTTGGCCAACAAACCCGAGATAAGGGCCACTATCCTTGACACCTTATCCCGCGGTAACCTAGACGCCTGCGCTATCGTGTCAATCTCCACCCCCAGGAAGACTAGCTGTGTAGATGGGCCCTCGGTCTTTTCGGGCGCTAAAGGGACACCGAGTTCCTCCATTAGCGTCTGAAATGTGTTGAGGAGACGTGTACACGTGTCCCAGCCCCGTTCACCCCCGAATAAAAAGTCATCCAGGTAATGGGCTACAGACTGGGACCCTGACCTGCGGACGAAAGCCCACTCTAGGAAGGTACTGAAACGCTCAAAAGCCGAGCATGATATGGAACAGCCAAAAGGCAAGGTCGTCAGGGATAGCATCGTTGACCGATCGGCCGGCTGGGTAGGACAAGTGATGGATAAGGCGAAACTCGCCTGGAGACTTCTTGGGAACCAAGCCCAGGGGCGATACCTTAAGGTTAGTGAACGGGGGTGCAGGGAAAGGGCCAGTGACCCTGCCCGCATTGACCTCCTTATTAATGCTGGCGGCAGCCACCTCCTCCCTCCCCCTAAGGGACAAAAGGTTGGGGGCATCCTGAGGGGACCTATCACCCATGAAAGGAATACGGAACCCCTGCCTAAAGCCCTGAAGGAGATAATCTGCATCCTCCCCCTTCGGGTACAATGCGAGCCAACGCTCCAACATGTCCACATTAATTGGGGAGGGAGCCTTTTGGTGAACCAGCTCCATCTGCGGCAGTCTTGCCAGCCCACTGTCCGCCCCTCCCTCTGCCCCGCGTCCCTCCAGGCCTGGGACAAGCAGAGGCTGCATGGGGGCCCGCACAGGTGGGACACTCATGTCTGTACTTGCAATTCTTCTTATTGCATGAACCATTAGACGAGAAAGTCCAGCACAGCAGGCGGGCTGGAACCCCCTGCCCCGCCACTTGGCGGGGAACCTGTGCTGGAGCCACTCGCTGGACCGCATGCCCACAATGGTATCTTTCCCCTGGCGCGGGGCGCGTGGGCGTCATGTACAGAAGCCAAAGCCTCTGGCATGGCTCATCCCACCTCATCTCAGGGTGCAGGGGAATTCGCATACGGAATTCCTCGTCATAAGCCAACCACGACGGGCCCGGAAAGTCAACCATCGCCCGATAGATGTTGTCCAAATACTGGACCATCGGAATTGCCAAATCCGGCCGGGCCCTCAGGTACACCGCCATGTAGATGAGGTAAGCCGGCAGCCAGTTGGCCCACGTTCGTGGTGGCTTGCGACGACGTGCCTGTTCCTTATCCTTCTCATCCTGCTCCTCCCTCTCTTCCTTGGTGGGCTCCCTGTTTAGGAGTGAGAAGATATCTACATACTCCCCTCGCCATATTTTCTCTCTGGTGGCCTGTGCCAAGTGGTCACCCAGTGGCAAGGAATAGCCCGCTGTCGGCAAGGCCGAGACAGGCACAGCAGAAACTGCGGGCATCTGGAAAGGGGCTTGGACTAGCCCAGCCACCCCCAAAACATTCCCCACAGGGTAGGAAACGCTCCCCACCCCGGGGCCCTGGGTGGTGGTTGACGTCGCCTGGTGGTGCGTCAGCGGCTGTACCGCCGCACCACCCACGCGAGGCCAAGGCCATTGGAAAGCCCCCCCCCAACGTAGCCACATGTATAGGTGCACTAGTTTGTACCGCATACTCACATGCTGCACCCCCGCAGGCCGCCCCCACCGGGGGTTCCGGCCCACTGGGGGCATTGGAGCTCACGACCGCCGTAGAGCTTGTCGCCGGGGCCTGACCCGCGCTGGCCTGTTGGTTGGGGAGCTGCGAGGCAGTGGCCGAAGTCGCGCCACGCGCCTCAAGCTGCTTGACCCGTCCCGTCGCCTGCCGCTGCCCAGCAGACGACGCGTCAAAGTGAACCCCAAAGGGAGCCCCAGCGTGGCTGGCCCGAGCAAGGGAAGCCTCGAGGGCCGCCACGTGGGCCAGTAAGGCCACACTGGCGTGGGGCCACAGGCCAGCCGGCCTGCCTGTTACGGGCGTGGGTACAGGTCCTTGCACCCCGGGGCCCGAATATGGCCATGACCCCACACCCAGGCCCGGCAGGGCCGATGTAGGCACCTGCCAAGGGAGGGGACCACACCACCCCCCAAGGCTGGAAGGCCCTGGAGTGAGCTGCGCCCCAATAGAGGGAGGCCCAGTAGAATGGGCACCAGGAGCGGCGTCCGCCGCTTGCGGGCCGCGGGCCGCAGCCCATGCTGGACCCCTGCTCGGGTCCCCAGCCTCCGGCCAGGGGGTAATAGACCCCATCCCACCGGTCCCGGTGGGTGCCGGCAGAGGCGGCTGGTGGGGAGGCGCAGCCGCGGTCCTCCGACCCCGATTGCGCCTCCGAACCGCCCGAGCCGCGCTCGCGGCCGCCTTCTTCTTCGAAGGCATCTCAGTCGGACCTAAGGGAAGCCGAAAAGAGGAATGTCAGCAGCCAAAAGGCTTCCCAATCAAGGTAAAAGCGACGGAGTAAGAGGGAAAAACTTCTCCGCTCCGTCGCTTCGCAAAATGGCAGCTCGGCTGCCTCGTGGCCACCCCTTTTATAAGGGAGCTGGCCACGCCCCTAACTACCCGGATGCCTTCGTCCTGTGGGGGGCCCCCCGCAAAGAGTGTGGCGGCCATTTTGGCGCCACGCTTGCATTTTATGAGGCTGTTTGATTCAAAATGGGAGGGGCATTTTTTTTGGTGTGGCTGCCATTTTGTTTCTCGTCTCGGAACACCCATGTGGCTTTCTGTCAATGGTGAGGATCTTCACGTAGTGTGAGTGAGTGAGCGTGAGAGTGTGAAATGGTCACCAGTCACTGGTCCAGAGGAAAGTGGTGACTTTCCAATCTCCTATTGACATGTTACCAACTGGTGAGATAAGAAAGGGGATTTCAGCATTTTCCTAAGAAATATTGGGATATATTCTTGGGTTTCAACCAGAAAGGTCTTGCCTGTTGTATATACTGTCTTCCTCACCCTGGGGTGACTCAAGGCAGTTTACATGTCATAAGATATACTCAGGGCCCTAACAGCTCCTCTTCTGCCCACCCAGGCCTTGGGTGGGTGAGAGTCGCGGGGACTTTGCCTTCTCCTGAAGGCACCCGGCGTACAGGTGCTCTATTCAGCCGCTGCCTTCCAGAGAAGGCAAGGAGGAAGGTCCGCCTTGCCTTCTCTGGAAGGCAGCAGCCGAATGGGCGCTCTGTTCGGTCATTGCCTTTCACTTGGCCAGTTCCCTTCCCAGAGGGCCAGTGGGTGAGGGCCAGTGGGTGAAGGCCAGTGGGTGAGTCCCGGCCCTCCGGGAAGGGAAGTGGCCAGGCGCTTGGCTGGTTCCCTTCCTGGAGGGCCAGCGGGTGTCTCTGCACTCACCCTCCAGCCCTCCAGGAAGGGAAGTTGCCAGGCTCATTTTTTAAAGCATTATCCAATGCATGCATCGGATAACGCTAAAAATCAGATAATGCTAAGACTTGTGAAACCAAGTTTTAGTGTTATCCAAGGTATTACTGTACTTATTTATCTACTTGCAATTTCTTGCTTTTGAACTGCTAGGTTGGCAGGACTGGTGACAGAGACAGGTGCTCACTCCATTGTGCAGCACTTGGGTCTCAAACTGCTGACCTGACCTTTCAGTTGTCAAGTTCAGCATCTTAACCATTAAGACACTGCAGTCCCCATATAGACACCTCACAGATACCTAAAATGTGGTTCACCTCAGAGAAGAGCCTAAACTGGAAACTTCTGATGCTCAGCTAGGCCTAGCTTCTCCTAAGGTTCCTGTTTCTGTCACTTCTGAGTTGAGCTTGGGGATAGCTTACTCACTATAATGTCTGCCAGGTCTCATCATAACGAAATAGGAACAGCAGTGTCTAACGTCGTCCTCTAAAGTTGTAATGCAGTATTAAGCCTCTAGATCAGGGGGTCCCCAAACTAAGGCCTATGGGTCAGATCTGGCCTGTGGCACCAATTCATGTGCCCCCCACCCCTCCAAGGGCATTTGAGAAACAAAATGGCCAACCCTTTGAAGTTGTTGGGACAAAATGGCCACCCCCATCAAGCAGGCAGGGCAAAATGGCCATCTGGACCTCAAAGCTGACTGAGAGAACGTGACCCGGCCCTCAGCTTGCAAAGGTTGGGAACCCCTGCTCTAGATTGGACCAGCCTGGTAAAACTACAAAGAATCTGGCTATTTGTTTTGTCTCATCAGCAGGAAGGCATATCGTTCTTCTTGCACTCCACTTCTGCCCATTGACAGTAGCGATTCTGATAGAATAATAGAATCACTGAATTGGAAGGGGCCTTTTAGGCCATTGAATCAAACCCCCTGCTTAATGCAGGAATCCAGATCAAAACAAACCTGACAGATAGTGGCCCAATCTTCTCTTGAATGCCTCCATTGTTGGAGCACTCACCACCTCCCAAGGTTAGGGTTCCATTGTCCTACCGCTCTAACATTTAAGAAGTTTTTCCTGATATGCTGCCTATATCTCGCTTCCTGTAGTTTGAGCCTGTTATTACATATCCTGCATTCTGGGATGATCAAGAACAAATCCCACCCTTCCTCTTTATGATATAGATCAGGGGTTCCCAACCTATGCCTCAGGGGCTGGATGTGGTCCACAACACCATTTCATTTGCCCCCCACTGCCTCTGCCACACCTGGAAGTGCCATGTATGGCAGGCAGAACAAAATGACTGTCTGGCCCCCGAAACTGTCTGAGGGAGCATCTACCCGGCCCTTGGCTTGAAAAGGTTGAGAACCCCTGATATAGACAGTGCCGTCTTTATATCTTTATCTGGACTAGGAGGCCTATGATTTGATTTTACAAATGCTTCTCCTTTTCCAATACAGTAAAACCCCAGGTTATAACCACCTTGGTTTAAGTTTGCTGCAGTTAACAACGGCAAATCCTATGGAAATGCCATTCCAGTTTACAAATTTTTAACGTATTTTTTTTCAGTTTACAACAATCAATTCAGGACCTTTTTAAAAATTTTAAATGTATCCCTATAGATGTTTTGGTTTACAATGTTTTCTGGTTACAACGGAGGCTGTTGTAATGGACCTCCTTCATAACCCGGGGTTTTACTGTACAGTAATACCTCATACAAAGTCCACTTCATACAACATCGGATTCATGCAACATTGTCTAATTCCTTGAAAAAAGTTGCCTCATACAAAGTCGTGGGTTTTTCCCAGTTTGCATTGTGCCTGGGCAGTATAAAAGGCAGGACACATGCGTGCATTGCTCTTGTGAGTTTTGCATGAGGCGAAGAATGTTTAGGAGTGGTTTTGAGCGCGATTTTGGATTTTTTTGAATTTTTTTCATCAGAATTTTTAGAAGCATTCCTGGGATTTTTGCAGCCTTCGTCAGATTCTTGGACAATCAGGGTTGTTTGACATGTTTTTGTAATGTTTTTAGCCTTTAGACAATGATTTCTTAAAGTTCTGTCAGTTTCCTGTCTGTTTCCTTGACTTTGCCCTGAAGTCTGTGCTGTTACAGTACAATGTATCTCTATGGAAACGACGTTGTACGAGGCATCACGGCAAGGATTTGGATGTTGTATGAGGCATCGCGGGTAGGATTTTGCATGCCTCATACAAAGTCCAAATCTGTATAAAGTCCAAACTTGTGGAACCAAGTTTGGACGTTGTATGAGGTATCACTGTACTTATTAATTTCCCTATGATATTTTTATTTCATATGTTTTATGTATTGCTTCCCATAGAACAATCCCATCCACAGCTTAGATATACAGTAAAACCCCTACTTACATAAAAAGTCTGTTCTGTAGGCTTTTGCTTAAATGTAACTTGAAGCAAACCCATAGGAAAAATTATTTTTTTTATGTAACTCAAAGCAAACCCATAGAGAAATGAATGTTGATGTAACTCGAAGCAAACCCATAGGAAAAATGATTTTTTAATGTAAATTGAAGCAAACCCATAGGAAATGGTGTCACGTAAATTTATGTAAATAGGGACATTTTTGTAAACCGAGACATGGTTTCAGCACAAATTCATTATGTAAGTCTAATGTTATGTAAGTTGGGGCATATGTAAGTCAGGGTTTAACTGTACTGCATTACAATTAGTCCAGCTATCTATCACCAAAAACCTTTGGGGTACCAAGAAAGCACAACAAAGTTACATTTCAACAATGAAGCAATGCTTGGAAACAATTTTATTTCATCAACCTAATCTGCAAGCTTTCATGGGATTGCTCTTTAAACGACTTTGCTCTTTAAACAAAACACCACTGTAAGTGACCAATTATGACTTTTGGCGGGATTGCGAACCCCGATTTAATTGTTAAGTGAGTTTTTAGTTGGTTTTCGTTGTTAAGCGAGGCGATCATTCAGAGAAAATTCTGCTCTTTAAGCGAGTTAGTCTCTAAGCGAGGCACTCTTTATGTGGTTTTTTACTGTACTTTCAAAAAAATTATTCAGAAAGGCCTCATAAAGCATATTCAGAGATATTTAGATTATCTCAACTTTCATGCCATTGCTTTATAAATCCTATTTAAAAAGGAAAATAAGCAAATAGAAAACTATATGCTGGATACTCATTTTACTGACCTCAAAAGGATGGAAGGCTGAGTCAACCTTGAGCCCTGGCCAGGATTGAACTCACAACCTTTTGGTTATAGTTTTTGTTGTTGTTCAGTTGCACAGTCAATTCCAACCCTTTGCGACCCTATGGACCATTATCCTCCAGGCCCCTCTGTCCTCCACCATTCTCCTCAACCCACCCAGCTCTGTGCCCATTGTGTCTACAATACCATCTAGCCATCTCATCTTTGGATGCCCCCTTCTTCTTTTGCCCTCCACCAACCTCTGTGCCACCTGAGTTCAGTATAGCAAAGAATTGCTTTTTAGAAGTCATTTCCCAAGTTCTGATTCCATTCTGTCCTCTGTAATGTAGCATAGTTCAGGTTTTTCTTTAGACTAACAATCCCATAAATCTCCAATCTGGAAAATCTAATTCACAAGTGAGCACCTTCTCAGATCAAAGGCTGATCAAAGGCTGATCAAAGGCTGATCAAAGGCTGATGCAGTTTTTGCCTCTTTAAAAAAAAAAGAACTGGGTAGGTTACAGGTCAGGATGAGCAACACTGCATTTGTCTACAACTCCTATTAGCCATAGCCAATGCAGTCAATGGGGAGAGGAGTATGGGAATTGTAGTCTAAAAATATTGTGTCAAAAAGAGAGGATTTTCCCTAGAGGTTCCATTTCTGGCCGATTTTCTTTTGCTCAGATTTGCCAGTATGGAATTTGGGGAGCTGCTTCTAGGCAATTTTGTTACTTTTCAGTCACTCCACTGATCCCTTGCAATTTGTTCTTTCCTGAATCAATCTATCACATCCCTCCCCCTATTTAATCCCCTTCATTCTAATCTGCCGCACCTTGGAGAAAGCTATAAATCATGAGCAATGCAATTATTGCATGTTACCTCAAACCACTGTAATTATACAATTAAGTTGTGATGGGAGGTTCTCTCCCTTTGGCTTCACAATATGGTGCTTAATGTAGTGATTAAACTATCTCTGCACAAATGATGCTAATTGAAAGAAAATGGGCTTTACAGAGGGATGGCCTCTCTGGTTGAAAACCATGTCTGTGCTGATAAAAGCATTCATAGGACAGCAACCCTTCCGTCTGACCGAGAATGAGGTGTTTCGTCTTTCAAGGGAGGAGAAAGTTTGCTGAAGAGAATCAAGGCAAGTTGTGAGGCTGCCTGCGAAAAAACTCTAGAACTGTGGTTGCCAACACACCCCACAGGGGAGAAATTTGATTTTTAAGGGGGGCAATTTGAGAATGTTTTTGTTGTTCTTTAGCCACACAGTCCCTTTGCAACCCCATGGACCACCACACACCAGGCTCCTCTGTCCTCTGCCATCTTCCACAGCCTGCCCAGATCTATGGCCACCACTTCAATGATGCCATCCAGCCACCTCATTCTCTGCTGCCCCCTTCTCCTTTTGCCTTTGATCTTTCCCAGCATCAGGGCCTTCTCAAGTTAGTCTTCTCTTCTCATTTGGTGGCCAAAGTCCTTGAGCTTCGGCTTCAGTATTTGTCCATCCAATGAGCAGTCAGGACTGATTTCCTTCAGGATCGACTTATTTGATCTCCTGACAGTCCAGAGGACTCTCAAGAGTCTTCTCCAACTCCACAGTTAAAAGGTGTCTAATCTTCTGCGCTCAGCCTCTCTTATGCATACTCATCAAGCGCGGCTCTGGAAAATATGGGAAATTACTGCACACTTGCAGTCGCGCGTGCTCAGTAACCCATTTGTGCATGCACAGAACCCGTTTGTGCTTGTGCAGAGCCCTTTGTGATGGGCGCGCATGTGCAGTAACCCTTTCCCCGCTGTTCAAAATACGGGACGGCGCCGGGAAAGGGGAGGAACGAGTGCTAAAATACAGGAAATTCTGGTCAATACGGGATACTTGACAAGTATGCTCTTATGGTCCAACTCTCACAGCTATACATTACTACTGGGAAGACCATTGTTTTAACTATGCTGACTTTTGTTGGTAAGGTGATGTATCTACTTTTTATTATACTGTATAGGTTTCTCAATGCTTGCCTGCCAAGAAGTGTCTTTTTATTTCTTGGTTGCAATTGCCATCTGCAGTAATCTTAGAACCCAAGAAAGTAAAGTCTGTCTCTGCTAAACAGTCAGGTTAATTACCATTTATTTTTATTTATTTATTTTATTTATTGTTAAATTTTATTTAGTCTTCCTCCACGTGAACAGGAGTTCACTTTTTGAATGATAAGAATTATATGTCACAGTGAGGTGGGAATCAGGATTTTAGAGATGCTTAGGTAGGGCAAGGCCAGAAAAGATTGGAAACCTTGGGAGTCTAGAACCTTCCATTTTTGATGAGCCACAAAATCTATACTGAATCAGTGCTGCCTGTTCGAATCATATTGTCGTTGATGTCCACATGGACACCAGGTCTGTGTGGACCTCTCAGAAGCTTTCCATTGTGAAGTTGGATGAAGGATGGCTCATTCCATAAGGTATCCAAGCACTACTATTGCCTCAGGAAAAATGCTACTTAACTTTTTGAACCACCCAGAAAGTGTACTAAACCACAATAGGGTTTTATATAAATGTCCTTGCTATTGCTACCATAATGAAGCTAATGCCAGTTCTGGCCATGGGCAGGTTTCATTTAGTCATGAGACATTCCAAACTGCTTGGTTACAAAACTCATAGGATTCTACCTTCCTGAGGCTTGTGCCTAAGTAATATGGAGAACTTTTTTTCTTCCCCCAAAATTTCCTTGTAAACAATGGAGACCATGTAACCGAATTGTGGAAATAAATTTAATTTAATTTAATAGTCATACTTATATATGCCGCCCACTCAGGTAGAACCCGACTCAGGGTGGCATTACAGCAAATTCTAAAAACATAGAAAGACACTTAAAACCCCATATCCCACCTACCCATCCCACCCACTATAAAAGAGAAGAGAGGGTTCATAATTGTTTGCATAAGCCAGCAGGCGGGGACCGTATTCCCTATGACATTTAGGGAGCACCCTGTTGTATACTCAATGCTCCTCAATGATCTCCAGAGGACTTTACGGGATGGGCATGGAAGTATTTAGCACTGAAGTGTGGTTGAAGGGTCCTTTGGATCAGCACGGTGGCACCATCAGACCCAAAATCAACCTCCCCGTTCAAGACACATACACAGAGACTGCTTATGGATATCCATTGTTTTTAAGGAGTCAAAGAGATGGGGCTGTTACTGATAGTTCTCCATCTTAAGGTGCAATGCCAGGGATTTAACCTTTGTTTTCTCCTTCTTCGTATATATACATATACTCTCATACTATATGTCCATGGTGCTGTTATGGGCTCCTGACGCCCTTCTGATGTACTCTGTAAGTCTCCATGGTAATCCCTTTTAATACTCCAGATATGGGAGGGATAGACTGCCTATCTTTCAATTTGATCCAGCTTTAAGAGCATCATAATGTCAGCATTACATTGTTGGTAATCGTTTTCTTAAATGGTGGGCTTAAAAAGAGAGGGAGAAAGAGAGAGAAAGAGAGATTGATTGATTGTAGTGCAGGCTTTCCTTTCCAAGGGTCATCTCGTTTGTGGGTCAGCCATGGAAACTCTATTCATGTTTGTGTGGGTCTGTAAACAAGAGCAGATCCGTTCATTCAGAGGATAGTGACTCTGGAATCTATGCTCATGCAACATATAGTTTTCACATTGGTGCTCCCTGTCTTTTTACAATGGAAGTGCCAGGAACTGAACTAGGTGGAAAACCTCTGCATACAAATAATTGGTTCCACTATTGACTGCAGAATCCAAAGAGTGATCTGGTTAATTTCCCATAAGGGCCAATTCAGGTCAAGGGAAGCTATTTTAAAAGGGCAGTTAATTAAAACTAGCCTCAAATAGATAGTTTCTGTTCCACATAATGATTTTAAAAGTAACTATTTACTTGCCAGTTGGTCAAAAGTAACTATGGTTTTTAATGCAGAAATGGGAAAAGTTACATTTTTGGCCAATAACTCTCAGATTGCTACCTCCTACATGGATACTACAAGTCTGGCCAGGTTATCCTGCTATAGTAATAGAGTAGACCTTACTGCCGGTGACTCAACACCGAGTGTCAGACGGCAGTTAACTAACCAGACAACCCTGAGGAATAGTGTCCTTGGTAAAGTCCACAGCAAAGGGTGATGGTCTCCAAGTGGATTAAATCCCACTTGAATCCATCTTGATGGAGGGCAGCAGCTTCATCAATACTGGTTTGGGGCTGATAAGGACTTTGTGACCTAAAGGGGTTCAAGACCAGAAAGTGACTCACAGAACTGGATCAGTGGTATGGGTGTCATGCTGCGATGTGGAAGGCAGATGGAAGGCCACGGCATTATATTCGCAGGACAGTCTTCATGGGTGATCGCTATGATGATTGCCAATATTTGGAAACAGATACGGCACAAGAAGAAGAAGGAGAAGACTTGGATACTAGCCAGAAATCTGTGGAGTCTCTTCCAGGAAAGGAACTCTTTGAAGGTCTGATTTTCAGTTACTTAAAGAAAATCCAAATGCCACAAATTGCATTCTTGGGGTAGATAGGACTCTCTTTTCTTGTCAATTGTGTCATCTCCTCAAAAACCTACAAGAGATATCAAGAAGCCTGAATAAGGCATTTACCAAGTTCATATGCCTGAAATTAAAAAAGCTAGTAAAATTAGGATCATGGCACAAGGAATGAAGTCATTCTTTGATAAGTTACAGTCCTGTAGCCCTGGAGATTTCCCCCTCAACTCAGGTTTGCAATATTAGCTGTTCAGCTGGGTTTCATCTGGAATCTATGCTCATTCAACATGATTCCACATATGTCTTTCTTACAATTCGCTCACTCAGAAATGTTCCCATTCCTCGCATGTGCATTCCTTCACTAGAGATTTACAAGGAGTGGTTGGATGGCCACATGCCAGGGATGATTTAAGGTGAGGATTTTCTATATTGGTAGGAGGTTGGAATAGACGATCCTTGTGGTCCCTTCCAGCTTTACCATTCTATGATTGTCTAAAGACAAAGACAAGAAGGTGCTTGCTTCATTTTGGCAGTCCAGGGTTTGAAAGAAGAAGAATTCTATGATTCTTAACCTTTTCATGCCATGAGCTGGACCATGTCCCCTCAAACAGCTGAGCAGGCCGGATACGTGGTTCCCCAGCCATAAGTGCTGCCATAAACTGTGGCAGGCACATTTGTGTAGGTGAGGGCATGTTTAAAGGTGTCATAAATGCATCCACTTCCACTTCCAGGCTCATCACTATGGACCAGATGATTTGCCATCGTGGTCCAGGTCTGGCCCATGGGCTGTAGGTTGCAAACCCCTGTTCTAGATGACATCTAAGTTTCCTCAATGACATTATAAAGGCCATCCTATAAAATCACAAGGACTTGCCCAATGACATCACAAGAACCTGTGTTCACGTCATATCAGATATACAGTTGGCTAAAGAATCATACTCCATACCTGTCAAGCTCAGTTCCAGAGATTACGGGACCTGTGCAGAATGTTTCTGTGCTACAGTACCCGCGTATTGAACTGCCGACTTGCCAGCCTTCCAGCTAACAAAGCAAGCTTCTTAACCACTGAGCCACTGCAGCCCTTTTCTTTACAAGATGGGGGCTAAATACTTGGCAGAGTAATACTACAAGTGAGAAGGATCGTGGCATTGTTGTAGATCACAGGCTAAATATGAGTCAACAGTGCAATGTAGTGAGAGAAAGGCAAGCACTATTTTAGGCTGCATTAAGAGAAATATAATCTCCAAAATCTACGAGCTGCTATTCACCCTCTAGTCAGCACTAGTTAGACCACATCTAGAGTACTGCGTCCAATTCTGGGCAACAGATGGTAAGAAAGATGCAAACAAATTAGTGCTGGTACAGAGAAGGGCAAGAAGGATGATCAGAGGACTGGAAACCAAGGCATATGAGGAAAAACTGAAGGGACTGGGCATGTTTAGCCTTGAGAAAAGGAGACTGAGGCAGGACATGTTAGGTAAAGGTAAAAGTTTCCCTTGCTCGAAAGCCAGTTGTATCCGACTTTAGGGTTCAGTGCTCATCTCTGTTTGGAAACCGAAGAGCCAGCGCTGTCTGCTTCTGCAGACGTTTCCGTGGTCATGTGGCAGGCATGACTTGACACCGGAGTGTACGGAACGCTGTTTACCTTCCCACCAAGTGGTCCCCATTTATCTCCTTTCAATTTCTTGCTTTCTAACTGCTAGGTTGGCAGGAGCTGGGACAAAGACAGGAGCTCATTCCATCCTGCAGTACTCGGGAATTGAACTGCTGACCTTCCGCCTCCAGTCAGCGTCTTAGCCACTTGAGCCACAGCAGTCATGTTAGCACTCTTCAAATACCTGAAAGATAATCATAAAGAAGAGGGGTGGGATCTGTTCTCGGTCATCCCAGAGTTCAGGATGCATATTAACGGGATCAAACCAAAGGAAGCCAGATATAGGTTGACTATCAGAAAACATCTTAATGGTGAGAGCAGTACGACAATGGAATCAACTGTCTTGTGAGATGATGAGTGCTCCAACACTGGAAACATTCAAGAGAGAATTGGAGAACCATCTGTCACAGCTACTTTGATTTGGATTCCTGCATTGAGCAAGGGGTTTGTTTGTGTCCAAAGGTTTATTCTTTTTTCAAAAGTCAAACCACGCCAAAAATAAAGAGCAGGAAGCGCGCCATTCTAAAAGGCGTGAAATTCAAATGCATGTCAGCGCAGTTAAATTTTGAAGTTGAACTTTGTATGTACCTCCGGAAGCCTGCCTAAATGTATCTTGTTTGTTGTTGTTCAGTCGCACAGTCGGTTCCGACCCTTTGCGACCCTATGGACCATTGTTCTCCAGGCACCTCTGTCCTCCACCATCCCCCTCAGCACTCCCAGTTCTGTGCCCATTGTGTCTACAATACCATCTAGCCATCTCATCTTTGGCCTCCCCCTTCTTCTTTTGCCCTCCACCTTTCCCAACATCAGGGCCTTCTCAAGTGAATCCTCCCTTCTCATTTGATGTCCAAAATACTTTAGCTTCGTCTTTACTATTAGCCCTTCCAATGAGCAGTCAATGTTGATTTCTTCTAAGATTGACCTATTTGTTCTCCTCGCTGTCCAGGGTACTCTCAAAACTCTCCTCCAACACCACATTTCAAAGGCATCTATTCTTCTGCGTTCAGCTTTCCTAATTGTCCAGCTCTCACATCCGTACATTACCACTGGGAATACCGTTGCTTTGACTATTCTAATTTTTGTTTGCAATGTGATGTCTCTGCTTTTCACTATGTTCCCCAGGTTTCTCATGGCTTGTCTCCCAAGAATCAGTCGCCTTTTTATTTCATGGCTGCAATCCCCATCTGCCGTGATCTTTGATCCCAGGAAAGTAAAATCTGTCACTGCTTCTACTTCTTCCCCATCTATTTTCCAGGAACTGATTGGGCCTGTTGCCATTACCTTGGTTTTCTTGATATTGAGTCTCAAACCAGCTTTTTCACTCTCCTCCTTCAGCCCAATCAAGAGGTTCTTTAGGTCTTCCTCACTTTCTGCCATTAGGGTGGTATCGTCTGCATATCTCAGATTGTTTATGTTTCTCCCAGCAATTTTAATCCCATATTGTGATTCCTCCATCCCTGCATTTCGCATTATGTGCTCTGTGTATAGATTGAATAAGCAGGGTGATAAAATGCAGCCTTGTCTTGTGATGATTTCGCATTATGTGCTCTGTGTATAGATTGAATAAGCAGGGTGATAAAATGCAGCCTTGTCTTACTCCTTTTCCTATTCCAAACCACTCTGTCATTCCATGTTCTGTCCTAACTGTTGCTTCTTGGTTCATGTACAGATTTCTCAGGAGGCATATGATGTGCTCTGGTATTCCCATCTCTTTAATTACTTGCCACATCTTGTTGTGGTCCACACAGTCAAATGCCTTAGTGTAATCAATGAAACAAAAGTAAACTTGTTTCTGGTATTCCTTTGTTTTCTCCATGATCCAATGTATGTTGGCAATGTGGTCTCTAGTCCCCCTGCCTCTTCTGAAACCGGCCTGCACCTCTGGTAGTTCTCTCTCCACATGTTGCTGAAGTCTGTCCTGTATTATCTTGAGCATCACCTTGCTGGCGTGTGGGATGAGTGCAATTGTTCGGTAATTTGAGCATTCTTTGGCGTTGCCCTTTTTTGGGATTGGGACGTATACTGATCTTTTCCAATCCTGTGGCCACTGTTTTGTTTTCCAGATTTGCTGGCATATTGAGTGCAGTAATTTGACGCCATCATCTTTTAGCGCTTTGAAAAATTCGACTGGGATACCATCATATCCACTAGCTTTGTTGTTTGCAGTGCTCTTTAGGGCCTTTATAACTTCGCTCTCCAGGATGTCTGGCTCGAGTTCAGTTTTTTCATCATTGTAGTTATCAGGAGTGTTGAGGTCCTTTTTGTAGAGTTCCTCTGTGTACTCTTTCCATCTTTTCTTTATCTCTTCTGCATCAGCTAGCTCTTTTCCGTCTTTGTCCCTTATCATGGTCATTTTTGCTTTAAATGTTCCCTTTATTTCCCCGATTTTTCTGAAGAGATCTCTAGTCCTGCCTCTTTTGTTGTTTTCCTCCATTTCTTTGCACTGTTCTTTTAGGTAGTTTTCCTTATCTCTCCTTGCTTTTCTTTGAAATTCTGTGTTCAGAAGGTTGTATTTTTTCCTTTCTCTTTTGACTTTTGCCTTCCTTCTTTCCTCTGCTATTTTAAGAGCCTCATCAGACAACCATTTTGCTTTCTTACGCTTTTTTTCTTTTGGTATGGTTTTCTTTGCTGCTTCCTGCATGATTTCCTTCCTAGCAGAGTTGCAGTGGAGGTTTGCTGCTTCCTACGATGCTACAAGTGTGGGTCTGGCTTCGAGACCGTATGCCTTTCTTGAATTTGATGACATCATTCAGAAAGTCAGAAACGGTTACAATTTCAATTGTGTACTCAAACGAAAATCAATATAGAAGATATCCAAGAAGAGCTTCATTTGTGGCCTCCTGTGATTGTGCATTTGGAAGACACAATGTTGATGAATGGGCTGGCGAACGGCCACATTGATGTCCAAGTGGAATCTGTTCCTGCTTACAGAATGCAACCGGAGGCCACCCCTGTACATAGTTCCCAGTCCGAAGTATGCGCTGAATAAAGAATCACTGAGTTTAACCCAACATTCCTGGTTAGAATACTTCTTGCCTGGGACTCAGCAGTGATTCTATGATTCTATGAGGGCAAAGGTTCGCCAGCTCTCTTCTAATAAAGTTGGACATGAGGTTGTAATAGCAATTAGTCCGTGATTCTATGATCTCAGGGAATGGGTTGTCGCTACACTACCAGCCCTGTTAGCAATGCCTGCATTCCAAAGGCCTGAAGCCTATCTTTTTATATGTATAAAAGTTTATAAGTTTAGAAATGTCAAAGTCTTGCTTCCTTTTGCAGGCCTGCGCGCGCATGCAAAGCAGCTCCATGGCTATTTGGACTAATGGGGTTAGAAGCAGAGTCAAACCTTTGGTTTCTTATCTCACATTGATGAAACGCACATGCCTCTTTGAATGCTGCGAGAAGCTTGAGATGGGAGCTCAACGGCTTACATGAATAATGAAAGATGAACAATGCACTGCAGATTATCAGTTTTAATTCTTCAACTGAACAGGAATTTTGGGGGGTTGTTGTTTCCGTGGGATGACCTTTGACCTCCCGACATGCCGTTTGGACTGCCCTTCTCCTTATCAATGCTTCCCCACACCTGCCCTGTCTGCAGTGGCCCCCTCCGTGAAGCACCCTCTTCACATCGACAACAGACTGTCATGAGAAAGATGACATTGAGCGGGAATGCGGTTCTGCGATGGAAGATAGAAAGCAATGGATGAGGGAGGGAGATTCTCAGCGCTTATCAGGCAAATAGGACAGTGGATGGAGGAGAGAGAGAGAGAGGGGAAGTAATCAGAGTAAAGCTCTTATCAAAATGTCTCCTGGGAATATGCTGTTTAAAAACATCATATTAAAAAAATAGTTATAAAATAGGAATCTGTCATTGCTCAAGGAATGAAAAGCCATGAGATTATTTTTATAGCCGTTTCCTCTGAGAGAGATTTGGTAGAGTACGAAGGGAGCTGAAGGATTCCAGCTACAGTTACAAAAAGGACTTACCTGGCTCTCGGTCTACAGAGCCCATAGTCCCCTGATAACTGGCTGGGTGGCCAAGGGATGATCAGGATTGTAGGCCCGAAAGACATCCAAAGGGCTGTCCTTAATTTAGGAAAATGTAGCAGTTTGAAAACAAGAAATTGCAAGTAGACTAATAGGTACCATTTTGGTGGGAAGGTAACAGCATCCCGTGCACTCTGGTGCCTAGTCATGCTTGCCACAATGACCACAAAAACATCTGGAGATGTAGACAGGGTTGTTGTTGTTTTTTACCATAAATGAAGAATGACACCACACCCAAGAGTCAGATATGATGGGCTTTTGAGCAAGGGAGACCTTTAGACGACAGCGTCTAAGAGGTGACTTGATTGAAGTTTATAAAATCATGCATGGTGTGGACAAAGTAGATAAGGAAAAACTGTTTTCCTTATTGCACAACACTAGAACTAGGGGGCACTCCATGAAACTTTTCGGTACTAATTCTCAAACAAATAAGAGAAAGTACTTGTTCACCCAAAGGATCACTGGTCTATGGAACTCCCTGCCAGAAGAAGTGGTGACAGCTGTCAGTCTTGACAGCTTCAAGAAAGGATTAGACAAGTTCATGGAGGACAAGGGTATCCATGGCTATAATTATATGGATACCTAAGGACAACCTCCGGGTTGGAGAGATAGGCAGGATATCTCTCAATGCCATGTCCAGGGAATCCTAAGCAGGTGAAGGCATCTGCTTGGGAAGAATACCCTGAAGGAAATGGTGAGCCACTGTGTGAGACAGAATGCTGGACTGGATGGGCTCATGTGGCCTGTTCTTATGTTCTTATGTACCTTTCACCACTCAGAGAACAAAAAGGCTTTACTTTTTTAGAAACTGGCCCTTGTCGAGATCTTTAAGGTAAAACAAGATTGTTAAACATTTAATTTAATCCTTATTATCTTGAAATATTCATGAGCTTTCAAATGTTAAGGAAACCCCAGCTGCAGTGTTCACTTGGCTACTTTTGCATATGAATGCATATTTGGTGATCTAGAGCAGGGGTTCCCAAACTAAGGCACGTGGGCTGTATCGGGCCCACAGTGCTATTTCATATGGCCTCCCACCCTTCCAAGGGAATTCAACAAACAAAATGGCTAACCCATTTGAAGCTGTTGTGGCAAAATGGCCACCCCATCATGTAGGCATGGCAAAATGGCTATCCAGCCCTCGAAGCTGACTGATAGAGCTTGACCTGGCCTCGGCTTGAAAAGGTTGGGAGTAACCTAGAGTAACCTACTGGGTGTTGACTATGTGTCAGTCATGAAGAAATATTTGAACCCTCTCAATTTAGTGGTGGCACTGAGTGGGGAAAATCCATATATTTTGGGAAAGAAGTGGGGCAGTGTGCTAAATCAGTGGATGGATGTCTTGAAATTGTTATTTGATTTATCCACTCAGTGCTTTCAGTCTATCTGCTAACTTTTTGTCTCTTAGTCAGGAATGGCTGTGAAAGAAACCCAACTTGTTTGCTCTTAAAGTAAAATATATATATATAGTTTACATCCTCAGCTCATTGGAACACAACTAACAGCTGGAAACCCATACATTTTTGAGACTAAGATGTGATTTCCAAACACCCAATATCTGCAGCTTCCTGGCTCTGCGCATTGCAAAATGTGCAAGGGGGAAATGCATACATTTGAAAAATGCACTTAGATCAGGGATTCTCAACTTGTGGCCTGTCGGCCATATATGGCCCGGCCATGGCACCATTTAATGTGCCCCCCCACCTCCACCACACCTGGAAATCCCATGTGGTGGAGGAAGGGCAAAATGGCCATCTGGCCCCCGAAGCTGTCTGAGGGAGAATGACCCGGTCCCCGGCTTAAAAAGGTTGAGAACTCCTGGCTCAGATGATGGAAATATATTTTTGATGAAGGTAGGCTTTTCAATAATGCACCTTCCTTTGAAAGGTACATGCATAAAGGGCACTATCTGCAGACACAGCTGTATATTGCTTTGAGCATGGCTTTATGGAAAGGTGGCTGATTACCTGATATTGATAGATTAAATAATAATTGAAAAATGTCACGAATTTTGCAAACTTGTCCTGTCAGTAAAGAGAAATTTCCCCTTGAAACTCTTCAATTGTGGCCTTTTGTAATGGTTTAGAAGCCCTCAAATAAAGCACGGCCATGTAAGAAAGAGAGTCTCTGATAAGAAGCACTATTTTTCTCAAATGCTGCTCATCTCTCTAAGATTGACAGAGCACGGCATTGTACGAAACAAAACAAATGGCTTCTCTACCTGATAAACTGTTGTACTCTCCTGTTATTGAAGTATCAAGACTTCAGCTCAGCAATAACCTTACCTGGTGCATTTGGCACCTGCAAATCACGACAACATGTCATTGTAGGTAGCTACTGTGAATGGGAATGTAATGTATAGAGCATGTTGTGTGTCAGGATAATGGGTATAGTTGTGTGAGGAAAGGGTTAAGCCCTAATGAACTTGCAGTAGAGAAGATTGTTTTAGGTTTTGCTGTTCAGTCGCACAGTCGATTCCGACCCTTTGCGACCCTATGGACCATTGTCCTCCAGGCACCTTTGTCCTCCACCATCCTCCTTAACCCGCCCAGCTCTGTGGCCATTGTGTCTACAATACCATCTAGCCATCTTTCCCAGCATCAAGGCTTTCTCAAGTGAATCCTCTCTTCTCATTGGATGCCCAAAGTACTTCATCTTCATCTTTACTATTTGACCTTCTAAGGGTTGATTTCTTCTAAGATTGACCTATTTGTTCTCCTCGCTGTCCAGTGGACTCTCAAAACTCTCCTCCAACACCATATTTCAAAGGCGTCTATTTTTCTGCGTTCAGCTTTCCTAATGGTCCAGCTCTCACAACCATACATTACCACCGGTAATGCAAATTTTTGTTTGCAAGCTGATGTCTCTGCTTTTCACTATGTTCCCCAGGTTTCTCATGGCTTGTCTCCCAAGAATCAGTTGGCTTTTTATTTTATGGCTGCAGTCCCCATCTGCAGAGATCTTGGATCCTAAGAAAGTGAAATCTGTCACTGCTTCTACTTTCCCCCCCATCTATTTTCTAGGGACTGATGGGCCCTGTTGCCATTATCTTGGTTTTCTTGATGTTAAGTCTCCAGCCAGCTTTTGCACTCTCTTCTTTCAACATAATCAGGAGCTTCTTTAGGTCTTCCTCACTTTCTGCCATTAAGGTGGTATCATCTGCATATCTCAAATTGTTGATGTTTCTCCCAGCAATTTTGATCCCATATTGTGATTCCTCCATCCCTGCATTGCGCATTATGTGCTCTGTGTATAGGTTTAGGTAATGCCTAGGAAAAGCCTTGAGAAGATGGCAGTAGGGGCGGAGTGAACTGGAAACATCCAGTTGTTAGATTGTTATGAGAATGAAGACGTTGTTATGATTAAGGAATGATAATGGTTAATTCTAATGAGATGGGTTTTGGATGGTTTAGTTCAGTGCGTGATGGGTTTTTGAGTTAGTTCAAAGTTGGAGTTTGAAATGGGAACCGGAGAATTGTAAGACTGCTGAAAGAAAGTAGAAATCTAGCTGAGATGATTACCTAGATAAGTTTTACTATTTTCCTTGAAGAAAAGGACCTGATTGATTGTCTCTAAAATGTTTTGATTAGTCTATTTTTATTTCTTTCTATTTTTTATATTGAGACTTTGTACCTATGGAAGACCTATATACTTTTATTATCATTTTTCTTTAATAAATGAAGAACTTCACCAACCCATGTGTTTATTGAAGAAGGGGGTAAGAAATGCCAAGCCAAAAGTTTCCTTTTTAGGAAGGCCATTGCTACCAACATTTCTTTGTATTTTCATACTTAAAGCAAGGAGCCATATCTCAGTGAGGCTGGATGTTTAACTCAGGGGTCATTCAACAATTACGTGATCCATTTCTTTGGGGGAAATTGACCCCCTCCCCCCATGTAATCCGACCGTAATTTTCGCTTCAAACCCCCTTCCATTTAAAATTACGTAATACAGAACTTTTGTATCGAAACTCTAATTTTTAGAGCTTTTCACTATTGGTGCCTAATGCAGAATGTATCAGTGAGGATTCAATAATCTGAAATCGGATCAAAATTCCCAGAGATCATTTTTAAACCTAAAAAAGCGCCATGTTTCAAAACCATAGCAGCTCCAAATGGATTACATAATCTTTGACCTGACCCCTCCGCCCCACATAATTTTCCGTAATTCAGATGGCAGACCCTCTCCCCCCTCGAGGATCACGTAATTGTTGAATGGTCCCTCAGCCACGTAAAAGAATAGGACAGATTTCCTGTTTGCTACTTACCTGAACTGCTCCCATACAGCTATACTAAAGATGGAGCCAAATAATCAGGTTATGCCTGGAATAATTGCAATTATTTTATGACCACCCAGGAACAGTCTTAGATCACATACTTCTTGGGTGTGGTGAAGAGGTTTGAGTGGGTCAATGAAGCTCAACATAAGCAAGAGTTGGTCACCACAACTGAGGAAGGCTGCTGGAGTTATTAGAAGGGATAAAATCAGGAATGAGATTATAAGGGAAAGAATGGGAATAGAACCAGTCTTAAACTACATACAGAAACAACAAATAAAGTAGTTTGCCTATTTGTAGAGAATATCTTGGAAGCCCATACCTTACAAGGTGTATGTGGTAAGAGGAGAAGGACAAAGACAATGAGGCAGACCCAGAGGAAGGAGGAGAGATAATATCAAAGAAATATGACAAGAACACCAAATAATGCCAGTGGTCACTGCTAGAACTGCCAAAAGTGCAAGGATGACAATGAAGCTTAAAAACCTTTAGCCTTACAATGCCATAATCTTTATGAGGTCTTGGGACATTTCAAAGTGTTGGGGACAAAAGACGCGCCTTTGTAAAAAGTGAGCTGTATTGGATTCTCTTTTACAGTGTTTGCTTCCCGTTCAAAGCACCTAGAGAGCATGTGATATCATAATCCTTTCCTTGTAGCCTTCTTTCCTCAGGTGTGGAGGATGAGCGATACAGTCAACCATCACATAACAACGCGTTCGGATAACATCATTTTCGCTTAACAATGCGTTGTTATGCACCACGTGTTCCCCAGCATAACAATGTTTTAGTGTTGCAACAATGCTAAAATAACCGGACAATGATGCTAAAAACGTCGTTATGTGGGAAACTCCATAGAAACCCGCATAACAACAAAAATCGCTTAGCAACGCTACTTGGGGAACCAAGTAACGTTGTTATGCGATGGTCCACTGTACTATCTTTTCCTTTGCTTTAGACTTCAAAATGTCTACTGTAAGGAGAAAATACAATTGAATAATTGTAGGTTTGCAATAGGCCATCTTTATGTTTAACGTAGCTGTTTGGGAAATCGGGTCTTCTATTTTCAGACCCTTTTGCTGGGGTACATAGAGAGAGCCTCCTCAAAGATTGTGATATTTTTGAACCAGAATTGGGCGTATCCTTGTAACGGCAACCTTGTGTTGCCAACTAATCTTTCTCACACTAGGCCAGATGAAAGGAATTGCAGAATGAACTCACCAAAAGGTACCTTCATTTTGGCAGAGTTTCCAACTGTAAAAAGTCCTCATCAGACCCCCTTCTTTGAGAAGTGAAACAGAAATCCTTAGGCTGAATGATGACTCTGGTGTCTCTTTTACTGCAATCAATAGATCCTGTGAGTGTTATTGGAGTGTCACGGATGTACATTATTTGCTCTCTGTCTGACAATGCAATATTTTGTCTGTTGCCTAATTCTGAATCAGTGGTGGATAGTGTTCATTTTATCCTTTGGAAAGGGCGCAGATTTAATTTACATTCCGGGAATGAAAAGCAGTTCGGAGCATAGAGGCGACAATTTGTTTTTCTTTCTTCCAGCTCTCTTTTGTTTTTGAAAAAAGCTTAAGTTTGAGACATACTATTTAAGAAAATAGGAAAGCAGAAAGAGAAAGATAACTCATGCTGATGAACTTCCCACCCTCCCCATCCAGAGCAGCCATCCTGAAGCATTGCTAGAATTTTAATTAGTCTCCCATCGGCATGTATATCATCCATAATATCTCACGCTGTTCAGAGACCACAGTGGGAAAACTAGTTTGGGGAAAGTGGCACAAAGTGGAAAGTGAGCATAGGCTGCCCTATATTATGTGAGTGTGATATTAGTTGGAAATTGAGTTTGG
This sequence comes from Bradypodion pumilum, assembly GCA_035047305.1. Taxonomy (NCBI): domain Eukaryota; kingdom Metazoa; phylum Chordata; class Lepidosauria; order Squamata; family Chamaeleonidae; genus Bradypodion; species Bradypodion pumilum. Next base: position 9,418,724 of record JAWDJD010000003.1, read on the forward strand.
AGGTTGCTGTTATAGGTATTTTCTCTGATTTTTCCTTTCCCACAGGTGCCTGGAGAGCTCAATGGTTTAGACAACTGGCTGTGGAGCCAAAGGTTGGGAGTTTGATTCCCCCACTGTGCCCTGCAGGGAGAAGAGCTGGGTTGTATTGCCTTGGGGAAGAGAATGGTGAACCCACGGCTGAATATTCTTTACTTGGAAAACCTGTGTAGAGATACAGAACCTGGTTCATTTGCTGGTCAGCTGATTACTCCCAGAAATATGTACCAATAAAGATTTAACTTTGGCCAACGACAAGCCAAGAAAGGAGCATCATTTTGGAAGTTCAAAGTTTGATTTGGGCACGAAAGGAGAAGAACTTGGAAAACCTTGAGAAGGGTCGCTGTAAGTCAAAGTTGTCTTGATGGCACATTATTATTTTTGTTATTATTATTATCATGATGATGATGACGATGACGACGACTACGACGACAATGATAATGATCTCACTCATTTTTGGCTACAGATTCAGATTTAATTCCTTACCTGTATTAACGTAATCTCTGAGGAGATATTACAGTATCTCATCTTGGGGGCATTTTGGGGACATGAAAGGAGCCTCATTCAGGTGTCCCCTGAGTGGGGTTTCTCCAGCAAAAATCCTTTCAACCCATAGTAATTTCTGACACAAAATTTATTTATGTATTTATCATTATTTTGGAAGAAAATATTTTAGACCAACCTACCAGCAAACCAACCTAGTGCCCTGTCGTGTCTGGCCCTTATAAGCAATAGTCCAGACAAAGATGAACAGAACAGCAACTAGTCTTTATTAAACAGTCTTTCAGGTTAGGCTTGCAAGGCGCTCCGGACACGGAGATGGCTATACGATCCCACGGAATCAGTCCCTCTGGACTCTGCCGTCTAAGAGGCAATACCTAAGCTACGCTAGATGCGGTAGCGTGTGGAGGGGACCCAGGCTTAGCGCGTGCTGGCTACCTGTACGGAATGGGTAGTATAGATCCAGTCCGGCCATACCCTTGTTTACCCAAAGGGTTTATATAGTGTCTCCCCGGTGGTGGATCCTTGATACAAAGTAGCGACTCACCGGACAAGCAAAACCAACCAATCATAACATGACATATATGTAACAACCAATGAAGAACAGGATCCAAAACTGTGGCCAATCATAGGACTCTGATTAGCATAATGAGCGTGTCCTGGACGGGGGATTTCGTGCCAACTTTAGCTCCTAATTTGGATGGCGGGAAACCACCATTTTCCTCTTGTAAGGCTCTGCCTGCACAACTTGCAAATATGCCTCAATACACAACATGCCCTCTGACTCAATTCATGACAGCAAATGCCTTAGGTGAGGGCTGGCTCTGCAAAATGACTAGCTCAACCCTAACTAACTAACTAACTAACTAACTAACTAACTAACTAACTAACTAACTAACTAACTAACTAACTAACTAACTAACTAACTAACTAACTAACTAACTAACTAACTAACTAACTAACTAACTAACTAACTAACTAACTAACTAACTAACTAACTAACTAACTAACTAACTAACTAATATACAGCCCCATAGCACTTAGCGCACTCTCTAGGCGATTCACATTGTAATTAACATTTTGCCCCCAACATGTTGATGACACATTTTACTGACCTTGGAAAGATGGAAGGCTGAGTCATCCTGGAGCCCTGTATCGAACTCACATTGTCAGCAGTTTAACTACTGGGGCTACGGGGCTCTCACAAACAAACAAACAAACAATCTTAACAGTCACTGCTTTATATATTAAAATACTGTAAATGGTGTTATATCATATTGTTCTACGGTGCCCTGGACTCTGGCAGCTGGCGGGAGAGCCCCAACACCAGTGTCCCAGAAAGCCCCGCCTCCCTCTGCCCCTCTCCTTGGCGGGGGTATAAGAGGCGGCCACGCTGGAGCAATGCCGACGGCGCCCTGGACTCTGGCAGCTGGCGGGAGAGCCCCAACACCGGTGTCCCGGACAGCCACGCCTCCCTCTGCCACTTTCCTCGGCGGGGGTATAAGAGGCGGCCACGCTGGAGCAACGCCGATGGTGCCCTGGACTCTGGCAGCTGGCAGGAGAGCCCCAACACTGGCATCCCGGACAGCCGCGCCTCCTTCCACCCCTCTCCTCGGCAGGGGTATAAGAGGCGGCCTCACTGGAACAACGCCGATGGCGCCCTGGAATCTGGCAGCTGCTCTATGGCTTTAAGACTCTGCCACTCTTGCTATGTTCTCGGAACCCCACCCTTGGTGTGAGCATGGGTGGAGAGAGAGACTGGCGAAAGACTGGCCCCCAGTTGTGGGGCGACCATCGCGGCTTTACTATCATGCCGCTGATGAAGCCGCTGGATTTGTCACTTCCCCACCTGTGGTGAGAGCGGGGGCGGGGAGAGAGAGAGTCAGATGGACATGGAGACAGGCGGATGTTACTGCAGCTGAAGACATTGGGCAGGGGCGCCAACGGGGATGTGAGCTGTGTTCCATCACCTGGGGATTTTGTTAATATTGAATATTTTTTGATGCTATGTAATTATATATTATTTGATATACTGATACTATGTTTTTTGTTTTTTAATCTTATACTGTATTATTGTCGATTATTGGTGTAATTATATTTGTGTTACTGTATTTATATTTGTTGTAAGCCGCTTTGAGTGGCACTTGTGCTAGGAAAGTGGGGTAGAAATAAAACTTATTATTATTATTATTATTATTATTATTATTATTATTATTATTATTATTATTATTATTATTATTATTATTATTATTATTATTATTATTATTATTATTATTATTATTATTATTATTATTAAATAATGGATAGCAACACTACCACTAACATCATCATCATCATCATCTTCTTCTTCTTCTTCTTCTTCTTCAGGTGCCGTATAAATTCCAGATATTGTCTACCATCATGGTGATAGTCTTCCTGTTCATAACTCCTCAGAACAGTTCTTCCGAGGACATGCCACACTAGTCTCTCAGGTACTTCAGCCATGAAGACCGTCTATGTCCAGGGCCTCTCTTCCCTGGGATCTTTCCTTGCAGAGCGAATTGGAGTATTCTATACTTTATCTTGTTCCTCATGATATGGCCAAGTTATTGGAGATTTTTTGCTTAATGGTCTTAAAGACTTCTTATTCTTCATCCATCTGGTTCAATACTTCTACGTTAGTTGCATGGTCAACCCATGATATCCTCAGCAGCTGTCTGTAGATCCACATTTCAAAAACTTAGATTCTCTTTTCAGATGCTTTAGTCAATGTTTGAGCTTCGACTCCATATAGTAACACAGGGAATACGTAACATCTCACTATTCGGATCTTTGTAGCAAGAGTTAGGTCTGTACTGCATAGCAAGTGTCTCATTTTTATGGATCTTGCTGTTTCTATTCGTATTTTAATCTCTACCTCGGGATCCCAATTTTCATTTAACATACTCCCCAATTAGACAATTTTATCCACTCTTTCGATTTCTTGTGTTCCTGCCATTAGCCACTAACATCTTACTTGTGACTAATTTGTTTCCTAAGAAACGAGAACCCTTTTATTAGAGGATTCACATGGAAATGGCACATTTGTAACTACCATCTACGGTGGAATCCTCCAGCCTATCTCAGGAAAATCTGTAATTAAGAAGCTGAGACTGGTCTTCTTAAGTGAATTGAATTCAGTACAGTTTGTCACTTGTAACTTTGAAAATGATGGCGAAGGAATAACTCCATGGCTTTTCTTCATTAGCAATAACTAACCAAGGATTTTTTTAAAAGCACAAGAAAAGAAAATAGGTTGGAAACTCCTGCTCTACAATAAATAAAATTAAGTTTCAGAATGAAGCAAATTATTTCTGGCATCCCTACTATTCTGAACTGGAAAGGGTAATGTCAACACCTCCTCTGGGATTGTTTCTTCCAGGGTAAAATAAGGCTGTTGAGCATCAGGACAATCTTGATATGGAATGAGAGGTGGGATAAAAACCCAGCCCTCATCCAGGTGGTGGTTGCTATTTGTTTAAAAAAAGAGGATGCATGCATTTCTTAACAGCATGCATAATCTCACATCTGGTAAGTGAAGGGCAATGAAGCTGAGATAAAGTGGGGGCAATTGAAAATATTATAATGTTTTGCAAGGTGGTGCCTTTAATTTATCCATCCATGCTTTGGTATAGAAGTGGAAGCCAAGCAACAGTCTATTTCAAGTTTGTAACAGCTGCATTAACATCTTTTATTACTTGCAGTTGCAACTGTGCTCTGCATTATCATTGCCAAAATAAAACACAGGATGTCTAATATCCCTTTGTTGGAACATGGCCAAGAAACTTCATTTCTTTAAATTTCCATCCTTCTCACTTCTTGTATTGCATGGTGGATCCACCCCCTCCATTGACCTAGCTTTCACCTGTGAAGGTCCCATCTTAAGACTGATGGAGATTGTGGCCCTTTTGATATTTCTACATAGGCACATTGAGCATCACTGGAAGCTATAATGTGGTGGCTTTTCCCACAGTCCCTGATATCTTCAGTGCTATAGCCATTTGCAATGGTTGGCAACATACCTGTGGTTTTCCACAACAAAGGTTGACAGCCATCCTTTGCTTTTGACCTCCAATTGCCACAGACATGGCTGTGTCTTTCTTGGTCATGTTCTTTCACCCAACACTAGGCAGCTCCCCCGGTGGTTTAGTGGTTATGGCAGTGATCTCGAGACTGGAAGGTTGGGCTTCGATACCTGAGAGCTTCACTTGGGGACATGAAAGGAGCCTCATTCGGGCGTCCCCTAAAAATCCTTTCAACCCAGAGTAATCTCTGACACAAAATTATTATTTATCCAACACCAGGAAGGATTAATTAATCTCTGTCCAACACTTGGTGTGGAACAGGCATGCAGTGGGATTAATCCACAGCCTCCAAATAAATCCAGAAGTTTACCCTCTTTACAATATATTAATTACTAGTTCACCCTTGCTTGAAAGCTGGCTGTATCTGACTTCAGGGTTCAGTGCTCATCACTGTTAAGAGCCAGTGCTGTCTGCATCTGTAGATGTTTCCATTGACATGTGGCAGGCATGACTAAACACCGGAGTGCATGGAATGCTGTTTACCTTCCCAATGAAGTGGCACCTATTTATCTACTTGCAATGTCTTGCTTTTGAACTGCTAGGTTGGCAGGAGCTGAGACAGCGACAGGTACTCACTCTGTCATGCAGCACCTGGGTCTCAAACTGCTGCCATGCTGACCTTCCAGTCATCATGTTCGGCAGCCTAACCATTAAGCTACCACATTAATTACTGGATGAAATAATTTTTGCACAATGGTTTTGTAAGATTTCATTTTTTGTGTGCAAATTCACTTTCTTTAAGCACAACTTGATACTGAAACATGTTCTTAGTTTAAGGCAGGAGTTCTCAACCTTTAAAAGTCGGGGGCTGGGTCATGCTCTCTCAGACAGCTTCGGGGGCTGGATGGCCATTTTGCCCTTCCTCTATCACATGGCACTTTCTGGTGTGGTGGAGGCAGTGGGGGGCCACATGAAATGGTGCTGTGGCCCGCATCCAGCCCATGGGTTGCAGGTTGAGAATCCCTGGTTTAAGGGATAAAGGTATGATCACATGGAGATAAAGTCTAAAATGAAGATAAATATTTTAATTGACTAGTGTTTTCCATGCATTAATTCCATATTTGGACAGAATTCTTTTTACCAAAAATGAGGGTTTGCTCCTACAAGTGATAATGAGAAAAGTCACTTTGCAATAGTATATTCAGCAACTAGTATGGGGAGAGGGATGCTTTGGGGTACAGTTTACCGTTGAATGCACACATATGGTTCCAATTGGCATTAATAGGAGCCATATGGATGTCCAAGGACAGTAATTAACCTGCAATGGGGAAGATAGGATAAAGGATACAAAAAAAAAATCCCCTAGCATGTCAGCTCGATTTTAGCTAACACAAAGGCTTCCTTATTCTTTTAAGTCTTGCAACCAGAAGGGGAATGTAAGGAGCCCTGAGGGGATGGAGTAGGGGGGTGATGGAGGCCATTTTATCTAATTGCCATATTTCTAGCAACACAGTGTCGATTTCAATCTCACAGCACCTCAGTCAAATAAAATGGAATTCAGAGTGAAACCAGCCAGAGGTCTGGTGGAATTATAGTTTCCTCAGAGGCATCCTTTATGGAGCCTAAGGGACAGGCCAACTATGGTATCCCTAAATACTTTGCAGTGCCATAGAGTGTAAAGCCACCCAGCTAGTTCTTCCTTCATTGGACACCCTCAGAGCTCAGAAATGGTTGGGATCCATATCTCAGATACGCTACTAATGCAATCATAAACACCATCTTTCCAGCTTTAATTCACAACCCCCAATTCTTGAAAGAGTGGTTTCAAACAATGATACATCATGTGCTTCTAAAGTGCTGAGGAATCCTATCTAAGATGAGTCAAGAAGGCTCACCTTTCATCTTCGGCATCCTTGAGAAAAGGATGTCTAATCATGTCTGGCACATGACCATGGAAACATCTGCAGAAGCAGACAGGACTGTCTCTTTGGCTGAAAATGTAGATGTGCATCCCCCACCCACCCTGAGTTGGACATGACTGACTTTCAAGCAGGGGAGACCTTTACCTTCACTAGAGGAAATCTACTGAAGTGGAATCTAAGTTGCTCCTCACTTGGGAGATCCACATTTCAGAGGAAAAGAAGAGATTTTTTTCCCCAACTGTGTTGTGGATTGCAGTCCACATGAGCTACATATCCCATACTTCCTAATCCTGGCAGTTCTACCCTATCCTGCCCTGTATTTAAACCCTCCTCCCATTTTAACTTATCTTGAGTAGAGCTTGGAATCTTTGGTTTTCAAAAGTAATTTGTTAGTATTAATCATTAGAAATGCAAAAATTAATTCTTTCCCGTTAATGTTTACAAGCAAAGATGTTTAGCTAATTCAATTAGCATTATTAATTTGTTGCTTGAGTCATTAGCTCAGTAACAAACACAGGGATTTACAGGGCTCCTACATTGCTTGGTGCTTTCTTCTATAGAGACTAGAAATTCTAGATTGGAATTAATAACTATGAATACAACACGTCGGCAAAGTATGCCCTTTGCACCCTTATCAACACAGACTTCACATACAGCCATTGTTTACTACATTCAAACAGATGTCTTCTCCATAATACTAGGAAACATATTATAGCAAATATAGCAGGCAACTGCTCCAGGAAACCTCTTTCCTATCTCCTGGACAGTTATTTCAGATCACAGAAACTAATTTCTTATTGCAACCAGCAACTCAACCAGTGAGTCACACAACTGTAAACAACCAGCTTCCAATCTTTGGCAGATGAACAGAGGTTTAACAAATGTCATTTACCACATTCGAGGGGAAGACTTTTTTTAGATAGCGAAGCTTAGATGATTGGCATTTCCTGTATTATTTTTCCATGTATGTTTTGTATTACAGATTAAATAGTCTGGTTTTGGGTTTCAAAAACAATTTAAATTAAATGTATAATGCCACAATGTTTGTTTTGCATTCATCCTTTGAGCTTGTAAGTGAACTTTGTTTTGCAACCATTTGCAACTCAACAGTGCCAAGCCTCACAGCAAGTTTGAATAACAACTGGGAATTTGTACTGATTGAGTTACACTGCTGGGTGTAACTAATAGGATTCTGGCCAATGCATTTAAGGCTAATGCACTAGAATTGACATGCTGTATTACTGACCCAACAGGGACCATTCTTTGGGGTGGTTTGATACAAACTGTTAAAATGTCCACCTAAAGCATGGGTACTCAAACCTGGTTCTCCATATGTTCTTGGACTTCAGTTCCCAAAAGCCCTGTCTTGGGCTTCTGGTAATTGATTCCAAGAACAACTGGAGAGCCAAGTTTGAGAACCCCTGACCTAGAGCAATGGAAATGTCTCCATCAGGGCAAGATTTGGCTTTCAATTATGAGAGACTTCAAGTCAGCCAAAAGAATTTTTCTGCTTAGTTGACACTCCCATGGGTGACTGAGCACTCCATTCTTGGCCAATTTTTGGTGTATGAAAGTTTAACTTTGTAAAATGCCCCTGAGTGAAAATGACAAGTTAATTTTTCATTCCTTTGGTGAATTACTGGGGAACTGGCTTCAGTGAGATATGGCCAAGACCTGAGAAAATGGCTCATAATTCACCAGTAGTGAAGCTCTACCCTTGCTTCTTTCAACTTCTGGATTTTGCTGTGTGTCAGTGGACAAGAAGCAGTAAGAGATGTAAATCTTTGTTGAGAAAGTCTACACTGCTGAGACATAACATCTGTCACAAGGGATTACCATCCTCTAAATTCAGTTCCAGTTGAATGTTCATTTAAACAGAGGCTACTTTAGATGAGCAGCTCTACCTTGATACTACCAAAGAACCTACCAAGAATCCTACTATGATAGAAACAAAGACTTTCACATGTTTATGACCATCCTTCATTTATTGTTTATTGCCAAAGAGTCAGCGCATACATTTCCATGGTCATGTGGCTGGTATGACTAAACACCAGAGTGCACGGAACACTGTTATATTTCCTGCTGAAGTTGTACCAATTTATCTACTTGCAATTTCTTGCTTTTGAACTGCTAGGTTGGCAGGAGCTCACTCCCTCGTGCAGTACTTGGCTCTTGAACTGCTGGCCTGCCAACCTTTCAGTTGTCAAATTCAGTGTTTTAACCACCAAGCCACCACTGTCCTAAAAAGTTACTACTAGTATGCCCCATATTTGAAGGAGGTTTATTTGAGAAAGATTTACAGCATATTTTTAATTCCAGGTTGGGTCATCTGTCAGGGATGTTTTATCTGTGGGTCTCCTGCATTGACAGGGGACTGAACTAATGATCTCAGGGATCAATTCCTATTTTACAATCCTGAGATTCCATGATTACATATTTGTATATTGCATTTCCTTTGTTGATCTCATAGAAGCGTATATGTGTGTTCTCCCTCGCTTTACCCTTGTATCATTTCTCTGTGGTAGCTGAATCAGAAAGGTATTAGAAAGATCATTCATTTGGTTTCATGGAGAATGAGGATTTGAACAGGGTCTTTGAGTCCCAGCACAATTAACACCCCACAATTCAGGATACTAATACATTTGTGCTAATCTGCTTCGCATTAATTAAGGTCAGTGATGTAGGGTGCCCTAGTTGGTTTTGGTACACACAAATGTCCACTCAGCAATTAATTTAGGATGCAACAGGAGCAGAAGCTCATTGACTTGAGTACTATTAAGTCATAGGGAAGTCAATGAGTCTATTTCAAATATGACTAAATCTGGATCCTATCTCGTCAACTGGAGACTCAGAAACAGTCAAAAGCCAAGGTTAATGGCAGGCATCTCTGTGTGAACACTTTGGAAGCACTTATATATGCCAAACACATGATGTGAACATCAGGAAAAGGAGGGAGGGGTCGGGAAACCCCTCATAATTGATCAAATGGAAATAAAAGCTCCAATTGGCAGCACAGTTCAAGAAAACTGAATGCCAGACATCTGCTGCCAGGGCGTTCTAAATACACAGTTGTGCCCCTCATACTGTGAAAGCCAGAACCAGCTGGCCCCCTGTTGCGAATAAGGAATGAAACAATTTATTACAAAGGGACCTCTCTAAATCAATCTAGAAATCAGCACCAGAGAACTGGAAGCAGATGTGACACAAGCAATGCCAGCCCGTCCAAAGTGGCATGGTTTATTCATCTCTCCTTAAATGTCAAGTGAGTTCTCTTCTCCCTGGGGCTGGAAAGGATGCTGGGATGTATTTGGTAAGGAGCTGATGTCATGGGATGGAGAGATGAGTGGACAAACCGATGGAATTGACCCAAGGGATGACCTATTGTGCCTTCAGGCAGAAAAAGAATAAGATGGCATACCTCTCATTTCAGGGACAAAATCCAACCAGGCTGGGGATTGGAATATCTTCCATGAAACCTGGGAACAGCAGTCTATACCAGTGATGGCAACCCTTTTAGAGACTGAGTGCCCAAACAGAGGGGCGGGGCAAACTCAGTGCTTGGGGGAGGAAGGAAGCATTCCCATTGGTCTGCTAGGCAGAGGGGTGGGGCAAACTCTGTGCTGGGGTATGTAAAGGAATCTGAATGTCTTTGCCATTTGATTAGGTACATAAACATGCCTGAGTGATTAACTTAGTCTGGTGAGTCAAGCTGTGGAGAAACTAAACCATTTCTCCTTGTTATTGTTTTGAATTACTTAACAGCAGGGCTTTGTGTCAAGTTTAAACAGAGCCTCTAGCGGAGCATTTAATTATTGAAAGAAGAATTTACCATAACCACATTCTCAGGTTCACACACTTTGACCCTAGGGTTCAAGCACCCAAGAGTGTGGGAAGGGCAACCTTCAAGCAACCTTCAAGCGACCTTGAAGTGACGTTGATGTTGGTGGATGGGCAATCCCTGATAACAATCTAATCCCAAGGACATCAATTTCCCGTGGGAAAGCAGGTGCATTATACCTTGTAAAACACCCTTTAAAAAGGGCTGTCAGAGCTCAGTAGAGACAGTAGCCTTTGAAGAAGGAACACATCCCAAAAGGGACCGAGAATGTACTTCTAAAGAGAGATGCAGCCTTGGAGGCCATCCCTTCAGAAGATAAAGAAATCCAAGTCTTCGGACTTAGCCTGAATTCCAATGGTTGCACCTAGATGAAATTCCAGCCTTGATACTTTGTCATTTTTCTGACTACTTCGGACTTTGAAGAATTTTGGATAGCTTGCCTAGTTGAATTTAGAGAATAACTGCACTTCGTTATTTTCTATGGACTAAGTATTTGAGTAATGCGCTAGGAGATTAGTTTGCTAGAGAGAGAGCAACTGATGTGCTTCTTGCTTTAAAGTAGAACCCTAAAATGGGACTATTTATTTTATATCTGCGGAAGAAGATTTTATTCTTAGCTTTGCTTTTTGGAGCAGTGTTTTGCCTTACGGACTATGCTTTGCTTCTTATTCAAATAAAAGCCTGAGCCCATCCTAGGTCTTATTTCCAAGGAGTTTAGACTTTGCTTGTCAACTTGCCAACAGGCTACCAAGTTTATTTTTATATGCTACCAAAGTTTAAATCTTCCATGGCTCGAAGTTTGGAGAATGCAACCGAAGGGAAGGAAAGGCTGACCGGGAATGACGCACTAGTCACCGGGCAGCAGTTTGGAGCTGTGGGAGTCAAAATAGCCCTTATCCTGGGAAAAAGAATTCAGCAGGTGCTGAGTCAATCACACCAACCCCATCCTCCTCCTTGGTGGTATTGCAAGAGGGTAAATGCACAGGTGCCAACCGAAAGGCCTGGGAGTGCCACATCTGGCACATATGCCATAGGTTCGCCACCACTGGTCTATACTGTGGGATGGAGTGCAGACTGTTTAACACACACATTTCTCCTTCAACAACCTGCTGCTGGCCCCTGGCATCTGCAACCCCCTTATACTGTCTAAGGGTAGGGCAAGTCTTGTTTTCTGGGAAGAGCCATTGGCCTACTCAAGACAGAGGCACTAAGTCAGAGTGAGGGGATTCTGAGTGGTTCTTTAGATGTTGTTGAACTCCAATTCTCATGAGGCCTCCAAAGCATGATCAGTGTTTGGTAATGATGGAAGATGCAGCCTAACAATGTATGGAGGAAAGACTGAAAGGAACTGGGCATATTTAGCCTTGAGAAAAGGAGACTGACATGGGCTGAAGACCTGAAAGGTAATCATAAAGAGGCAGGACAGGACCTGCTCTTGATCATTTGCAGGACGCGTAATAATGGGCTCAAATGAAAGGAAGCCAGATATAGGGTGTATATCAGGAAAAACAGTACAACAGTGGAACCAACTGCCTCAGGAGGTGGTGAGCACTCCAAAACCGGAGAGAATTGTACAACCATCTGTGAGATCTGCTATGATTTGGATTCCTGCGTTGAGTTGGATGTGATGGCCAAAAAAGGCCCCTTCCAACTCAGTTATTCTATGATTCTTTGAGGGCAACAGGTTCACCAGCCCTCTTCTAATAATACGTGCCATGCATGCGCAGAATGCATTTAATGGCACTCTGCGCATGCGCAGTGTGCAATTTTTCCCACTTCCTGGTTTGGCAAGGGCATCGCAGTCCTGATGAAATGGCTTTGGGGGGCCGGGTCTGACCCATGAGCTGTAGGTTGAGAATGCCTGAACTAGTCCAACCATTCTACCAATGCAGCTAAAATTGCAGCTAAAACATCCATAAAACATGATTATCTACCCTCTACTTAAAAACCACCATGGAAATCTTTTTCATTGCTTTAATTGACATACTATCAGGGTTCTTACTGATTGGAAATACCTCCTAATATTTAATATATGGGATTTGGGGATTTGTTTGGACTACAAATCCCATCACTCTCCATTCTAAGAGTCCCACCTGAAATTCACCCAAAAGGGGCTCTTCTGGGAGGAAGCCCTAAGCTTGGAAGGCTTTGTGACCATGCTAGGCTTAGCTCCACCTTGCTTGCTGTTTAGAAGAAGCTTGCTTCATCTTCCATGTGATACCCAGACAACTATTTGAAGATGGTTATCACAACACCTCTCAGCCTGTTCTTCTCCAGGATAAACATGCCTTATTAAATATCCCTTGACTGTTCCTCATTGGGATTGATTTCCAGATGTGTTACCATTTTGGTTGGTCTATTAGCTCAAGAATAGAATCAAGATAGAATGATAAAGGAGTTTTCTTGTTTACATGGCAAAGTAGACCTTTCTCACCAGATGTTGGACTGTACATGAATGGAGGGTAATGTATGTTTATTCTGCTAATTATAGGTCTCCAGGTCCAATTGTGGTGCCTGCATCAAAGACCGTCTTTGCTGACTCCGATTGTGAGCCTTCTAAACTCAAGAACTGAAATTGTTTGTGCTTCCCCAAATTGAAACGGAAAATAAAATGAAGGCAGATGCATGGCTTGGCAGACCATCATTTTGGATGAGGCCTGGAGTTGGTTGGCAAGATTGAAAAGGTAGGGAGTAGAGCCGAAGCACATTGGCACCCATAATCAACTCCAAATTCTTCTCTTTGAATGTCGGTATTGAATATTCTCCATATAGCCTTTTTGTACGGGACTACTTACTGAACATTTGATATCGGAATTTGACATTTTATTACATATCTGTGACTATTACCAAATGTTATAATCTTGAGTGCTTCTCTTCAGGTTTACAGCCTGTAATTCCACCCCTCCTTTCTTTCTTTTACCAAATAATTAAGTTTTCTCCCGGACCAATCTATTTTTTTCCTCTTCAGGATTTGGGATGAAAAATATTCTGCAAGTTCTTAATCACATTAAAATAATTGATTCCTCCAGTTGTATCTACAGGCATCTCTCACTTCTGCCCCTGGGGACATTTTGAATTAGCTTTTCGGCATGAACTATGAAACAACCTATCCAGACTGTGGCTCTGTCTATTTCTTTAATCTTTGTGTGTCTTCCTGCTTCCTTGCCCTGCTTGTCTCTTCCATCACATTGAAAATTAAATTTGCAGCTCTCTGATATTGTCAGTTTCCTGTGATTTGCCACTGATATATGATTTAGCTTGTGTTCTTTGAGATTTGTTGTAATATTGACTGAGATTATGAAATAGAGAAAACAAGAGCTCTTATCTATAAGGTCCAGGATTTCAAAGAGATGTTTAAATCTAAATTAGGAACGATGAATGATCAACAGGACCCGTGGATAGCTGAAACCGTAGATTTTGAACCCATGGATATGGGGGGAGGTGACTTCTGATCCAAGTGTAAAATGCGTTAGATATGTCAAGTTATGTGTTTTTATTCTAGCTGGGTTATATTTTTTGCCAAGCTAATGGCAGTAACTCAGGGAGTGGGGGAATCATTCAGAAATGATATTGTAGATCAACTATCTTGCAGTTTTAGGTTTGTGTGGTTTCTGCAGCAGTTTGTGAATCTGGGGGCTAAAATGTCCCATCTTAGTACATTGGACGAAACACCTGAAAGTCTACCTGGCCCATATGTTGTTGAAGTCTGTATCTGGATGCCATTTTTATCCAGAATTTACCTAGCAAAGAGAGGGAGAGGCTTTTTAGCATGGTCAATTTTATTTTATTTTTTGACATTGCTAGATAGACTGAGTACAACACCTTGGCTCAGCAGAACATAGCAAATGGTGCTCATGAAAACGTTAGCACACAAATTAAAGAGATTTAAAAGTCTTGGGTAAAAACAAACAAGTACAAAGAAAAATAGCTTCCCTTTATTCAGGTTATGTATAACAAGAGAACTAATTGCAGTCTGCTTGCTTACCACCCAGATATTTGAGAAAGATGTTCTATAGATTTATTTGCTGAAACTAAGTTCTACCCAGATGAATAAACTGCTCCTCAAGGGAAGCAATGCAGAAAGATGTAAAATCTTAATCATGTGTAGCAGCTGAACATCAACATTCATTTACTGTTTCGTCTCACTTCTACTTATTATCTGCACATTTGTAGTTTTCTGTAATATCTATCTATCTATCTGAAGGTATTGCGGTGGTTCAAGTGGTTAAGACACTGAACTTGATGACTGGAAAGTCAGCAGTTCGAGACCTGAGTACTGCACAATGGAATGAGCTCCCATCTCTCCCCCTCCAGCTCCTGCCAACCTAGCAGTTCGAAAGAAAGAAATTGCAAGTAGATAAATAGGTATCACTTCAGTGGGAGATAAACAGCATTCCGTGCACTCCGGTGTCTAGGCATGCTTGCCACATGTCCATGGAAATGTCTGCCGATGTTTGGCTGTAAACAGAAATGAACACTGAACCCTAGAGTCAGATATAACTGGTTTTCAAGCAAGGGTGGTCTGTCTGTCTGTCATCACAATCCTATTGCATATATCAGTCTGGTTGGATAGTTCAATGGTTTAAGTATCTGTCTGCAGAGGTCGAGAGTTCGATTCCCCATGCCTCCTGGAAGAACAGTCAGCCTGTGTAGCCCTGGGTAAGTTGCCCTCCTTAGGTCACCCCCCCAGAAGAAGGCAATGGCAAACCATTTCTGTGTATTCTCTAACTGGAAAAATAAATAAATAAACTTTTGTGTCCCTCATGAGCAAGAAATCATGAATGCTAAAAGGTTTTTTTTCCACGTGGACGTCTTTTGTTTTTCAGGCCCATCTCCATCTTAAAAGGTCAGCATTCCATTTCAGCCAATATTAAAAAGCCAATACGAAAAAGAAGAAAAAAAGCTACAGGAAAACCTTGCATAAAGATTGCCTTGCTTAGAGACTAACTCGCTTAAAGAGCAGAATTTTCTTTAAATTGTCACCTCGCTTAACAACTAAAACCAACCAAAAACTCGCTTAATAACTAAATCGAGGTTCTCAATCCCCCCCACCAGAAGTCACAATTGGTCACTTATAATGGTATTTTGCTTAAAGAGCAAACTCAATTAAAGAGCAATCCCATACAACGCATTTTGCTCTTTAAGTGAGGTACTACTGTAGTTCATTTTGCTGCATTTTTCTGAGAGAAAAACACCCATTATTTTGTGAGTTTTTTAAAAACAAAAAAGGGTGTGGGCAAAACTGCTTCACAAAAAACACCCAAACTCATCCTTTTTTTTATTTAAAAGAGATCATCGCTTCCTAACATTTCTGTTGACAATATTAACAAACACCGCAATACGAGACCTGCACCCACCCCACAACTATTGATAGTTCATTGAGTTATTATTCTGCTGCTTAATTCATTTTCCATTGATCTCGTTAAAAAGCATGAAGCCACTAATGTACATGCACTCAAACCAGTCTACCTTAATTCACTCATTTAACAAGGGAGGCTAAACTGATATTAACTGGGGAGTGGGGAGTGGAGAGGGATTTGAGCACAGGAAGATTATGGCTTTGTACAGGTTCATCCAGATCTGATTAACACTTATTTTCTGAATTTGGTGCACATTTTCCCTGTACAGGCAAAATGTCTAACCGAGTTAATTAGGGGAAAAATTAATGGAGTTCTTTGCGGCCTTTGCTTTGTAGACTCAAGTTCCAGTGTGTTGTAAAGGGATGCTCCATGCAAATTGTATGATGGCATTTGGTAAGAGACGTTCTTTTCCCCACTGAGAAATTGCCAGGTCTGTGGATAAGTCGAATGCATTTTGGAGCATTAAGGGGAAGGGGGTCCTAATTCAGCTGGTACTCCGTTCATTTTCAGAGCACTTAAAACGATTATTATTCTGATTCATCACAGCAACTAAGATCATAGAGGAATAGATGTGGTGTCTGGTTTAGATTCAGCGGTAGAGAGTCAACAGGCCATCATTGTCACCAGGAGACTAGCCATCTGTTCTCTTGGCTAGGATTTTTGCTACGTTTTTATCACCTGCCTCTGTTTTACTAAGTGGCCTGCTTATACGATAACAAGTTTTAATTTAAAAAACAAAACAAAAAACATCAGACAGAGACACACAAGCTTGGAATTATCTGGTTACAAAGGACTACTTCTCGTTTTTAGTTTTACTTGTAAATAATTCCTTTCCCCAAGATGGCATCCGGCCCCTACACGGCAAATACAAGGGGAAGAAATGGAAGCAACAACCAACTTTACTTTCTTGAGATCCAAGATCACTACAGATAGTGACTGCAGCCATGAAATAAAAAAGGCAAACTATGGCAAACCTAGGTGGCATAATAATACATGGAGACCCCACTCTGCTGAAAAAAGTTCACATAGTCAAAGTGATGGTCTTCCCAGTAGTAAGGTATGGCTGTGAGAGCTGGACCATAAGGAAGGCTGAGCTCACAAAATTAGATGCCTTTAAACTCTGGTGCTGGAGAAGACTTTTGAGAGTCCCCTGGACTGCAAGGAGGTCAAATCAGTCAATCCTGAAGAAAATAAACCCTGACTGCTCCTTGAAAGCCAGATACTGTACTGGCTCCCCCCCCCCCCCCAGAAGCTGAAGCTCAAATACTTTGGCCATCAAATGAGAAGAGAGGCAGGTGATAAAATATGTAGCAAAACCATAGAGTTTTGTGTTGGGAGAATGATGTCTCTGCTTTTTGTTATGCTGCCTAAGTTTCATTTTTACATTTATATGCTGCCCAATTGCCATGTGACTCAGGACAGCTCATAACAATAAATCACCACATCAAAGTTACAATCATCATAAAACATCAAAAACATAACAAAAAGAAAATTATTCAATTAAAAAGTCCATATCACCATACATAATTGTTGTGTATGTAATAATTGTGTTTAATGTATTCAGAAAATGTATTCGCCATTTTGGGTTCTCCTCAGTTTACAAGTAATGTGAGATTGGGGTTCGCACCATTGTACTACGAGAAGCATGAGTTCTAGCTGGTCAAGGATCACCCCACTCTCTCCTGAGTTCAATCCACCAATCCTGTTTATTCCCGTCTAAATGTATCTTCCCCTGAATGTATATAAGTCGCTGCGGCGCAATTGTACATGAGTTTCTGATTCCTGAATAAAAGTTATGTGTTTGGACCGTATTGCTGGCTACTGCCCATTATTCCAGGAACACTAAATTCCCAGCAGAGGCTTATGGTTCGTCAGTTGTAAATGAGTTCTGATTCCTGAATAACTACTTCCATTTCTTCCTCTTCTATTTGCCAGGGAGTGATGCCATCATCTTGAATTTTTTTAAATGTTGAGTTTCAGGCCAGGTTTTGCATGCTTCTCTTTTACCCTCATCAAGGATTGTTGCCTTGCCATAGCGAGGGGGCTTGCATGGCTCAATGAGGCCATGGGCTCTTCCGGGTAGGGCCACTCAAGACAGACAAGCCATAGCGGAGAACCCAGACAAAACACAATCCACTGATGAAGGAATTGGCAACCGACACCAGCACCTGTGCCAAGAAAACCCCATGGAGGGTTTGACAATTTTCTGATTATTTTTATTCCCTTGTGCATTTCCTTGTGGATTTCAAGGACAAAAGTTGGCTTAAAATTCAAATAAATTAAATTGGCTGTGGTCATTTGGGTCTGTTTTTTTTACTGCCATAATAAAGAGCTGGCTGCTTAAATACAAAAAAATAAAATAAAATGATGTTTATATATTAGAATCGCTGTTGCATTTAACATGGGAGGAAGTTCAAGAGTATCCATTTTTTCAGCCCTGTTCAATCTTACTTCCAGAGTGTTCACTGGCTTAGAAAAAACATATTATCACTGGCAATGCCATGTCCATTTAGCAAGGCCCAGGTGAATTCCTGTATTCCCCTCTCCTTCCTTTTCCACATGAGTTTTGCATTTGCGATTATGTCACTTTCAGCTCTTGCAGATAGTTTAGATCTGTTGGATCATATTTCTTCTTAAATCCACCCCAGAGGATTTGCCTGAAACCTGTACGAACTCATGTTTGCCTCAGTAAAACCTCCTTCCCTTCCCCCTCATTTGTCATTCAGTAGCTATGAGACGAGGGAGAGATATTTTCCTTTTGTTAATATTAATTGATTAATAAGTTGCATTTATATCCTGGCTTTTAACAAAAAAATATATATACCACCCTATAGTGCTTAGTGTATTCTCTGGGGAGTTCACAAGGTAATGAGCAGTTTTGTCCTTCAACAAGCTTAGATATTCATTTTACCAAGCTTGGAAGGATGGAAGACTGAGTCAGTCTTGAGCCCGTTGGGATTGAACTGAGTTGATGAGCAGAGTTATGGTTATAGTACTGCAGCTTAACCATTGCACCGTGAAGGCTCTTTTCTAAATTTGTATTCTACTTTTCCTTCATGACATTGTACAAACTTTTCTCCTTTACAGTCTCCCTGTGAGATAAATCAGTCTAACAGCATGTAATTGGCTGGAAGACCTCTAGTGAAAGCCATTACACACTGAGGTCTAGAACCTTGATCTCCCCATTCAAATCCACTGACTTTTGTACTTCTCTGCCTGAAGCGTGCCCAGTGGAAGTACTTTACATCACTAGTCATCGTGCTGTCTGTGTTATAAGGAGCCTACTCAATTTGGTTCTGATCAGTGGGATTTTGCATAGTTCCAAATCTATGGTGAATAAGTTCTAGATGTGTTTGAAATTGAGTAACATGATTGGCAATAATTCCAGGACAGCAGTAATTGCGGCCTGGAAGCTGATTGAGTCAGTTCCCTAATCTAAAATTCAACAGAAAGGAATAGTAAAGTGCATCCTTCCACTATAAAGAAGTAGAATGGGGTATGAGGTTTGTAATGGAGCTGTCACTACCTTCTCTGATATATGCGTACATTGGGTTGTTCCTACTGGGAAGAGTATTGTACATTTCAATTCTGTATTTGCTGGCTGTACTGCAAAATAGGTTTCTTTTCCTCTGAGATAATAAACAGGTGGGTTATTTGTACTCTGTTGTTCTACACCCCTTCTGCCATTACTGGGGGGATGACCCTTGATGACCATTCAGAGGCTGCAACTGGTCCAGAATGTGGCTGCTTGAGTGGTGATGGGGTGCGGGCAGTATGCCCATGCCTCGCCACTGCTTCGGGAGCTGCACTGGCTGCCGGTGTGCCTCTGGGTTCGAGGTGCTGGTAATTACCTTTAAAGCCCTACATTGTAGCAGGCCAGGATACTTAAGAGACCGCATCACCCCAAGAACATCTGTCCATCCCACCAGAGCAGGTTGTTCCATCTGCTAGAGAGGCGCATCTCTCTAGCACTAGAAAGAGGGCCTTCTCAGTGTCCGCTCTGGCCCTATGGAACCTCCTGCCAATTGAGTTGCGTCTCCAGATGGAGTTGCTGAAAACCTGGCTGGCACAGCAGGTACGAGGCACCAATGATGTGGTGTCCCTTGCCTGCTGGCTAATTTAGCCATACAGAGTACAGTAGCTCATCTCCTGGTAGGGACACTGGGGAACTGAACTCCCAAACGTTGGCTCTGTAGCCAGATATCTAAACCACTGTGCTATCCATCCAGCTGAGTTTTCTATATTGGAAGATTGAGGTTGCCCTCATATCTGTTGGTTCAGTATCCACAGTTTCAGTAATTTATGGGTCTACAATTTAAAAATAATAATAATCCTGAAATACATAATATATATGTATTTCTATTTCACTTTACCAGAGCTGGCCACTAGAGGCCACTGTCTGCAATGTAAAATAATAGGGTTCACTATTATCTGTGGTTTCAGGTATTCACAATAGGTCTTGGAGTGTATACCCACAGGTAAGGTTTTTGACAGAGGGGCTCTCATCATGGACATCTACTAAATTCTGTAGCACTAAAGTCTGCCTGTCAGGATGAAACTGATTTTTAAAAAGAGCTTTGAGATGGCCAGAGCGTACCAGAAACCCTTGTGCAAAAAGGCACAAAGGGAGATACTTTCTGTCACAATTAGTGCTTGATGGAGGACTTTAAAGGATATAAATGATCCATCTGGAATGGTATTTTTAAAATGTAAATTAAGTTCTTGTTACTCTGATCTCATGGTAGAGGTCATCCATGGGCTGGAAGCTAATGCACCAGTGTCTCCACCCACCAACCGGGGGCTGCGGTGGTTCATTGGTTAAGAAGCTCACCTTGTTAAGCTGGAAGACCAGCAAGCCGTCAGTTTGTGACCCGGGTACTGAATGATGGAATAAGCTCCTGTCTCTGTCCTAGTTTCTGCCAACCTATCAGTTCAAAAACATGAAATTGCAAGTAGATAACTAGGGCCCACCGTGGTGGGGGAGAAAGTCTTGGGGACATGAAACGAGCCTCATTCGGGCATCCCCTGAGTGGAGTTTCTCCAGCAAAATATCACTTCAACCCAGAATAATTTCTGACAAGGAATTATAATTATTACCCACCAACCAACTTTAACAGCAGCCATACTAAGATGAGGTGTTAAGAAAAAGGGCAAAGCAACAATACTTTCAGATCATTATGGCTGATTGTAAACACATGCTTTGCTGGAGATGATGGACAGACCATATGTGCTGTTTGATATGGCCAGCTAATTACATTGATGTTCAGCAGTGCTGCTCCAGTTAAGAACCTGTCAGTATTTTCTTATTTGTCAAGTTTAGAATGCAGTTGTAAGGAAATCGATTCAGGGCTGAATCTTGACATGCTGGGCTATGTACTCGTGAGGCATCAAACGTCTGCTAAATACTGCGTGTAAACAGCCTTTATTTTTCAAAGGCAGTGAAGGGAGTTGAGTAATACTGGACCTCAAAATAATTTGCAATGCAGACTTTTAAATGAGAAGATATTGTAGTACGTATTTCTTGTTGCCTTTTTAAAATAATAATAATAATCTGGTATTCAGTGTGGCGGATTTGAAACATCCCCTGTCTTAAACTACTAATAAAGAGAAGACTAGAAGATAAGTGAAATAATACTCAGAGGAAGAAAATAAAAGGATAGTTCACCACAGATCTCTACATGATTCAAATGTGCTCCAATGTTTCTGTGGTTTACCACTGGCCTGTTTTATGCTGCTCTTCTTCTTACATTCAATACTCTTCAGGCTCAAGTTATCTCTTTGCTTGTGTTGTTTGATCACAGTTGCAATGAGTTACTGACACTGTAGTCCATATTTGATGGATATTTGGGATTGCCAGTATAAATCCTGCTTACAACAAACAGATTTGCTATGTGTATAAGCTCTGTGGTCCATAAATTCTTAATTTTTTTTATTTCAGATACCTCCATCTCAGACAGGAATAAATTGCCTCTTAATCATTTGCTTAGGCCTGAGGCCTAGGCTTGGTATGAAAGACTTGTTTCGGAATGACTAGTTCAAACATTGATAGACTACATTAGATAAGTTATTTTCCTTCCAGATTTAGTCGTCCAGCTGTAACATGGGAATGGTGGCTCCTTCTTATTCTACCAGTCTGCTATAAAGATGGCTGACATATTGGTAAGGGCAAGACATGGGCTACTTTTGGTATACAGCTCGACTTAATTTTTTTGTAGCCTTCAAGAGTTCCCATGTCTCATTTCCTAATAGGTAAAGATGAAGTAAAGCTCTTTCTTGATCAAAAGCCAGTCATGTCCAACTCTAGAGGAGAGTGTTTATCTCCATTTACAGCCAAAAAGCCAGCACTGTCTGTGTTTGTAGATGTTTCTATGGTCATGTGGCAGGTGTGACTAGATACCAGAGCACACTGAACACCGTTACCTTTCCTGCTGAAACCAGATCTATTTATCTAATTACAATTCCTTGCTTTCCAGCTGCTAGGTTAGCAGGAGCTGGAACAGATGAAGGCATACCTATCATGCACAGCTACAGAAAATACGGGACCTGTGTAGAAGGCTTCTGCGCAGGACCCTTCTGTGTATGCGCAGAACTGTCCTGCGCATGCGCAGAAGGGTACTGCACATACACAGGAGGGTTCTGTGCAGAAGGGTTCTACGCATGCACAGAAGGGTTCTACGCATGCACAGAAGGGTTCTACACATGTGCAGAAGGGTTCTGCACAGAAGGGCATGTGCAGTAACTACTTCCCCCCACTGGTCAAATTATGGGATGGCAGCGGCCGGCAGCCAACGGCCAGCAGCCGGCAGCCAGTGGCTGGTGGTGGCCGAGTGGCTGAAGCGGCGCAGAAATATGGGAAATCCCTGCCAATCCGGGATATTTGATGAAGGGAGCTCACTCCAATGCACAACACTCAGGTTTTGACCTGCTGACCCTCCAGTTGTCAAGCTTAGAGTCTTAATCACTAAGCCACCATGACCCTCATTTCCAAATACAAGTCCCCCCCCCCAAAAAAAAGTTACACAAACTAAACATTTACAGTGAAATAATTTGAGTGAAAATCATTATTTTGGGGAGAAAGTGGGCTCTTTATTGAAAGTTTTTTGGGTGGACATCTGCCAAGGGTGCTTCTTCTGTGAATTTCTGGAATTGGGGGTGTTGGATTATATGACCCCTAAGATTCCTTCCACTTCTCTAGTTCTATACTTCTATGGTCCTTCTGGTAATATCTCTTTTTCTCTCTCTCTCTTTCTCTCTCAAATACATACACAAATACCCTCCACCACCCTTATTCTGGAAATAAAAGAGTGAGCTTGATCTATGACCATAATCAACATTTGCTATTGCCTAAGATGCCAAGTGGAAGGGAAGTTAGTTTTACACACAGTTTGCTACAATATCAAAGAAAGAAAAGCAAAAGGCCTTCGAGGGGAAACTGTGAAAGCAACAGTATTTTCAGGCTGCTGATACTAAAGAGCAACAAATGTCTTATGTGGAAATCAGTTGTAAAAACACCAGGTCCTCCTGCACCTCACAGTACCATAATGAAGCAGAGAAGAACAATAACAATAATAATAATCTTTCCCCCCCATCCTGGTCTTTTGAGTCCACATGAAGTGGATCTAGATGTTCCAAGGAATAACTTTGTCACGCTCCCGTACCCCCGATTAGAAGCCTTGGCCTACAAGTTAGTGGAAACACACCTGAATTGACGTCCTGAAGCTAAGCAATTCAGGATTTATCTTGCCTTCTTGCAGATCCTGACTTGAGTCAGGCAGTTAGAAAGGTAGTGGATAGAAAATTTAAAAACTCCAGTCCTTCATTTAAAATGATGATGTATTTTAGCAAAATTAGTTACAATTCAAAGTTTCTGGAAGCAAAAATAATTTCATGAACATGGAACATCTTCAGTTCATAAGTTTGGAAGCCCTAAGCCCTGCCACCCAGTTCAAAAGACTACATGTTTGCTGAGTTTAAAAAAATCCCAAAGAACTACTTACGAAGCATGGGGGAAAGAACAGAGACCAGTCCTTTCTCTTGCACTTCTTTTATCCCCTCAGACAATTTGACCCTTCCTCTGAAGGATTCCAGCCAACCACTACACAGTACTCCATGTCCCTCAAAAAAATTAAGTTTCATTCCCCCACGTAACACAAAATTGTTTTGTCTAGTACAACATTTTCCCCTAGTAACAACCCATAATGCATCACAAAGCTTCTTTGTATTAATTGAGGAGGAAACCTGCTCAGTGTTCTTCTTCTCTGAGGGACAATGGTATGAAAAAAGATGGCCTTCTCCATTACACCTCATTCTCACGTTCTCCTTGACATGTCAAGGAGACAAGTACACATTCTCCTTGACAGGCAGGCTCTCTAAAAGCAGAGGACTTTTGACATAAATTTTGAGAAATAAGTGAATGTGTCTACGTATGAATTCCAGCCACACAAATGAGCTTGGGAAGATGACTGAATTTTCAGCCTGTCCCCAGCCTCACTTTAGCTGCAGATTTGCTGCCAAATCATTTCTGAATCTAGTAAGTACAACTACCAGAATTCCCCAGACACTATAGCTAATGGCCTTGGTGACCAAAGAATTCAGGGAGACCATAAGTTCTAAAAAACACTTTCCCCAAGCTCGGACCTTCTTCCACATCCTTATCTTGGTAACATGTGATACATAGTAGAGACCATCCCTGAAATTCTAGTTGTAAAAGTATGCATTTATTGTTCTAGAACAGGGGTTCCCAAAATTTTGGGGCTGTGGGTCAGTCATGTGGTTCAGGGAACTTGTCACTATGGCCCAGGGGCTGGATCCAGCCTCTGAGGCCAATTCATCTGGCCCACAAACCTCCTCGTTCCTGGATCCAGCCCCCGGCCCGTAGTTTAGGCACCCCTGATCTAGAGCAAGAGTCAGCAAATGTGGCTCTCCAGATATTCTTGGACTTCAATTTCCAGAAGCCCTGATCAGCAAGAACACCTGGAGAGACAAGTTTGCTGACCCCTGTTCTAGAGAAAAATGTATAGCAATAAATCTGTTCTTTTCAGATCAAACTTTGGACTGCCAACATGAAGCCATCTTCATTGCTTTTGTCATTGGCTATAATTAAATCTTCATCAGTACATGTTTCTGGTAGTAATCAACAGACCAGCAAATGAGCCAAATTCTGTATCTCTCCATATTCACACAATGTGTTGGTATCCATCAGCAGCCCCCATTTGAGCATGTAATAATGCCATGTTCAGAAGGGTCTATCATTGTTCTGGTTTGTCATTGCTTTCCACTAGCTCCATCCAGGCATGGGCTGGGCCACTGGGACAGGGGGATTCATCCCGGTGCGCCCTGAGGTGCAAATAATAATTGTATTATTATTTTATCCACCCAGCATGCTGTACTTTAGATTAAGCTGTTGCTCCAAGCTCCCTCCTTCAGCTTGTAGCAATGGTTTATTCTAAAGTGCCTAGTGCTGGGTGGAACAAGCAAGGGGCAGTGACCAAGTGGTTCCCAGGGGCAGCCTTCTCCCCCATTCCTTGGTCACCGCCCCTTGCCCCACTTCAGCGCCCTCACATGGTGCCCAGTATACCCCTGGCTCCATCAATATCCAAATTAAGGATGAGAAACCTGTGACAATTCAGATGTTGTTGAGTTTCAAGTCCCATCATCCCTATCTATGACAGTGGTGAGGAAGATGGGAGGAGTAGTCCATTGAAATATAGAGGGAGTAGGGGTGGTGAAATCCAGACCTCAACTCTCCACATAGATCTACCAGCAATGGTCATCGGCTAATGCCACACTGGGGAATTACTTTGACAAAGTGGACCAGGGAGAGGGCTGATCCTCTTGACTCTGTCCCTAGAAGTCCCATTTCATATCCTCCTCATGCTGCTTCTTGACCATGGTGTATTACAGGCCATTCTCTGGACCTGGTGTGGAGAGTCCCAGCCTGGTGATCATGCAAACAAGGTGTTTGACAATACTGATTGTCATCAGTGTAAATTATTTTTAAAATTTACAGCCTCAGCATAGATCTTCTGCTTCAGTGATTTGAGTACCGAGTGAAAAACAGCCACTAACAATCTGAGAATTATAAGACCGCCTCTTCATTTTATTAAGAGGCAGACACGCCAATATTTTTTAACATCTCCTCACCCTGTGTCTATGAACAAAACCACTTCCCATGATGTTGCTAAACAACACCTTTCACAGTTTGTATAATATGCCTCCCACAGGCAGCAAATTCAAGTTTGCTCACACAAGAACACATATTATGTTGTGGATAGTGACATGGCACTGGTGTATTGTATTCTTTTACACGGAAAGGTAGAGCAGGAGATTCTGAATATTGCCTGAGGGCAAATAATTTTTTAATCACAAAGTCTTAGTAAAGAAATCTCTCCCTTAATGCATTCTAGGGCATAAGGGTCTTGTCTTGGGCAGTTAGGAGCATAATATTGCCTGGGCAATTTTCTGATGGCATCTCCTGATTACCAACTTCAGTGTACAGTCAGCCTAATATGATTCATTTATTTGATGCTTGATAGTAGAATTAGACTCCTAAATTAGCGAGCACAATGGGTGTCACCGGGGATTGTGTGTGTTTCCCATTTGGGTTTGCTTTGTAAAAATTTATTTTCATATTTCAACTTGGTTTTAGAAGGCATTAAAACAACGCTTTTAAAAAGTTACATTAGTCTGGATACATCATGCACCATTAGCTTGAGCAGTAGTGAAGGAAGGGCCTAGCCATGAGGCGGTAATATCAGTATTTTCATCCTTTCCCCCATGCCCAAGAGCCTTCAGTGATGCTGAGAACAGTTGGAAGAGATCAGGAGGTGATTGTTTCAATTGATCATAGAAACATAGAATAATGGAGTTGGCAGGGACCTCTGGGGCCATCAACCCCCTGCTCCATGCAGGAACCTAAATCAAAGCAGATGTGACAGATGGTTTCCCAATTTTCTCTTGAATTCCTCCAGCATCATTGGTTCCATTGTCGTACTACTCAAACAGCAAAGAACGTTTTTCCTGATATTTAGCCTATATCGTTTGCACCCTGGTGTCAACTCGCTGGCAGAGAGCTGTGGATGTATCCCCCCTCTTGTAATGTTTGAAGCACATAAATTGTCCATTGTCAAATGTGCATATTTGGAATGTGCATAAAAATAACTTGCATACATTTTCATTATTTTAATATTAGTTTTAATACAAAATATACAGATTAAGACCATTCTATTGATACCTAAGTGAAATGTTAGCTTCATACCATTGTCTCATTTTGAATACATTTGGACTTGACTAAGCTATATTGAGCTTAGTTAGATGACCCCAGGAGATACCAGGAAT
This sequence comes from Bradypodion pumilum, assembly GCA_035047305.1. Classification (NCBI taxonomy): domain Eukaryota; kingdom Metazoa; phylum Chordata; class Lepidosauria; order Squamata; family Chamaeleonidae; genus Bradypodion; species Bradypodion pumilum. The sequence continues at coordinate 9,445,761 of JAWDJD010000003.1, forward strand.
CTCCAAATAGGATAAGGAAAGGATCTAGAAACTATCAGGCCTGCCAATTGTGTCCAATGTAGCTTAAAGTGCCAGACTCGTATTTTTCCATTTTGCTCTATGGGTTGATTTTGTTATTGAAATTACAAACATATATATTGGTTGCTTCCCCTTATCTACGAGTTCAGTATCCATGATTTCAGTTATCCATGGGACTTAAAATGTTCAATAAATTCCTATATGCATTTCTATGTGCAATACCAGCACTGGCCACTAGAGGCCATTGTCTGCAATGTAATGTTTAAAAGGAATGGAGACAGACATTTTGGTAGCAGTTGTGTACAATGAGGGAGGCACTTAAAACCACTTCCTCACTTCTATGACTTAGGTCATATGTTAAATATAGGGTTTGTTGCTATCCACAGTTTGAACATCTCAGAAAGTATCCCATGCAATTATGATGGTTGAGACCTGTAGTATGAATTTGAATTTGGAAACTAAAAAGTTCCCTCCAGAACCTCCATTTGTGCATGTGTAATAAAAACACTATATAATCCAGACATTATTTTAATAGGTCTTAACGTGTTGTAGAATCTTTAGTGTATTTCTTCACCCTACTGGGATCCAAATAGTGGCTGTGCATCTCTTCCTGAAATCTCCATGTTATCTTTTGCAAAGCCAACTAAGAACTATGGGACCATTAAAGAATAAGAAAAAATAGACCAGAAACCAGATGGTCTCTTTCCTAAAAAGACATGCACAAAAGACAATGTATAAACCATTGTTCAGTTTCCAGAGCACAGAATGAACCTGTAGGAATGGAAATCAAACTGAGCTGTATCAGCAACCATATGGAAAACTGGGGAGCCAGAAACTAGAGTAGAGAAGGACGATAAAGTATCATGAGCTTTATAGCTGATGTGATCAGAACAGAGATAAACCCATTTTGAGAGGCTTTCTCTATGCAACAACTGCAGCAGTTTCACTTTTCTACATTCAAGCTAGGTGTCAGGCAAATGATAAATCGTTTGCATCCATTTCTCAGTGAATGGATGGGAAGCGAATTAGTATGCAAATGTAACTGTTGGCAAGCAGGACCGTGTCAACCCAAACAGAGTCAAATTACTTGATGATTTTCCAAGAACAAATTTGCATACTGAAAAAGCAGAAAGAATGCACTCAAAAATATATACCTGATCACAAAGCACACATCCAGGCTTTCTCACTGGGAAGAGCAAATCCATCTGCAATGCTTTCCAAAAGAGTGTGATTAGAAAGAAAATTGGGGGTCAATTTGTGCGTTCCACCAGTTTGGTGGTCGAGTACCCATGACATTGTGGTTAGGCCACAGTACTCCAGCCAGAGTTCTGCTCACAAACAATTTGTCTTATTTGGAGTTGACTAAGCTATGTTGAGGGACTGCGGTGGCCTAAGTGGTTTAGACACTGAACTCGACGACTGGAATGTTAGCAGGTCGGCAGTTTGAGACCCAAGTACTGCATGATGGAGTGAGCTCCCATCTCTGTCCCAGCTCCTGCCAACCTAGCAGTTCAAAAGCGAGAAATTGCAAATACATCTATTAAAAAGGCTGCCCATTTTTGCCTTAGTTCTTGTTAATAACAAAACAGCCCCACTCCCTCCAGATACTCAAATCCATTAGGATGGTGCCGTGGAAAAACGGCCGGGATGGAAGTCATTAGAAGAGAAGAATGGTGATTCAAAGCCTAAGCTAAAAGAGAGGCCACTTAGGAGTAAACACCATTTTAATGCAAATCGACTAATGTGAGGTAAGCTATACCGTGTGCTCAACAAAGTATTTCCTCTCTGACATATATCCCACTTCCAGCACTCTGAGGAAACCTCTTCCTGCCCTGGATATGAGCAATAAACCAAATTATTTTACAGCAGACAGTAATTAGACAACACGACTGCTAGTAAAAAATAAAAAATAAAAAGTCTTCCCTGAGCTCTCTGCTCGCTGTTATAATTCTCTGCATGGTTTTTATGGTGCTTTGTGGTGTCACTGTTTCTTGTCCTTCTCAAGCATGCATGCTCCTTTTCTCCCCAAGGACAGCCAATCACCAACTAGCCCACATATTGAGTGGATATTTACAGCGGCTGGAGATGCCCTCATAACTCAAGGTGTGTGGAAAGCTCACCGACCTCCGTCTTTAAAAGCTGCAAAAATGGTCAGAAAACACAGGGGAGATGGAGAATGCTCTGGGAAAATACTGTTTGGCGCAGAAGGGAAGCAAAGAAGTCTGCCATTCTAAAGTCTGACAGTCTAGGTCTGTGGTAATGGTAACTGGGAGGAAGATAAAGGTAAGGGTGAAGTATCTGACTCTAGGGTTCAGTGCTCATCTCTGTTTAAAACAAAGAGAGTTTAAAGCTGTCTGTGTCTGCAGACATTTCATTGGACATGTGGCAGGCATAACTAAACACCGGAGTGCACGAAACACTGTTTACCTTCCCACTGAAATGGTCCCTATTTCTCACTTTCAAACTGCTAGGTTGACAGGAGCAGGGACAGAGACGGGAGCTCACTCTATCATGCAGCACTCAGGTCGTGAACTGCTGACCTGCTGACCTTCCAGTAATCAAGTTCAGTGCCTAGGAACAACATTTACTGAAGATGGCAAAAATGGACAATGAGAGTAACATAAGGTGCAGTAAGGCAGACCAAATATTGGGACAGTTAGCTCCGCTCTTACAACATAAGGCAATATTGACCAGCAGAAAGAAACACTTCATACAAAGCCTGTTCATTCCCAACTTATGTTACCAGTGCCAAACATGGACACTTACAACAAAACATAAGAAAAGCTGGTTACCATGGGAATGAGGTGTCTGAGGTAGGTTGCTGGAGTGACTAGAAGGGATATAATCAGGAATGAGATCATAAGGGAAAGAACTGGAACAGAACCAATATTAAACTACTTACAGAGACAACAAATAAAGTGGTTTGTCCATTTAGAGCAGGGGTGCCCAAACAATGGCCTGGCAGCCGGATCCGGTCCCTGACAGCAATTCATTGGGCCCATGTCGTCCTCATCGCTCCTGGAAGCGGAAGTAAAATGCACCCATACTTCCGCTTCCTGGAGCAATTAGGGTGGTGTGGGCCAGATGAATTGCTATCAGGGACCGGATCTGGCCCCCAGGCCATAGTTTGGGCACCACTGATTTAGAGAGAACCTCCTGCCAACAGATCTAAGACTTCAAAGAGAATTGCTGCCCTTCAGGAAAGGATTGAAGACCTGGCTGGCAGGGCAGGTGTGGGGCCCGAATGGGAACACGGTCCCCGCCTGCTGGCTTATGTAAAGAATTAAGAACTCTCTCTTCTTCTTCTTTTTATAGTGGGTGGGATGGGTGGGTGGGATATGGGTTTTTTAAAGTGGGTGGGATATGGGGCTTTTAAAGTGTTTTTATGTGTTTTTAGAACTTGTTGCAATGCCGCCCTGAGTCGGGTTCTGCCTGAGTGGGCGGCATATATAAATATGACTATTAAATTAAATTAAATTAAATTAAATTAAATTTGAGTTTCTATACCTTACAAGACATCATTTGTGGAAAGAGGACAAGGAAAAAGACCACAACGCAGACCCAGAGGAAGGTGGAGAGATAACATCAAAGAAATATTACAAGAACACCAACTATCGCTGGTGAAGGTTACTAGACATGCCAGAGCAAGAACTGTGCATCTCCCTTGACACCAAAGGTATGGAGGAAGAAGAAGAAGAAGATGATGATGCAGTATGAATTATTGTTAGTGTATTTTTATCATTTTACGAATTTGTGGGGTCCCCTTCATGGAGTTACACCATAGATGAGTAATACGAAGAATATTCACCAAATTCTCCATCCCGGTGGTCCTGTTCTCACCTGTACTAATGAAGATCTATACCCCACTTTAAGCAAAATCTGAAATTCAACCAAGAACCTGTGACAATCCACCAAGCTGAAAACAGTTTGACAGTTACCTGTATGTATTGCAGCCACCAGGTGTTTCATGAATCTATGCAGATCTGAGTACACAAGACCAAAGGTTTATGCTAATGAGCTCCAAAACTTGTTTTTAATCCCATACCTGTTCCACATGCATGAAGCAACTGGACTATTATTCTAGAAAGACAATCCAGAATTCCTGGCTCATATCAGGAGAAAGCCATCCCAACCACACTGGTACATTTTCAGAAACCACAATAGCTTAGCCCAGACATGTGTTCGAAAATAGACTGAAACGGATGTGAGAATCAATCCAAGTCCCTATGACCGACTGACCGACCATTTTCCTTGTCCAGTTAATGCTAGATTTAATAATGATTTTCCAGCTGCTGTTTGTTTATTTATTTGAATTTATTTGTTTATTACATTTTTATACCACTCATCTGAGTAATTTACCCACTCCTGGCAGTTTATTCCAATGGATTTGTGCTCTCTACTATTATTAATGCAGATGATTTGCATCACCCCTTCTAAGAAAGATCATTGTCAATAGCTTTTCAAGATTTCTGCATTCATGTAGAATTCTATAGTTTACCATGTAAAGATATATTCTGACCTCATATTTTCCAACATTGATTTGCATGTATCCCTTACCTTCACACCTACAGTATTTTAAAAAAATGTTATGCCCCCTAATATTTTTATTGCTATATTCACTTCTGGCTATGGTATAGATCACTGTTATGTGGGGGGAAAAACTATTTTGCTCCTGTTTTATTATATTAATTTAACATCACGCTTTGTGTTGGGTATATCGGCATTTGGAAAAGGCAGGCTATCTTCTGTTGAAATATAATATAACAAATACAGCCCAAGGCAAAGGAGCAAATGATTTTCCATTAGAGCAGCTAATTTCCCATTTAGCGTTCACCTTCTCAACCCAGTTAGGGGAACCTTCAATTCCTTCAACAGATCTGACATCCACAGATTAAATTTGTGGATCTGTATCATCCATCTCTACTGTTAGCAGTCAATTGCAGTGTTTTTTGCTCTATCTTGCAGAATTTTCATCAGTTTTCACCATGGTTTTCAATGTTCGATCCTGAAGACGTTTTAGGAATTCAGCTCCCAAAATTCCCCTCTGCATGGCCAAAGTTCATAAATTCTGAGAGTTGAATTGAAAACATGTAGAAATGAAAATAAATTTGGGAACTGTTGATCTGTTAACTGCCCCCCCCCCCTTTACAGTTTGGAGCCCTTAATGTACATGTGCAACTCAGAAGAATGGCACAACTTTTAGGTATGTCCTTGATTTTTTACTTGCTGTTTTTGTAATGTCTTGATCACAGGAATGCTGTTCATCTTTTTAATCCTGGGGACTGAGTAGGAGACTCCAACTTTGTCATTTGCAAAATACTTTGTACCCACTCAGCTTGTTACCCTAAAACAGGGGTGCCCAAACCTTTCAGGCCATGGGTTAGTCACATGGCTCAGTGGACAGGTCCTGTGGTTCCTCCCATCAGAAGTGGAAACAAAATCTGCCCGTGCATGCACAAAACACTACCGTAAATGCACCCATGACTGTCGTAATAAATGTGTTTACAATAGCTGCAGGTGCATTTATGGCAGTAGTTTGCACATGTGCAGGTATGTTTTACTTCTGCTTCCGGGAGCGGCGTGGACTGGATGATTTGGCCTGTGGATGTAGTTTGGGTACCCCTGCCCTAAAAGGTAAAGGTCTTTGCTCGAAAGCCAGTTGTATCTGACTCTAGAGTTCAGTGCTTATCTCTGTTTACAGCCAAAGGGCCAGTGTCGTCTGAGTTTGTAGACATTTCTGTTGACATGTGGCAGGCATGACTAGACAACAAAGTGCATGGAATGCTGTTTACCTTCCCACCAAAGTGGTATCTATTTATTTACTTGCAATTTCTTGTTTTCAAACTGCTAGTTTGGCTGGAGCTGGGGCAGAGACAGGAGCTCACTCCATCATGCAGTACTCAGGTCTCAAACTGCTGACCTGCTGACCTTCCAGTTGTCAAGTTCAGCATCTTAACCACTAAGCCACCACAGTCCCACTAGTGGCTGATAAATTCAGGAAGACACAAGGGTAGTCCCTGTGGCATAATGGTTGGCCAAACTTTCTTTATGATCTGATTTTGATTCCGATGGGCTCCATGTTGAGTCAGCCTTCCATCCTTCCGAGGATGGTTAAATGAGTACTTGGGTTGTTGGGGGCAAATTGTCATTTACTTTGTGGACTGCCCAGAGACTGCTCTAAGTTTTATGGGATGATATATAAGTGTAATTGCTATTGCTAATGTAAGAACAAGCTTCCATAATAGAGGTGATTCAGGAGAGTTCCATCTCTTTCCAAAGCAGGAATCCTGCTTAATTAAGCTTTGAGCTGTCTTCTGATGACACATTCTTCATCATCTTCAACAGACTCTCTCTCTTTTAAGCTTTTTATCTTTTTAAATTTTTGTCAATAGTTTTTAATGGATTTTTATTGCTTTTTTAGAATTGCCATTGGTTTTAGTTTCTGTGAGCTGCCCAGTCAAAATAAATAAATAAATAATCTTCTCTGGAAGTTGCTTTTATGCTTGCTTACTTCTGACTAGCTGTGGTCTCTGCTGCAAATGGACACTTGGCAATTTGCCAGCTTGAAAAATATTAATTCAATCTTGAGAAAGCAAGTCTATCCTTCTCTCCTGCTACAAGCATCCCACTAGATAAATTTGTAATTAATATGCAGAAGCAAGAAAATCACTGCATGATGATTACAAAGCCAGCTTTATCATCATGTTTATGATTCCCTGCCACCTTCCCTGCCAATGGCTGTGATTGTAATTCAGGCACTATTTCCACATCTCCTTGAGCATTTGAAGTATTGCATTGATTTGTTGAGTTTGGTTCCCTTTTCAATGCATTGCAGGTGTTTGGTGACAATCAAAATTGCTGTCATAGGTTGATTCCATGTTAATCAGAGAGACGATTACCATGCTATTCCTTTCTCTATGGCTAGGTTTCTTCATACATGTCAGTAGAGGTTGTCTGGAATATTATCTACAAGTCATCGACTGCAACTCGTATCCGAGAATGCATTTTTTCCCCCTGAAGCAGGAAAAATGTCACTGGCATGAATTTGTTTAAGGTGGATCCCAGCTTGCCATGAGGTGACCCACACACTAGGATCTCAGAGACATCACCCACGGCACACATGAAGCGCGACAACCTCAAGGCTGCAATGGACTGCCGCAGCCTTGAGGATGTGGACAAGGTGCGCCTTCACAGCCAGTCCATCTATAAGTATGGCCTCTGTTAGGTATTGAGGTCTTGGTGCGAATTCAGCAGAGTGAAGCAGTTGGCTTATGGCAAAAGCAGAGGTGCCTGAACAGTCTTTTCCACTTACACCCAGACAGTAAGACACAGTTAGCACTTTGCAAGTAAGAAAGCTTTTTACTTCAGCATGTTACTTATCAGTTCATAAGGCAGAAACAAGAACAGTAGATTCTTCTCTATAAAGCAAAGCAATAAACATGGAATCAACCTATGACAGCAATTTTGATTATCACCAAACACCTGCAATGCAAATAGTGTTTCTCAAGGTCAGTTTCCCAGATGAACATAGAGCTGGGCTCTAGGTTATCTTGGAGTCAGTTTTCCACAAGCCGTGAAAATTTACTCACGGGCAGACCTTGGTGTACTTAGAATGAAGACTCCAGCCTCCTCCACAGCTGGCATTTGGCAATGCTCGAGTCCAAAGTCTTGTAGTCCTCGGATGAGGAAATATCCTGGCTCAGTGTTTCTGCTTGTTGGGTTTCTGGAATCAGGATCCAGTGTGTCCTTGCAGTTTGGTTCCAGATGAGTTGGCAACGTGGTCATGCCATTCCAAGATGGTCAAGTCTTCTGGAGTTTAGCAGGCAAAAGTGTGGCTCCTCAGATGCTGTCTTTATAATCCAAATTTGCTTAGTCACCCACTCAGTGCTTGCAGCTGGGTGCTGTGCTCAGGTAGCTCTTAAAGTGACATGTATCTTATACAATATACATTGCTGCACAACACAATCCTATCAGCCTCATTTATTACTTCCTGTAAAAGATGGCTGAGGGTTTAGGCCAGGCCAGGTCTGGGGCCAACTGGGGTACTCCAGGTGTTCTTGGACGTCAATTACCAGAAGCCCAATTAAGCACACCTGTTGATCAGGGTTTCTGGGAATTGAAATCCAAGAACATTTGGGGCACCAAGGTTGGCCACCCCTGGTTTAGACCCTTCTCTCTAAGCTAGGTTCTTGCTCTCCTTAGCAGGAGAAACTTTGATATTGGTTTAAAAACAAAGGGGAAAACAGCAGAAGGAAACTGATAATTAACACATATCCTAATCCCCCCAAGAAGAGCAAAAGTTATTTAATTAAGTCGCAAAAACAAGGCAATCAATATTCTTTAGTTGTCCTGAAAAAGGAGAGGTAGGGGCAGAAACTGCAAGAGAAAAATACCTTCTTAACAGCCTCAGTAGGGCTTTATCTGTCTACACTGGAAATAATGTCAGATTAAGATTCCAATGGCTTGGGTTCAAACTCCCTCTTGCCTACGGGATCTCACCAGAGAATGACAATGGTAATCCAATCCTGGAACATCTGGCATATTACAGGTTCTCAGTCAGGGTTGTTATTAAGTCAGAAGTAGCTTGACAAGACATAACCACAACAATTGGGTTTGATGAACTTTATTGAAATATTTGAGGAAGTGTGAAGTTTGAAAGATAGACACCAGTTAAGGTCTATGAGTTGTTATGTTTGTACTTTGCTAGCATTATCTTCTGCTTTGCATATTGGTTCAAAAGTGGAAAATTAGTGAGTTTCCTCCAACAATATTCAAGAAGGTCATTTTGCTTTGTGTTCAAAGTGCAATGAAGTGGGCAACAGGGTCGACTAGGTTAAATGTGTTTACATAGCGGTTGCAACTGTTTTCCTATGTAATCAGAAACACATTAGGGAAAACAGACCTCACTGTTTAACTAGAGATACAATCATATGATGATTACATAATTTGCTATGTTTCCTCAATGCACACCTGCACATTGCAAATGTGGAGAACAAATCTATCCAAAATATATTCGTTCTACTCAGAAATACGACTGTTCAGTTGAGAATTCTGAGATCTAGAGAGAATCAGAAGAGTTAGTTTCCTGATATCTGCAGTGGGCATAGAGCAGAAGAAAATTATCAAAGCATCTCTGGCAAGCTCCAAAATGCATGACTGGTTGTGTGAGCAGCCTCACAACTAGGGAGAGAGCATTCACACAACAGAAACCTGCGAGAATGGTTGGTTTCATGGTTAGGCAATAGGATATTAAAATAATAACAATAATATGCTGGCAAGTCAGTTATAGAAACCTTTTCCAGGATTTTCTAGGTAGAGACCACATAGAAGTGGCTTACCAGCAGTTGTGCAGCTTGCCCAAGGCCACATAGGTTGATTCTTCTCCCGGAAGTGTTGTGTTCTGTAAAGCTGTGCCTTTAACAATGTACCATTGCCATGTGTTAACAATGTAACCTTTCTGTGTGCAACATTATAACCATCAGCTGTATCAATGTAAACCTGATAAGGGGACGCGAGCTAGTGACCACCAGAGGGCAGTAGCAAGCGTCCAGCTCTCATGGCTCAGATTCACCTGGTTCAGCAGCGCGGGAAGATTCCCCGCCACCTCTTCACCTGGTCAAGGAGGGCGTGACCTTCTACGACGTCACGCAGGCAGCAACCAATAGTCTGTCGACGAGCCACATTCAAATGTATAGCCAGCTGTATATATTGAGCTAACCATCCGCCATTACCACATGTTCCTCCGGATCATCATGCAATAAACCTGTGTTAAGCCAACCCTTCGGCTGTTTCATTGTCTTTGGTCCCTTACACTAAATTGGCGACGAGGATGGGATATGGCAGCCCACGGGACCAAGACATGCGCCGGTTTCGAAATCAGGAAACCGGGCGACTGGGAGATCTTCGAGATGGACTTCCAGGCCGCACTGATCGAGTCCGAAGTCACGGAAGAGGCGAAGAAAAGGGCCATCTTCACCAGGATGCTCGGACAAGAAACCAAAAGGACCTTGGTGGACCTGATTGCACCGAGGAGGGTGAGCGAATTCAAGGCAAAGGAACTCATGCAGATGCTGCGTGAGCACGTCCGGCCCGCCACGGCGATGTTTCCCGCTCGGAGTGCGTTCTGGAGGCGAGTCCAAGCGCCCGGGGAGACGGTCGCCACATTCGTGGCGGCCCTGCAGCTGGCGGCCGGCCCGTGCAAATGGGAGAATGCCGAAATCACCCTCCGGGACTGTGTGCTGTGCGGCCTGAATGACGCCGAGACCCAGCGCACATTAATGAACCAAGAGCCGCCTCCCACGTTGCAGGAGGTCGTCAGAGCGGCCCAGGCTGCAGAAGCTACGAAGGCCGGGGTCCAAGAACTTCAGGACTGGCGGCCAAAGTCGAGCAAGGCAGAGGCTCTGGTACAGGCGGCCCGGCGAACTTCGAGGTCGTCCACAGAGAGCAGCGACGACGAGGACGTCCGGAGGGTCCGGCGATGCGACGGCTGTGGAGCGGCCCACGACCGCGTGAAATGCCCCTTCCGGAAGGCCGAGTGCCACAACTGCGGCCGCCGTGGGCACATCGCCAAGGTGTGCAGGAAGAAGCGCGAGACCCGGAGGAGCTCCGCAGACCGTTCCGCGGGACAAGACCGCCCAACGAGACCCAAGGACGGCGCCCAGGCCACGCGGAAGCAGGACGGCGTGGGCCGCATCTCCGACGGCAGCGAGGACGACGCCCCAGTGTTCAGCGTGTCTACAGGACACCCCTGCTACTTTGTTGAGGTACTAGTCCAAGGGGTTCCCATTAGGATGGAAATTGACTCGGGGTCCTCATATTCAATCATTTCCCAGAGGGAGTTTTTGGGAATTGCCCCCCACAAGCGACACAAGCTCAAAGCATTGAGGTCCACACTACAGGACGTGCAAGGGAACAGTATTCCAGTGTTGGGGGTTGGAGAATTTCAGGTCAAATTCAAGGAGCACGCTGCGTCCCTTCCCCTAGTCGTGCTCAAGGGAGGAGATTGCAGCCTCCTCGGGACTCAATGGTTCCAGCCCCTGGGGTTGTTTATTGGGGGGGTGCACGCCGTTGGGATGCACGCCGTTGGGACTGATCCAATTCAGGAGGTGTGCGAGGTGCACCCCGAAGTCTTCAAAAAAGGACTGGGGAAATTCAAGGGGCCCCCAGTGACTTTCGACCTGGACCCGGAGGTCCGCCCAATTCGCCTTAAACCACGCAGGGTGCCGTTCGCACTTAAGGACAAGATAGAGGCGGAACTGGACAAGTTGGTGGGCCAGGGGATCCTTGTGCCTGTAGATTCTGCGGAGTGGGAAACTCCATTGTAACCGCACTAAAGGCCAATGGGGAGGTCCGCATATGCGCCGACTACAAGTGCACCATCAACAAGGCGATCCGCCCGAATGCATATCCGGTGCCGGTAGTCAGCCATCTGCTGGCCAGGTTACACGGGGGAAAGTGTTTTGCTAAGCTCGACTTAGCACAGGCCTACCAGCAGCTTACGGTGTCCCCTGCCGCAGCTGCTGCGCAGACCATAGTCACCCATAAGGGGGCGTTCCAGGTGACGCGCCTCCAGTTCGGCGTGAATTCGGCGCCTGGAATTTTCCAGTCACTCGTGGAACGCCTCCTGAAGGGACTGGAGGGGGTGTTGCCTTATTTTGATGACGTGTTAATAACGGGGGGGGGGGGGGGAGTCGGGTTGAATTGGCCAAAAGGTTGGGGAAGGTCCTGACAATATTCGAAAAGGCGGGGCTGAGACTGCGAAAGGACAAATGCGTCTTCTTCGCAACCGAGGTTGAGTTCCTAGGGTTTTGTGTGACTCCTGAGGGAATCAAACCATCCAAGTCCAAGGTGGCAGCCATTAAGAAAGCCCCCCGCCCCACCTCCAAGCCCGAGCTGCAGTCGTTCCTAGGGCTGCTCAATTTTTACCACTCCTTCCTTCCCCGGAAGGCGGCGGTGGCTGAACCGCTACACAAACTGCTAAAGAAAGACCAGGCATGGAAGTGGGGCGATGACCAAGAAAGGGCATTTAGTGAGCTAAAAAGCCTCCTGGCGTCCGACGCCATACTGACCCACTTCAACCCCAAACACCCAGTAGTTCTGACCTGTGATGCATCTCCAGTGGGGGTGGGGGCGGTGCTGTGCCACGTGTTGGAAAACGGAAGGGAGGCCCCGATAGCATTTTACTCCAGGTCCCTGTCCCAAGCAGAGAGAAACTACGCACAGACAGACAGGGAGGCACTAGCAATAGTCGCGGGGACAAAAAAAATTCACGATTTTCTGTACGGCCGCCCCTTCACCATCGTAACGGACCACAAGCCCCTGCTAGGCATCTTTACCGCAGATAAGCCCACCCCACAGATCCTGTCCCCGAGGATGCTCAGGTGGGCCATTTTTCTCAATGCGTATCAGCACGCGTTGGTCTACCGGCCCGGGAAAGAGATCAGCCATGCGGACGCTCTATCTAGGTCTCCCCTTCCCCTAACGCCCAGCCAGGTGAGCAAGGGAGAGCGGGACCATCAGGTTCTCATGATAGAGGTGCTGGATTCGCCCCCCGTAGTGCCCGCCGACATTGCCAAAGTGACAGAGAAGGACAAGACGTTAGCGGCAGTTAGCTCCTGGGTGCAGAAAGGGTGGCCGGCGTCCTCCCCAGCGGAGTAGTTCGCTCCATTTTTCAGAAAAAAGCTAGAACTGTCCCTAGAGAGGGGGTGCCTCTTGTGGGGGCAGCGGGTGGTGATTCCCACTTCCCTTCGGCCGCGGGTGCTCAAACTGCTGCACGTCAGCCACCCCGGGATCGTGCGATCCAAGGCGCTGGCCCGGAGTTACTTCTGGTGGCCCCAGCTGGACGCCGACATCGAGCACATGGTCGGCACTTGTGATAGTTGCCAATGCTCCAGACCAGAGGAGGCCCGCCTTCCCCACAGGGAATGGGACGCGGCTAAGGGGCCGTGGTCCTGGGTGCACGTTGATTTCGCGGGCCCGTTCAGAGGCACCCTGTTCCTTCTTGTAGTGGACGCCTTCTCCAAGTGGTTGGAGGTTATCCCAGTCACGAGCACCTCCTCGGCCCAGACCATTAGGCATTTGCGGAGGCTCTTTTCCACGTTCGGCATACCCGACACGTTAATTAGCAACAACGCTAGTTGTTTTACGTCCTCCGAGTTTAGGGCATTCATGGAGATCAACGCCGTTCGGCACATCACCTCCGCCCCTTTTCACCCGGCCACCAATGGCCAAGTAGAGCGCCTCGTCCGCACCACGAAGGACGCGTTGCGGTGCATGGGCCCCGGGGATCTGAACCTACAAGTGTGTCAGTTTCTGCTAGGGTACAGGGTGACCCTGTTGGCGTCAGGTTACTCCCCCGCGGAGCTCTTAATGCGTAGGAAACTGACCACCATCCTTACTAGGCTGGACCCCACGAGGGTAGAGGACAAAGGAAGGAACATCGGGCTACAGGCTACAAAGAGTTTCAGTATAGGCGCCCCCGTGCATTGCAGGAATTATGCCAGCACGGGCCCAGCCTGGGTACCGGGCGTAGTTGTGGAGCAAACCGGCCCCGTGTCGTACCGCGTGGAAACCAGCACAGGGCTCCTGTGGAGGCGGCACGCGGACCAGCTCCGACGCAGGGTCTCCGATGAGCAGGGCACAGACCATGCAGAGAATAAGTCAGCATTAGGGTTCTCCCCCACCCGTTCAGCCCAAGGGGGAGGGAAGGGGGACCGCGGGCCCCCACCAAGGGGGGAGGAGGATATCCTCATAGATACCTTGGGGGATCTTTCCGAGGAGGAGGAACCCGACCCCATACATATCTCGCGGAAGGTCCCCACAAATGCGGATACCCCTACTAAGTTAGATTTTGATTTTCAGAACCGGGGGGGGGGGGTTTCGGAGTGGTCCCCCACCCGTCCAAGCGAGAAGAGGGGTTTTTCGTTAGCCCCGACGGCCCCCGGTCTGCCCACAATGGAGTTTTTCCCTTCCCCTAAGGCCGCCAGACAGCGGCAAGCCACTAACAAGTCTCCCGCTCCCATTTCAGGACAAGGGACCAGGGAACAAAGAAGCAATAATGCCCCCGGGGGGGGGGTCAGCCCTCTTCACGGCCCAAACGCACATGCAACAAGCCATCTTGGCTGAGAGACTTCGTCTCATCCTTGGGGGGAGGGATGTTGTGTTCTGTAAAGCTGTGCCTTTAACAATGTACCATTGCCATGTGTTAACAATGTAACCTTTCTGTGTGCAACATTATAACCATCAGCTGTATCAATGTAAACCTGATAAGGGGACGCGAGCTAGTGACCACCAGAGGGCAGTAGCGAGCGTCCAGCTCTCATGGCTCAGATTCACCTGGTTCAGCAGCGCGGGAAGATTCCCCGCCACATCTTCACCTGGTCAAGGAGGGCGTGACCTTCTACGACGTCACGCAGGCAGCAACCAATAGTCTGTCGACGAGCCACATTCAAATGTATAGCCAGCTGTATATATTGAGCTAACCATCCGCCATTACCACATGTTCCTCCGGATCATCATGCAATAAACCTGTGTTAAGCCAACCCTTCGGCTGTTTCATTGTCTTTGGTCCCTTACACTAAAGGAAGGTACAGTGGGGAATCAAACTCCCAACCTCTGCTTCTGAGGTGAAAAATCCTAAACCACTGAGCTACCTGCCCAGCTAATAGGATATTAGCAAAAGGAATTTGTGACTATGTTACATCCTTAGATTGTTGAACACATTGGGTTTTTCCACACAACTGATCCCCCACCCCTTATTTTCTCATGGTTCCCCATGCTCCCAACCCTGATACATGAATTCCAAGTTCATAATATTGGTCTGATATTGGTTCTTGTAATGGAATAACAGGCAAATTTAGTCTTAGAACACAGAATGAAGCAGGGCAAAGGCTAACAGAGTTCTGCCAAGAGAACGCACTGGTCATAGCAAACGCCCTCTTCCAGCAACACAAGAGGTGACTTTACACCTGGACATCACCAGATGGTCAACACCGAAACCAAATTGACTACATACTCTGCAGCCAAAGATGGAGAACCTCCATACAGTCAACAAAAACAAGTCCTGGAGCAGACTGTGGCTCAGATCATAGTCTACTGATTGCAAAATTCAGACTTAGACTAAATAAAATAGTGAAAACAACTAGGCCAGACAGGTATGACTTAGTCAACATCCCTAAGGAATAAACATTGGAGGTGTGGAACATATTGAATGGCTTAGACTTGATAGACAGATTACCAGAAGAATTATGGACAGAGACATGGGACATCATACAGGAGGCAGCAAGGAAAATCATACCAAAAGAAAAGAAGCATAAGAAAGCAAAGTGGTTGTCTGATGAGGTTCTTAAAATAGCAGAGGAAAGAAGGAATGCAAAAGGCAAAGGAGAAAGGAAAAATTTCAACCAATTGAATACAGAATTTCAAAGAAAAGCATGGAGAGATAAGGAAACCTAAATGAACAATGCAAAGAAATAGAGGAAAAGAACATAAGGGGTAGGACTAGAGATATTTTCAAAAAATTGGGGAAATCAAGGGAACATTTAAAGCAAAAATGACCATGGTAAGGGACAAAAACGGCAAGAGATTAAGAAAAGATGGCAAGAGTACACAGAGGAACTTTACAAAAAGGACATCAACACCCCTGATAATCACAATGATGAGAACATTGAACTTGAGCCAGACATCCTAGAGAGTGAAGTCAGAAAGGCCCTAAAAAGCACTGCAAACAACAAAGCCAGTTGAGATGATGGTATCCCAGTTGAAATTTTCAAAGCCCTAAAAGATGAAGTAATCAATTATTGCAGTCTATATGCCAGCAGATTTGGAAAACACAACAATGGCCACAGGGTTGGAAAAGATCAGTATATGTTCCAATCCCAAAAAAGGGTAATGCCAAAGAATGTTCAAATTATTGAACAATTGTGCTCATCCCACATATTAGCAAGGTTATGCTCAAGATAATACAGGATAGACTGCAGCAGAATGTGGAGAGAGAACTACTAGAGGTGCAGGCTGGGTTCAGAAGAGGCAGGATGGAATGGCACCACAGGCTGGATCTGGCCCATGGGCCGTAGATTGAGAGTCCCTGTTGTAATGCTTTACCACAGAGATGACTTAACCCTCCAGCAACTATTGTTTTAGACGAGGGTTCCTCAGACCTGGCTCTCCAGGTGTTCTTGGACTTCAATTAACTGCCAAGTATCTATGTTGATCTTGCCAGACTTTCTAATGAGCATGCTGTCCTCTCCATCTGGTGCTAAATGAACCTGACCTTTGATCAAACCACCATAGAGTGTGTTTGTCAACTGCACCCAATAACGCTGGTAGAGGCCACGAGACGTGCAAGAACAAAAACCTTGAATCTCCCTTGACCACCCCCACCACCCCCAAGGGGTAAAAGAAGAAGAAGTAGATTGTATCTCAGTGACATTCTGCAGGGAAATGGGGTCACAATTGGCAACTCCTAAGAGAATTGAACCGCTAGGGAAAAAACTAAAAACAGAAATTATTTGTGGATAAAATCCTTCCATGTCCATGAACCGTGTTCAATGCCTTTCAGTTTAAGTGCCTTAGCTTTTGGGGACAGATGTCTTTATTCTTGACCATTCATGACCTTTATTCCATCAGTTTATGTATATGTCATATAGAGTATTAAGAACTAGCAACTCAATTTCCAAGTTACTTTGCCTCTTACTCTCTCAGGACATGAAAGCTGTGTATGACTCACACATATCAGTTGGACATCAGTTCCATTCTTCAGATTCTGCCTTCAGGTCTCATTGCACTGAATGTTCTGTGGGCTCAGGAATATTTCATTCTTTGGGCTTCTGCTGAAGATACACTCGGTTTAGATCAGGAAAGGGTTGAAACTTTGTGGTGCAGAAGAATGGAAACTGTTAATGGCTCAGCCTTGTATCCTACAAGGATGTCCTATTTTGCAGTCCCCTCAGCAAGAGCTGGAAATCATAACAATATTTTGTGGAAATTAAGCAAATCTGTACAAGAGAACCCACACATTTTTTATGCAAACAAAGCAAAAGATAACGACACCTGCTTGGTTGCATGGACTTTTAAAGATTAGATGCATCAAAGCAAAGCATTCACACTTCTATACTGCCCCATTGCCATACCCGTCAAGTCGTAGTTTTGGAAATCTGGGAGCCAAGCACACATGTGCAGTAAGTTTCCAGGCGCCGGGTAGGAAATGGGTTACTGTGCATGTGTGACTGTCAGAGGAAGTAGCGCACATGCACAGAAACCTCTGTGTGCATGCGCAGAAACCTCTGTGCGAATGCAAAGAAATACCTTTGGTCAAGAAATGGATTTCTGCGCATGCATGGCCGTCAGAGGCAGCGCCATGCATGCGCAGTAGCTACTTTCCCCACCGTTGAAAATACAGGATTGTGGCAGGAAATGGGCTAAACGAGCACGGAAATGCGGGAAATCCCGGCCAGTCTGGGATACTTGACAGGTATGCCCATTGCGCTTAGTGCACTCTTTGGGCGGTTCCCAAGTTAATTAGCATTTTGCCCCCAACATGCTGGGTACTCATTTTACCAACCTCAGAAGGATGGAAGGCTGAGTTAACCTTGAACCCTGGTCAAGCTCAAACTCACAAACTTTTGGTTGCAGGACAGCAGTTTAACCGCTATGCCACCAGGAAATGTTTACATTTTAAAAATTAATCATCCAGTTATTCTCTCTGTGTATGTTTTAGGAAAGGATGCAATTTTTTGCACAAACCTGGATGAGAATAAAAACTATGTTGGCTATGTTGCTTTTAACAAGGGCTGTTGAGGTCCCTAAATAAGCACCATAGAATTACTAGGCACGAACTGGCCAACTAGTTTCCCCTGCTGCTCCAAACTCAGGCAATCCTAACAGTTTCTTTAATGTATGGGACCAAAGACAACCGGACAACCGAAAGGTTGGTTTAACACAGGTTTATTGCATGAGGTTCCAGTGAAGCATGAGGTAATGGCGGTGATACATCTCAATATATACAGTAGCTCTCTACATTTGAATCTTGTAGCACGGTAGCTCATTGGCTGCTACCGGCATGGCCTCGCCCAGGCACGCCTCTTTCTTCAGCTGCTGAATGCGGGGAAGGTTTTCCCGCGGCTGTCCGTGATTGAGCAATGTGAACCATGTGAGGCTGAACGCTCGCAGCTGCCCTCTATGGGCTGTCTGCTCGCGTTCCTTTACAGCTGGTATCGTTTGTATCTGGAGAGGTTACATTCTTGCCTTTACAGTATAATGAACATGCATACATACATACATAACATCCCTCCCCCCTAGGATGGGACGAAGTCCCGCAACCATTGTGGCTTGCCGCACGTGCGCTTGGGACGCGCTTGCGTCTGACCTAGTACTGGAGAGCCTGTGATCCCTGACTCCGCGGGTGCTTGCCCTGCAACGGGAAACGGGGATTCGTTAGTGGCTCCGTGGGGCGTCCGTGCCTGCCTCGCGCCCGGGGATGGGAAGGGAATGAATAGTTGGGAGGTGAACCCCTGCCTGTTGCTCTCTGACCCCGGGGATCCACCTATTGTGAACCGCGGAACCGATGAGGACGCCCTTGCGGTTCGACTACCTTCTGATCCCTGCTCGGGGGACCTTGAGACTGTGGTGGGCGGACTCGCTGATGCCTCCCGTCTTGGGGGTGTCGGTCTCCGGGAAAGTGGCGCTATATCGCATTCTAACTCACAGGGGCTACTGGGACTGGAGGTACCAGGGGCTGAACTGAAACCCCTCTTTTCGCTAGGACGGGTGGGGGACCACTCCGCTAACTCCCCCTGGTACTGTAAATCAACGTCTAAACTTCTATGGGCATCTGTGTTTCGGGGAAACTCCCGCGGGGTATGTGTGTGGTCGGGGCTCTTCCATTTCTTCGGGGACTCCCGCACAAGATTTCTGTGGATCGATTCCCTTTCCTCCCCCCTTGGTGGGGACCCATGCTCCCCTTTTCCTCCCCCTTGGGTTAAGCGGGTGGGGGAGTACCCTAACGCTGATTCGATGCTATTCTCGTCTCTGTCCTGCTCTCCGGGGACCCTGCGCCTGAGTTGGTCCACGTGTCGCCTCCACAGGAAGCCTGTACTGGTTTCTACGCGGTATGAGACGGGGCCGGTTTGTTCTACTACGGTGCCCGGCATCCAGGCTGGCCCCGCGCTGGCGTAGTTCCTGCAATGCACCGGGGCGCCTACGCTGAAACTCTTTGTGGGTTCCACCCCTATGTTCCGCCCCTTGTCCTCTACTCTCGTGGGGTCTAGCTTGGAGATTCCTGTGGCCAGCTTCCTGCGCATCAACAGCTCTGCGGGGGAGTACCCTGACGCTAGTGGGGTGACCCTGTATCTTAGCAGGAATTGGCACAATTTCAGGTCGAGGTCTCCGGGGCCCATGAGCAGTAGCGCGTCTTTCGTGGTGCGCACGAGGCGCTCTACTTGGCCGTTGGTGGCCGGGTGAAAGGGGGCAGAGGTGACGTGCCGAATGGCGTTGCGCTCCATGAATGCCCCGAACTCGGCGGACGTGAAACAGCTAGCGTTATCGCTGACGAGGGTGTCGGGTAAACCGAACGTGGAAAAGACCCTCCTTAACTGTTTAATTGTTGTGGCCGAGGAGGTGCTCGAGACTGGAATGACCTCCAACCACTTGGAGAACGCGTCCACCACGAGGAGGAAAAGCGTTCCCCTGAACGGGCCAGCAAAGTCTACGTGTACCCGGGACCAGGGCCCCCTTGCTGCGTCCCACTCCCTAGGTGGCGAGCGAGCCTCTTCTGGCCTTGAGCTTTGGCACGCTTCGCAAGTGCCGACCATGTGTTCGATGTCGGCGTCTAGCTGGGGCCACCAAAAGTAACTGCGGGCTAGCGCCTTTGAGCGGACGATCCCCGGGTGGCTGACGTGCAGCAGTTTAAGCACCCTCGGCCGGAGAGACGTGGGGATCACTACCCGCTGTCCCCACAAAAGGCAACCCCTCTCTAGGGACAACTCTAGTTTCTTTTTGAAAAATGTGTCGAATTCCCCTGCTGGGGAAGACACGGGCCACCCTTTCTGCACCCAGGAGCAGACTGTGGCCAGCGTTTTGTCCTTGCCTGTCACTTTGGCGATGTCAGCCGGTACTACTGGAGGGGAGTCTAGAACCTCTATCATTAAGACCTGATGGTCCCTCTCTACTTTGTCCACGTGGCAGCAATCCCGGGGAATGGGGGACCTCGACATGGCGTCGGCATGGCTGATTTCCCTCCCGGGCCGGTATACCAACGCGTGCTGATACGCGTTGAGAAAAATGGCCCACCTGAGCATTCTCGGGGACAGGATTTGGGGTGTGGGCTTATCTGCGGTGAAAATGCCTAACAACGGCTTATGGTCAGTCACTATGGTGAAGGGGCGGCCGTACACAAAATCATGAAATTTCTTGGTCCCCGCAATTATTGCTAGTGCTTCTCTGTCTGTCTGAGCATAGTTCCTCTCTGCTTGGGACAAGGACCTAGAGTAGAACGCTATCGGGGCCTCCCTACCGTTCTCCATCACGTGGCATAACACCGCCCCCACCCCCACCGGGGATGCATCGCATATCAGGACCACTGGGCGTTTGGGATTGAAGTGGGTCAGTACGGCATCTGATGCCAGGAGTCGCTTCAGGTCATTGAAAGCCTTCTCCTGGTCGTCGCCCCACTTCCATGCCTCGTCCTTTTTTAACAATTTGTGTAGCGGTTCTGCCACGGCTGCCTTCCGCGGGAGGAAGGAGTGGTAGAAGTTGAGCAGTCCGAGGAACGACTGCAACTCGGGCTTGGATGTGGGGCGAGGGGCCTTCTTGATGGCGGCTACCTTGGATTGGGCTGGTCTTATTCCCTCGGGAGTGACACGGAACCCTAGGAACTCAACCTCTGTAGCGAAGAAGACGCATTTGTCTTTCCTCAACCGCAACCCCGCCTTTTCGAATATTGTCAGGACCTTTCCCAACCTAGTTGCTAATTCGGCCCGGCTCCCCCTGTAATCAATACGTCATCAAAGTAGGGTAACACCCCCTCTAACCCCTTCAGGAGGCGTTCCACAAGTGACTGGAAGATCCCGGGCACCGAATTCACGCCGAATTGTAGGCGCGATACCTGGAACGCCCCTTTGTGGGTGACTATGGTCTGCGCAGCAGCTGCGGCGGGGGTCACCGGGAGTTGCTGGTAGGCTTGGGCCAGGTCGAGTTTAGCGAAACACCTCCCCCCGTGTAACCTGGCCAACAAGTGGCTGACTACCGGCACCGGATACGCATTAGGGCGGATCGCCTTATTGATGGTGCACTTGTAATCAGCGCATATGCGGACCTCCCCGTTGGCCTTGAGCGCTGTTACAATTGGAGTTTCCCACTCCGCAGAATCAACAGGAACAAGAATCCCCTGGCCCACCAATTTGTCCAACTCCGCCTCTATTTTGTCCTTTAGTGTGAAGGGCACTCTGCGCGGTTTAAGTCTGATTGGACGTACTCCAGGGTCCAGGTCGAAAGTCACTGGGGGGCCCTTGAATTTCCCGAGCCCCTTTTTAAAAACCTCGGGGTGCGCGTCGCACACGCTCTGTATTGGATCAGTCCCGGCGGGGTGTGCTTCCACGGCGTGTACCCCCCCAATGAACAACCCCAGGGGCTGGAACCATTGAGTCCCGATGAGGCTGCATTTACCTCCCTTGAGGACGACTAGGGGAAGCGTTGCGGTGTGCTTTTTAAACTGGACCCGGAACTTCCCAACCCCCAACACTGGGATGCAGTTCCCTTGCACGTCCTTCAGGGTGGCCCTCAACGCCTTGAGCTTGGGCCGCACGCGGGGGGCGATTTTCATGAACTCCCCCTGGGAAATAATGGAGTATGAAGAACCCGAGTCCACCTCCATTCTAACAGGGGCCCCTTGTATTACTACCTCAACGAAGTAACGGGGGTGCT
This sequence comes from Bradypodion pumilum, assembly GCA_035047305.1. NCBI lineage: Eukaryota > Metazoa > Chordata > Lepidosauria > Squamata > Chamaeleonidae > Bradypodion > Bradypodion pumilum. The sequence goes on from JAWDJD010000003.1 coordinate 9,467,697, forward strand.
CCGTGGAAACGCTGCAGACCGGCGCGTCATCCTCGCTGTCGTCGGAGATGCGCCCTACTCCGTCCCGCGTCCTCGTGGTCCGGGTGCCATCCTTTGGCCTCGTGGTGCGGTCCTGCCTCGTGGTGCGGTCCTGCCTCGCCGAGCGGTCTGGAGAACTCCTGGTGGCCTCGCGCCGTTTCCGGCAGACCTTGGCGATGTGCCCGCGCCGGCCGCAGTTGTGGCACTCGGCCTTGCGGAACGGGCATTTGGCGCGGGCGTGGGCGGCGCCGCAGCCGTCGCAGCGCCGGCCCTCTCTCTGGACTCTCCGGACGTCCTCGTCGTCGCCGCTCTCTGCAGACGAGTTCGAAACTCGCCGGGCCGCGCGCACCGAGCTCTCTGCCTTTGCGGGCTTCGGGCGCCAGTCCTGAAGCTCGTGCACCCCGGCAGTAGTGGCCTCCGCGGCCTGTGCCGTGTCGAGGACTTGTTGCCATGTGGGAGGCGGCTCCCTTTTCATCAGCGCACGCTGAGTCTCTGTGTCCCTCAGACCGCAGAGCAGGCAGTCCCGGAGGGTGATGTCGGGGAGCTCCCACTTGCATGGGCCGGCGGCCAGCCGTAGGGCCGCGGCGAACTCCTCGACCGATTCCCCGGGTGCCTGGACTCGCCTCCAGAACGCGCTCCGAGCGGGGAACATCGCTATTGCTGGCCGGAGATGGGCGCGCAACGCCGCCAGGAGCTCTGTAGCTTTGAGGTCGCCCACCTTCCTCGGCGCGATCAGGTCCACCAAGGTCCTCTTGGTCTCGTGTCCGAGCATGCGGACGAAAATGGCCCTCTTTTTGGCCTCATCGGAGACTTCGAGCTCCACCAGCGCTGCGTTGAAGTCTATCTCAAACAGCTCCAAGTCTCCCGGCTTCTTGATCTCGTAGCCGGCGCATGTCTTGGTCCCGTGGGCAGCCATATCCCACCTTCGTCGCCAATTTAATGTATGGGACCAAAGACAACCGGACAACCGAAAGGTTGGTTTAACACAGGTTTATTGCATGAGGTTCCAGTGAAGCATGAGGTAATGGCGGTGATACATCTCAATATATACAGTAGCTCTCTACATTTGAATCTTGTAGCACGGTAGCTCATTGGCTGCTACCGGCGTGGCCTCGCCCAGGCACGCCTCTTTCTTCAGCTGCTGAATGCGGGGAAGGTTTTCCCGCGGCTGTCCGTGATTGAGCAATGTGAACCATGTGAGGCTGAACGCTCGCAGCTGCCCTCTATGGGCTGTCTGCTCGCGTTCCTTTACAGCTGGTATCGTTTGTATCTGGAGAGGTTACATTCTTGCCTTTACAGTATAATGAACATGCATACATACATACATAACAGTTTCTTAATTAAATTTACACAAATACAATTGCCAAGAAACATAAAATAGGTGTTCCAGAAGACATATTAAAAGTTAACGGGAACCTTGGTGTAACAAGCACAATGTGTGCTATCAGTTTTTAGCCTGAGTTTAGTGATCTCCCATTTCTGTTCCAGCTCCTGCCAACCTAGCAGTTTGAAAGCAAGAAATTGCAAGTAGATAAATAGATACTACCTTAGTAAGAAGGTAAACGGTGTTTGTGTTGAGTAATTTTTTTTTTAAAAAAAATATCTACCCCGCCTTCCTCATCCAAGGATGACCCAAGGCGGCTTACATTGCAGTTAAAATACATACAAGCTAAAATAACAATATCCTCCCAGCCTCCCTAACCCCTTAAGAAAAAATACATAGACAACATTTAAAACTGTTAAAAGAGAATTAAACAATGCCAAAAATGATATAAAAGTTAAAATAAGCTAAAAGAGGGAGGGGAAGGGATAGGGGACAAGGGGGAGCAATAAAAAAAGATGTCCATGGAAATGTCTGCAGATGCCGACAGTGCTGGCTCTTTGGCTGTAAACTGAGATAAGAACCTATAGAGGAGCTGAATCACCAAACCCCAATTTCTAACACTCAGCATCTTTCTAATCCTACAACTGCATGCAAAGGATCTTTGTAGTGTTAGTGTGCTTCAGAGTTGACAAGTAAATTCTTGTTTCACCTAAGAGTTATCCTAGAATTTCAAAAAGTATTCCTAATTCTATATTTTCTTCTGGATTTTTTCAAAGCCAGCATGCATACCTATCTTTAACTATCATTAGAATGAAATAGTGCAGGGGTTCCCAACCTAAGGGCCACGGACTGGATACGGCCCCTGGTGCCATTTCATGTGGCCCCCCACCATACCTGTCAACAGCGGCTCTGGAAAATCCGGGACCTGCGCAGAATGGTTCTGCGCAGGTTGCTTTTTACACATGCGTATAAGGCTTTTACGCATGCGTAGAAGCAAGCTGTGCAGAAGGGATGTGCAGTAACGCCTTTCCCCCCGCTGCCAAATTCCAGGGTTTCAGCAGCTCCGGGTGGGAAATGGCGAAAATCCGCGCTGAAAAACGGGAAATCCCGGCCAATCCGGGAAGGGCATTTATGAGGGCATTTGAAAAACAAAATGGTTGCCCCTTTGAAGCTGCTGAGACAAAATGACCACCCATGTCATGCAGGTAGGGCGAAATGGCCATCTGGCCCTCAATGTTGACTGAGATAGCGTGACCCAGCCCCTGGTTTGTAAAGTTTGGGAACTACTAAGATAGTGAAGAACTCAGAAGAGCCATGATTGTCCATGTCATTTTGAAATGCAGTCTATCTTGACTGTCCATCTCTATGTTGATCTTTAGGTGTCCGTGGCAGGCCTAATCCTTAATATTATCATCTTTTCCTTTGCTTAAGTCTCAGTTCATTCCATCATGCATGAAATGACCCAGTTACATCTCTCCCTTTTTGCAGAATTATAGTCAGGGCAAAGCTAAAGACATATGTAGGATTTTACTGAGCGTTCAAGTCCTTTGAGGCTTCTGTCATACCCAGGCCTTCTTTACATAAAATATAACAGATGGAGATTAAAATCAATGATCGGTATTTGATTGAACCTACCAAAAGCTTTTCAAAAACCCTATAATGAAAAAGTTAAGAAGGCATCCTATAGATATCTGAATGTAATAGCAGTCAGAGAGTTTACATCTGTCATAACTATCCCACTCTTTCTTAACTATGTAGCCCTACCCAGATACTACAGAATCCCAAAGTCAGAACATGTTTGAAGAGAAAAGGCCCTGAATCCTGCTGGAGAAATGCAGAAGACAAAAATAGCCATATAGGTGTTTCTTCCACGGCGGCAAACTGTGGTGGTTTTTTTCATGCACAGCTGGCACACATTGGTTGCAAAACAGGCTGAACAATTGGAGGTGTGATTGGTTGTTCAAATGATAGCCCATGGAAGAAGAAAATAAATGTGGTATGATTTGTCTTTGAGCAGCTATATTTCAGAACGTGTTTCTGGCATAACACTGAACAGGATAGAGCCTAATTTTGGATAGCCTCCCCATTCCCAGCTCCCCCCTCCCCAATTTTTACTCACACAGGATGCTTGTTGCAATATGCTACGTAGGAGAGCAATAATTCCCAGTCTTTCATCTCTTATACCCTACCTATCACTCTATTTAAGAAACTGGCTTCCATCATCATATATTAGCCTCCTTTCCCCAAAAGGAATAGTTTTATGTTTACAGCCATTCTGTCATTACATTTATCATTTGCGCTAACAATGATAACGATAATCATTTGAATAAGTTGAGTAAGTCCTTAGGAGAAGCACTGAATGCCCAAAATTTCTAGTAGTTGGTCAGGAGGTTGCAGGTAGATAGGATTGATCCAAACGGTCACAGTTGCAGGGTAACATAGGAATGGAGAGTGAGGGAATTCATGACTCACCAAATCCCCATTGATTTAATAAGCCTACTCTGGTGCAAGCAGTTTTCAACTAGTGTTTCTTCCAATTTCCACTCAACTGTGGGCATTTCCCCTTGATCTGCAAACATGAGGATCTTCCATACCTATTGGAACCTCCCTCTTGTATATGAGTTCAGAGGAAGCATTAGAGTGATTCTCAAACTTGGGATGGTGGAAACAGAGGAAATAACATTTTCTTGCTTTCTTTCACTCATGTTCTTTGCATATAATGAATTAATGGTGATGCTGGGTGAGATATACTGGGAATTGGAGACCAAACATTTACCCACATCTACTAGGCATTAGGGCTAAAATTTAGTTCTCACACAATAATTATCTGGTAATCCCATGCACTCTGCTCTCAATTTCATGATGGAGAAAGTCTACCAATGTATGCTAAAATAAAACAAATGTCTGAAAGAGTGGATAAAATTATCTATTTGGAGAGTATATTAAATAAAAATTGGGAGATTAAGATATGAAAATAAAAAGCTATATCCACCTTCATAAAAATGCATTATGCAGTAGAGATCTAACTTTTACTACACAGATCCAAATAGTGAGATGTTACTTATTCCCAGTGTTGGTGTATGGAGTAAAAGCTTGGACATTGACTAAAGCATTTGAAGCTTTTGAACTGTGGATCTACAGAAGGCTGCTAAGGATATCATGGATTGACCATGTGACTAATGTAAAAGTGTTGCATTGGATGGATAAAGAACAAGAACTTTTTAAGACCATTAAGCAAAGAAAGCTCCAATACCTTGGGCATATCATGAGGAATGACATAAAGTATAGAATATTCCAACTTGCTCTGCAAGGGAAAAGCCCTGGGAAGGAAGGCCCCGGAAGTAGATGGACTTCATGGCTGAAGAACCTGAGAGACAGGTGTGACATGTCCTCGGAAGAACTGTTCAGAGGAATTAAGAACAGGAAAACTATTGCTAATATCCGGAACAGATACGGCACCTGAAGAATAATAATACAGTAGCATCAGGTTAGGGATGGGTGGGGAAAAACTGGATAAAATAGAATGGAAGTATTTGTGTTACATGTTACATATTTCCCACATTGCTTTTTTAAAGGCTGTGACCTCACAAAGTAATGTCCAAAATAAATGGGAAACAAGACAGCGAAACTATTCATTTTTATGATGGCCTATCAATACATATTTCCATAAGACACTACAGATGTCTGGCAGTAGAACAAAAGGGTAGGTAGGTCATTCCATAAAACCTACTATCTAATCTGCCCAAATTAAAAGAAGAAGAAGCTGGATTTACCAATTCATCACACATGCCAGGAGTACAAGCTCCACATCTGCAGACACAGTTGAGTGCACCAGGAATGCTGGAAACCAAATCCAAAGCCAAGCTGCCTTTTTGCAATCCTTCCACTTGAACTTTTGCCCCAGCTGATTAATTGGGTTATAAATTCCAAGGCTGCAAAAAATAAAAATAAAAAATAAACTGCAGACATATGAAGATTGTGAAGTCATGACAGGCTCCACTTTCAAGAAAATGGAAAGGAAGGAAGGAAGAAAAGAACTGTCTCTCCTCAGTCACTCACCCAAATGCCAGTCAAACATCTTTTCCTGGAATAAATTCATTACCATGCCACATAGAAAATAGTCTCTGTGCAATCTCAAGTCTGCATGGCTTTATTGGATGGTTAGTTCATGTAGAGCTTGTAGCAGGCAGTCCCATTATGATTTATGTTTGTGTTGTACACTAACATGAAAGTGGGGAGGGCCAGCATTTAAGTTGAACAATTAAATTAAATTAAATTAAATTAAATTAAATTAAATTAAATTAAATTAAATTAAATTAAATTAAATTAAATTAAATTAAATTAAAACAAAACAAAACAAAACAATATAGTCATTTAACATTTTAATAACATAGTCATTTAGACATTCTTGCACTACATACAGAGACATCAAACAAAGTAGTTTGTGTATTTGGAGAGAATGTCTTCGGATTCCATGCCTTACAAGGCCAGCGTTGGAGGAGCCACCACACCCCCGGGCCTCTGCCCCCACGCCACCGGGGCTGAAAATGCCGGGAGGGGCGGCATGGCGAAGAAGAGTTTGGCTAGTTCCAGCAGCAGCTGTGTGTGAGCCGCCACACCCCCGGGACTCTGCCCCCACACCACCGGGGCTACAAAAGCCAGGGAGTGTGCCACGGCTGGAAGGGACTTTGCCGGCTCCAGCGTTGGAGGAGGCACCACACCCCCGGGCCTCTGCCCCCACGCCACCGGGGCCAAAAAATACCGGGAGGGGTGGTGCAGTGGCAGGAGGGTTTTTCTTATTTCACATTTTTAGTTGGGTGTGAGTGGGGCCCCTCTCTTTGAGTTCTTGTTTCTATGTTATTATTGATTGGTTTGATTCTTATATTGTTTAGGGTAATTTGATATTTTATTGTATATGCTTTTGACAATTTATATTGTAATTGTATTCTGCTGTATTATTTGTATTATATTTTCTTGTTTGGCATTATTGTTGTAAACCGCTTCGAGTTCCCTTTAAGGGATGGAAAGCGGTATAGAAGTCTAAACAATAAATAAATAAATAAATAAATAAATAAATAAATAAATAAATAAATAAATATGTGGAAAGAGGAGAAGGATAAAGACCACGAGGCAGACCCAGAGGAAGGTGGAGAGAGAACACCAACAACATATTACATGGACACCAAATAATGCTGGTGCAGACTGCTAGAAGAGCCAAAGTGAGAACCTTGTATCTCCCTTGATACCCAAAAGGTAGGAGGAGAAGGAGTTCAAATACCTAGGAACAACATTTACTGAAAATGGCAAAATGAACAAAAAGATTACCATACGGTGCAGTAAGGCAAACCAAATATTAAGACAGTTACTTCCGCTCTTACAACACAAGACAATGTCAACCAAAACAAAGAAACACCTCCTACAAAGAATATTCATTCCCACCTTATGTTACCAGTGCCAAACATGGACTCTTACAACAAAAATATAAACAAAAGTTGGTCACCATGGAAATGAGATGTCTGAGGAAGGCTGCTGGAGTGACTAGAAGGGATAAAATCAGGAATGAGGTTATAAGGGAAAGAATTGAAACAAAACCAATCTTGCACTACATACAGAGACAAGAAATCAAATTGTTTACCTATCTGGAGAGAATATTCCATACCATACAAAGCAGCAGGCTAAATCCCCTCTCCCCCACCCAAAAGTAACTGTTTATTTATGCTGGGCTCTGTGTTTGGGTACTTGTACTGCTAGTTAGTTGAGTTTGTCTGTCTGACTGGTTCAGTTGTCTTTCTGACTCAAAATGTTAGTTTCGGAAAACCAGGAACTTCTGTACCCTCTTGCAACCATCATTTACTCAAGAGATTGTTCTTCTTGCTTTTATTTTACTTCTGCTTCCACGAGTAATGAGGGTGGCGTGGGCCGGATGAATCACAGTAAACCCATTCATGTGGATTCACGGGGGCTTCTGGGAATTGAAGTCCAATAACATATGGAGTGCCAAGATTCGCCATCACTGGTCTATAGTGTGAAGGTAGAGACCATGTTCCTCTGGTTGGTTATCTATCTGTGCAAAGAATAGTCCATCATGTTTTGAGGCATTCTGCTCACTTTTCAATTGGCAGCAAAACAGAACACTAGTTGAGCAACAACTTCAGAGACCAGGAATTTATGTTGTCAAGTTACAAGTTGTTATGTCTAACATATTCTATTTAATTGAAAACACTTGCTTGTTAAGTTGTCCCAATGCTCTTTGTTAATGTTATTGCAGGAGATGATGGACTACAATTGGTACCCTTCTGTTCCACTGTCATATAGCTCTTATCATTAAGATGTCTATTCAAATAATTGGCCGAAGTTTATTCTCCTGTGGTTTTCACATTTTTGTCTTGTTCCTGGCCTATGGAGCAAGAGAGGATGACTACATTCCTTTCTGAAAGCAGTTCTTCAGATAACTTGATGATCAAGACTACATTTTCCCTGAACCTGATTCACAGCTTTTATCCTCCTTTAACCCTTTTTTCTGGGACCAAATTAACATCAGTTAATTAAAACTAAAACCAACCTGATGCTTGGCTCCCGCACCAATTTGAGACCAGCGTTTGGCAATATTGGGGACTTCAGGTAGGAGGACATCTCCCTCCTTCCCATTCTCTTCTCCAGCTGATTAATCATCCTCTGATTATTTTTTATTTTATTCTCTTTCACTATACTACCAGATTAACTCTGCAGACATTGGAAAATGTTGTAAAGGGAACAGAAAAAAAGCATGATGAAAGGAAAGACAATGCCATGGAATATGAGTACAGTAGAACCCCATATAGTGATTTTGATCCGTTCCATGGAGCTGATCGTTATGTGGTTTTTGTTGTTGTATGATCTTCCCGATGGGAAAATCCACACAACGATTTTCACTATGGGAAAACCTGTACAACAATGTTTGGCGCTAAGCGGTTTTATCCCCATTGGAAAATCATTGTATGGATTTCCCCATGGGAACGATCGCTATGCGCTTCGGCTTTTCCTCCTCCAAGCCTCCTCGCTATGCGATTTCATCGCAGTATGGGGCAATCGCTATACGGGGTTCTACTGTATTTGAAACTCAAACTGCTTTACAAGACACCATAAAAGAAAAGACAGAGGTGGGAATAGATGAGGGAACTGATGAAGGAAGAGCCAGCCCATATAGACCTGCCATAAGGCAATACCGAACAACACAAGGAAACATCACATACAAAACATATCCATTTCCACCTTATTTTAGTAAATGTCACCCTTGCTTGAAAGCCAGTCATATACGAATCTAAGATTCAGTGTTCAATTATGTTTATAGCCAAAGAGCCAGAACTGTCTGTTTGCAGATGTTTCCGTGGATTTGTGGCAGGCATGACTAGACACCGGAGTGCATGGAACGCTGTTTACCTTTCTACTGAAATGGTACCTATTTATTTACTTGCAATTTCTTGCTTTTGAACTGCTAGGTTGGCAGGAGTAGGGACAGAAACAGGAACTCACTCTGTCATGCAGTACTCAGGTCTCAAACTGCTGACCTGCCAGTCATCAAGTTCAGCATCTTAACCACTAAGCCACCACATTCCCTGTCCATCTTATTTTACCAGTGCCAAACATGGACACTTGCAACAAAACACAAATGAAAGGTGGTCACCATGGAAATGAGATGTCTGAGGAAGGCTGCTAAGGTGACTAGAAAGGATAAAATCAGGAATGAGATTACAGTAAAAAGAATTGAAATGGAACCACTCTTGTACTACATACAGAGGTAACAAATAAAGTGGTTTGTTCATTTGTAGAAAATGTCCTGGAATTACAAATGACACAAGGCATTTGTGAAAAAAAGAAGGTCAAATACAGTAGTGCGAGGCCAATCCAGAGGAAGGTGGAGAGGCAACATCAAAGAAATATGACAAGAACACAAAATTCTGCCACTGGAGGGTGCTAGAAGTCCCAGAACAATAACCTTGTATCTCCCTCAACACTTGAAGGGCTAAAAGAGAAAGTAAAATAGAAAGTACAGTTGTTAGTCGACCGTGCGACTGAACAACAAAAAAGTAGATGAAGCACACCCCTCCAAAAAAAGAAGAAGAAAGAAACACAACTGACTGCACAGAATAAAGTCCAATTAAAAAAAATCAAGAATGAAAAAGTAGAAGGCCTCCAGGTGTAAGGGAAGAAAGCTAGTTTAGGAGACAAAGGAGCTAGAGGAAGGTGATTCAGCCTTGTGTCATGTAGTCAGTAAAATATACTGGAAATATATCTGTTGCTATGAGAAATTTGGGCAACTTAGTTAAAAGTAGAGACATCACCTTGCAAACAAAAGTCTGCATAGTCAAAGCAATGATATTTCCTGTAGTGATGTATGGTTATGAGAGCTGGACCATAAGGAAAGCTGAGCGCAGAATAATAGACACCTTTGAAATGTGGTGTTGGAGGAGAATTTTGAGAGTACCCTGGACAGCAAAGAGAACAAATAGGTCAATATTAAGAGAAATCAACCCCAACTGCTCCTTGGAAGGTCAAATATGAAGATGAAGTTAAAGTACTTTGGGCATCAAATGAGAAGAGAGGATTCACTTGAGAAGGCCTTGATGCTGGGAAAGGTCAAGGGCAAAAGAAGAAGGGGGCGGCAGAAGATGAGATGGCTAGATGGCGTTGTTGATGCAACGGGCACAAAGCTGGGCAGGTTGAGGAGGATGGTGGAGGGTAGGGGTGCCTAGCATGGGATGGTCCATGGGGTCGCAAAGGGTCGGAATCGACTGTGCGACTGAACAACAGCAAACACCCGTTGTATAAGTGGAGCAAATCCAACAGTATTTGACAGTGTCATCAAGTGCTCAGACAGAAAGTGCCAGTATAGTAAGATTTGGAAAAAAAATCACCTGAGCCAAGTAAGTTTGTGAGTATTGATCACATCCCTAGGCAGTCAGTTTCCCTTGACGTCTTTGGAAATGCTGTGGCCTGAACTGAGATTGACTGGATGCAAAGGTAGCAATTTCCCATTGAACTGCAACTGGTCCTGGCGGCTTGTCATACACTTGCCTACAGCTCATTTCTGCTGCACCAATTCTTTCTTTTGCTTAGTGAACTTTTTGTTGCTTTTAAGATTTACAGAAGTTCACATGCAAAGCAGCCGGATTCCCTATTTTCAGGGAGACTCAGATAATTAATATGCCTTTTACTTTTTAATTGCAAAGAAAAAAGGAAAAGAAGCCAGCAAGGGAGAGTATAAAGAATGCGAGACATAATTGTATAGCTGTCTGAGACTACTTGAAGCCATTTTATCAGTCCTATCTGTCTGTCTGTCACTCTCTCTGTCCGTCGGTCTGTCTGTCATTGCTGCCTTCCACAATGTAGGTCACAACTGTGCATGGGGAATTAGGACAAAAAGGGAACACCATACTTGTTCCTTAGCACTCGTTGGTTTATCACCAACATTTGGACATTCTGCAACAATAATCGCATTCTTCTTCCACGTCTAGGCCAGATGTGAAACTGCCAAAATGAAGGGACCTTTTGGTGAGTTCATTCTGCAGCTCCTTTCACCTGACCTAGTGTGAGAAACTACATCTCCCAGAATTTCCCAATGGCCATGCGGTTGAGGGGATTTAGATAGCTGCAATTCAAAAAAGTCACCTTTCTGATTTCTGTCCCCTTCCCTCATATTATAGCCAGAATCTATTACAGTGGTACCTCGAGTTATGAAATTAATCAATTCCTCAAGTTTTTGTATTATGAAAAATTCATAACTCAAAACGTTGTTTCCATACCTGTCAAGCACTGCTCTGGAAAATACAGGAACTGCTCCTGCCCGGGTGCACATGCGCAGCAAAAACTCCTTTGTGCATTTGCAGAACCTCTTTGTGCATGCGCAGAACATGTTTGCACATGGGTTCTGCGCATGCATGCATGCAAAGTAACCCCTTTCCCTGCCATTCTAAATATGGGACAGTACCGGGAAAGGGGAGGAACACATGCCAAAACACGGGATTTCCCGGCCAATCTGGGATACTTGACAGGTATGCTTGTTTCCCATAGGAATGCATTGAAAACCAATTAATCCATTCTGGAGGTCAGGGGAAAAAGGTCTTTTATCTGTTCAAAACTCTTTATAAAGTGCACTTTGGAATCTTTTGCCACATTTTTGCCACTTTATAAAGAATTTTGAACAGATAAACGACATACCCCCCCTCCCCCCCGGCACTTTTTCCTGACCTCTGGAACAGATTAATTGGTTTTAATGCATTTTAGGCACTTCCGGGTTGGCAAAAAATTACAAAAATGGAGCAGAAATGCTCTACATACCCTTCTGCCACTGTGGGGGGGAGCGGAGGCTGCTCAAGCAGCTGAAAAAAAATGGCATGGTTGCTCCCGCTGCTGCTGAAAATGAAGCACTGGGAGCAACCACATAGCTGAGCATTGGGGATGGGTCCGGCACATTACCAGAGTTGGCCACTAAAGGTCACTGTCGGAAACCAAAACAATCTGTTCATATCACAAAAAAATGTATTGCAAGGAATTATTTTCAATGGATTTCCTTTCGTATCGCGACTATTACATAACTTGAGGCGTTCGTAACCCGAGGTACCACTGTACTTACAAACACCATTTAGCATTAACTACATCGGTAGATTACTTTCTATTACATGTCAAACACAATACACAGGTTAGGTAAAGATAAAGGTCTCTCTTGCTCGAACACCAGTTGTGTCTGTCATCTCCATTTACAGCCAAAAAGCCACCCCTGTTTGCGTTTGCAGACATTTCCACCATCATGTGGCAAACATGGTTAGATACCAGAGTGCATGGAATGCTACTTTCTTTCCCTGCCAAAGCAGTGCCTATTTATCTACTTGCAATTTCTTGCTTTTGAACAGCTTGGCTGGAAGATGCTGACACAGAAAACGGACACTCACTCCACCATGCAGCACTCAGGTCTCGAACTGCTGACCTGCTGACCTTCCAGTTGTCAAGTTCAGCATCTTAACCCCTAAGCTACCATGGCACTCGTTCACAGGTTAGTAAAAGTAAAGGCTTCCCTTGCTTGAAAGCCAGTTGTATCCGACTCTAGGGTTCAGTGCTCATCTCTGTTTCAAAGCCGAAGAGCCTCCCAGTCAGCGTGTTAGACACTTGAGCCATTACTTTTAATGCCATGTCTTTCCTCTTTCCTCTTCCTTTCCCCCAAAACACCTTGCCTGATGAAGACTGAACATTTCAAAGAATTGCATAACCCCTGTGGGGTTGTTTGTTTGAGACTCAAGAGTGGAGAAATCCTTAGGAATGGCAGTGTCAGAGGACAGATAATGCAAAAGGCCTGGGTCATCCACGCTAGTCCGTTTCCAAGGATCCATCCAGCAAAGCATTCACCTTTTCAAAGAAGGAAGAGTTAGAAGCAGAGTCGTCAGTTTGGTCTGAGTTGCAGGGAGCCAAGGACATCTAATGTGGTCAGTTATAACAGATGCCCTCGGCACAGAAGCAAACTGTGACAACAGGAGTTGTGGCTCTCCGTATACCTCTCCATGCGGGTTCAAATTAGTTATCAGGAGACCTTTTGACCATGAAGGAGACCATCTTTGTTTCTTCTCTGACAGCTAGACCAATTAGCACCCCTTTGGGCAAATAAACACGCATCTGACAACCTCCCTTCCTCATTTGAGTCTTCCCTGACAAAGCTGGCCTCTGACCTCCACTTTTGAGCATCTGATGGGCCATCAAATTCTCTTTCTGCCCTGGTTTCCTGTCTGGCTGAAACGGATCTTCCTCCTCCTTTGACAATTGTGATAATTTGGCATGACAGGAAGGGATTGTGATTCTAAAATTTGAATTTAGGAAGACAAGGAGAAAGATGGACAAGTTAGGAAGAAACCAAGACTGTCCACGCTATTGTATTCCCATTCACCATGTATGGGTGAGAGAGATGGATAGTTAAGTCGTACCTGACTCTAGGGTTCGGTGCTCATCTCTGTTTCAAAGCTGAAGAGCCAGCGCTGTCTGCTTCTGCAGACATTTCCGTGGACACGTGGCAGGCATGCCTAAACACCGGAGTGCACTGAACGCTGTCTACCTTCCCAACAAAGTGGTACCTCTCTATCTACTTGCAATTTCTTGCTTTTGAACTGCTAGGTTGGCAGGAGACAGGAGCTCACTCCATCGTGCAGTTCTTGTGTCTCAAACTACCAACCTGTCAACCTTCCAGTTGTCAAGTTCAGCATCTTGAACACTAAGCCATTGCAGTCCCCACAGTTTTGGGGTACACAAGTACAAAAAGCCAACATGTGTGTGTCCAGCTTCAGGGCAGCTGTCATAGGGGGGAGAAATCTGCAGAAAGGCTGAATTCCAAACAGATCTGGCATAGAAATCTAGCATTAGTACAGGTGGCTCTGAACAAGCAAAAGAGACCATTAATCAGCAGGTAGACCTGTTCTCTTCTGAAAGACAGACAAATATGAGGAATGGAAAGTTTCTTAGACAGAAGCTGTATTTTTCAAAGCTCTGCACTGAGAAGTATGTGTATATATATTTCCCCCTTCCCCTCCAGCAAATGCAGGATTAATCAGTTTACCCTTGAACTGAGGTCTTCTAGAATATACAACCTTGCAAGTCGTATTTAAACAAGAATAGGCAGGGGTCTCCAACCTTCTTGCCCCCAGCGATATTCAAGTCCGCATTTATTTAAAGTTGTCCAGGTGCAGTCAGGGGTTCTTTGTTCAATATTTATTATTGTTTAACCTGCCCTGAACAAGGAATGTAGAAGGGTGTTTGGGGTCAATGCATTCAGTTTTGAAAGGCAGCCTGCCTCTCTGTTTCTCTGTACCGTACACACACAACCTATCCAGCTGCAACTCATGTGTCTTAAGACAACCTTGTGGAAAGAACAAAGAATATTTCTGAACTATCAAATGAAACCTTTTAAGGGAACTAAAGTCAATTGGCTGAAAAAAACAGGGAGATTGGTTTCGAGATAATACATCGTGGTCCCCATTTATCTACTCGCAATTTCTTGATTTCTAACTGCTAGGTTATCAGGAGCTAGGACACAGACGGGAGCTCACTCTGTCATGCAGTACCCAGGAATCAAACTCTGACCTTTCCATCAGCAAGTTCATGCGTCTTAACCACTTGAGCCACCACAGCCCCCTGCCAATTTGTAGGTCCTTGCAAATGCCCAATGTCAACACCTTCTGGAGCAAAGTGAATGCTATAACACAGGAATAACCAACCACCATACATGCGTTTATTTAATTCAGATGAAATCAATATTCTGCAACATCCAAAAGATGTTGGCTAGCAAAGGGCCATTAGGGAAATAATCGCATGTGCAATTAATCAAGTTTTGAAACATTATTAGCTATGGACTTGCAGTCAATGCTTAGGGAGTCATGGCACTCCTCACTCGTTAAGGGCAGAGCTGGGGAACCTTTCTTTTTCAGAGTACAACTTCCTATAACATTTCCAAATGATCCACATTTCAAAACCCAAGAAACAATAGATTCCATCAGGCACTGCACTTGCTTTATCAGACCACACACCACTGATTTCATGATGAACTGACACAAGCTTCCCGAGCTAGGTTTCCCAGGTCTCATAGCTTCACTTGGCATATAAGAGATTTACCTTCCTTCTCAGGGTCTCTTGGACAAAATTGAAAACAGACTTTAACAATGTAGCCCTCTTGAAATATCTATGATTACAAGCCCTGCCAATTGGCAGCCAGTATAACCAATGGATAGCAACTATGGAAGATATCCAAGCCATCTGTAAAGCACCATATTGAAGAATGCTGACCTCAAACTTCAGATCTGAAAGCTTTTGCCGCCCTGAGTCGGGTTCTGCCTGAGTGGGCGGCATATATAAATATGACTATTAAATTAAAATTTTGCTACAGTTCTACTTCATGTTATGCTCTGCCTCTGAGCCTTGACACATAGCTATGATCTCTTCTTACCTGTTCAAGAGCTGTCTTCTACCATAATTAGGAACCAGTGGTGGTTGTTGGGTGACTCCTATTTTGCAAGGATGCTGAATCTCAACTTGGTTCTCATCCAGGCTTTACAACAGGTACTGTATTCAGTAAAATTCATACTAAAATCTGGAAAGGATTCACTGTCACCCACCCTTGTGGAACCAGCCAGGCGCTAACTGCCTCCATTCTAATGCCATATTTTGGCCCCCAAATCTGCCCATTTGAATCCATCGAGCACCAGCCAACCTCTGTCTTAGAAAAACTTTCCTAATATTATAAAAACAACCAGCTGAAACCAAACCTTTGAAAACACAGTCATTGTATTCCACTTAAAGAAGAGAGAAGCAGAGAGGAAACTTTTTAGTTAGCTGAGGAGACTTTGGAACATTGTTCTACCCAAAGTATGTGGGTGTCACCCTAGGGATCAAACCTTGAACTACATAAAACATTGTCTGAACACCAAACAGATAGTTGCTGCCAGAAATTACATACTTAAGAAACTGGCTGGTCCAGATTAGGGTACGCACACCAAACAATTCAGAACAACAGCTTTATCCCTGTGCTGCTCCACATCAGAATATGCTAGTGCTATATGGTATAAAGCAGCAAACACCAAACAAGTGGGTACAGCTCTTAATGCATCATGCAGGATTATTACTGGTTGCTTGAAGTCTATCCTGTATTATTTGACTGGCATTGTCCCTACAGTAGTCCATTGAAAAGTGTAGCGAATAAAGAATGAAATAAAGTTATACAGCATCAATTCCATTCACTTGATGGACACCAACTTCTTAGGTAGTGGCTAAAGTTGAGGACACATTTTCTGTACACCTCTCAAGTTCTAAATGTTAAATCAGAAGAGGCACGACTAAATTTATGAAGAGCAAAAACAACACACATGATTCTGGTGGGACCATCTTGAAGTCTCTTAATAGACTTTGAGATGAAGTAGGATGATCAAAGAATAATAAATTAAAAGGAGGCTACTTGAATGTAGGACAAATTTTCTGAGAACGTGGAGAAATTCAACCAATGCAGCTTTTATGTTTGTACAATTTATATCTCACCACATGCACAAAAGAAGATCTAGTAAATGGTCAAGATAACACCATTAAAGTCACCTGTTTCTGTTAAAAATAGTCTAGATGCACAATGCAGTGATACAACCCAAGAAAGAGAGTTGAAAACAACTTGGGAGTTGGCTGTTTGCAGGAGCACATCTCCTTATATAAACCTGTCCAGTCATTCAGATCTATGGGGAGGCTGTCCTATGTGTCCCACCATTGAGAACATATTGTTATGCATGGACAGGAGGAGCTTCTGCAAATCCCACCTCATGCCTCAACATAGCACAGCGGTGACACTGGCCATCCGACAGCTATGGTGGTGTATTCCCCTGGCAGGTTCAACCATGTCATAAAGGTGTCGGCTAGCGGTCTGAAACAGTCCTCTATTCTGGAACTGCAGGTCAGCTAAGTGCGGGTGGGTACTTGGGCAATGCCCCTGACCATTGCATTGCTCCAACATGGCCAACTTCAACATGAGCCCAGCCAGCTGTATCGTCACATTTAAAATAGCTAAAGGAGCATCAAAAACATGGGCCCTAAGTTCCCCACATGCCATTGGATGCTGCTATGGTAGTGGTAGGACCTCCCGATGGTGAGAGGCTGCTAAAATCTTGTGGAAGATGATGCTTCGATCTGCCACATGAAACTAGAGGTTTGAAGTACGGATTGACCAAGTAACCAGGACATGAGGAACGGCCTTTTCTGCAGTAACACCTCAAACTTGGATTGCTCTCCCTTTGGAGGCAACAAGCAAGCAAGCAAATAAACAAACCTGCTGATCCTAGGTTTCACTCAGAGTGGGAGTGAAACATGCATGCCTCCACTTAGCATGCCTCCACTATTCAATTATTTGTCAAGAGATGGAGATCTAAAAGGACAGACAATGGTGTGATACAAGCAAGGTCACCTTGTTCTTTCTGTGTAAGTTTCAGAAGGTTTACAGCTGCAAGCCTTGTGCTTTCCAAAGACAAAGCTCCCCTTCCACCCCCGGTGATGCTTTATGGTGTCTTTTCCAAAGCCTTTTAAAGATCTCAGAGTATCATTACCCACACAGAAATAAAAACCGGACTGGCATTTATGGCCTCACAAGCTTGCTTTGGCATCAAACAAACAGCGATATAGTACCTACAGTAAAAGGTACGTAGCGTAAGACATCTCCAGTAAATCCCAGATTCCTCAATCATGTGCTACAGAACACAAATGGTAGATGATAAAGCCACTTATCTCACTGTGCTCTGTGACTTAGACACCACTCAGTCACCAGTAGCAATCCCTGCAAGGTGACATCACCACAATTAGTACCATGATTTGAACAGAGCAGGTGATTAAGATATGCAAAATGGTGGATTTCAAGGAATATCTATTTGGTTGCAGTCAGAGGATCAACTTTCTACTTCTGGATTTAAAAAGTTTGGAAGAGCTATTGTAATTTTACTTACCAAGAGTTTTCCTAGAGTACTCTGTGGACAGGACTTCTCAATGGAGTAGAACCTCCATCTATCAATCCGATGATAGCCTTAATTCCTTTAGGATTCATAAACTGTGAGCAAGAGCCCTGAAAATTGAGAATAAGAATGGGAGGGGGGAGAGCAATATATTAATTATAAGTGGTTTGATGGCCAATTTAAGGAATTATAAGAATTTTAGACCAAGCAATTTGTTAAAGAGTAAGTATATTATGCAGCACTTGGACACCTAATTTTTTGGCATTACAGTCCCTAGTGTACAGTACATCAATCACTATGGGCCTTACTGGAAGATTCTGAGAGTTGTAGTAGAAAAAGTTAACTTTCCCAGTCTTTGGTATACGTATACTGTATATTATTTTCACTGAAAATTATACACATGTTTATCATTATCGGTTTGATTCTAGAAGAGGCATTCTTCATTTTGTCAAAGTGGAATACCTCTTAATGATATGAGTTGTTGTTTTTAAAAGATGTCTCTTTTCAAACTAACAAACACAATGGCTGAAATCCTGCTGCACAATTACATAAAAAGTGTAACTTTTAGATACAATTTTTGTAAGCTAAGAAATCTCCATAGACATTACCCGCTGCTCACTGAGTTGTGTGACTCAGTATGCAACAAACAACATCTACAGAGATTTCTCAATTTATGGCAATTTGCTTCCAGAGGTTTACACCATTTGTGTTAACTGCACAACAGGTTTCAGCCAATGTAGCCAGGACTGATGGACCTGACAAATGAAACCATGCACCATCAGTTCTAAGAAATACCGAATAATGAAAACAAAAACATCTGCATTCCTCTTGGGATGGTTGATACGAGGAGGGCTGTCACTTGATTTGTGACTTCAGGAATTATTTATGTTTAAATTTTTTTTTTTTTTTTTTTTTCGAGATCTAACTTCATTAGAAGTTCTGGTTGTCTAATCCCCCTTTCTCCTCATTTTTTCGTTCCTTATCAGAAATTTCCAGAGGGGAAATAATGTTGCTCTGTTGACTCCTGCCGTAAAGCACCAAAGAGCCTTGTTGTAAATTAAAGACTAACAAGTCTTATTTGGCATAAAGGCAAATTGAGAATCCTTCTAGAGTGCAACAAAGCTTATGCCAAACAGGACCTGTTTGTCTTTAAGGCTCTTTGGTGTTTTTATTCTCTTATCGTGTACCAACGCCCCAACGCGAGCCCTTCCGAGCAGGTCCCCACCATCTCCAGCCGGGCCGGTGAGGGAGGAGGAAGACCAGCCGGGCGGGGAGAGGCCAGCCAGTCGCCCCAACGCGAGCCCTTTCGAGCCGGTCCCCACCAGCTCCAGCCGGGCCGGCAAGGGAGGAGGAAGACCAGCCGGGCGGGGAGAGGCCAGCCAGTCGCCCCAACGCGAGCCCTTCCGAGCCGGTCCCCACCCTCTCCAGCCGGGCCGGCAAGGGAGGAGGAAGACCATCATCTCCAGCCGGGCCGGCAAGGGAGGAGGAAGACCAGCCGGGCGGGGAGAGGCCAGCCAGCCGCCCCAACGCGAGCCCTTCCGAGCCGGTCCCCACCCTCTCCAGCCGGGCCGGCAAGGGAGGAGGAAGACCATCATCTCCAGCCGGGCCGGCAAGGGAGGAGGAAGACCAGCCGGGCGGGGAGAGGCCAGCCAGCCGCCCCAACGCGAGCCCTTCCGAGCCGGTCCCCACCATCTCCAGCCGGGCCGGCAAGGGAGGAGGAAGACCAGCCGGGCGGGGAGAGGCAAGCCAGCCGCCCCAACGCGAGCCCTTCCGAGCCGGTCCCCACCATCTCCAGCCGGGCCGGCAAGGGAGGAGGAAGACCAGCCGGGCGGGGAGAGGCAAGCCAGTCGCCCCAACGCGAGCCCTTCCGAGCCGGTCCCCACCATCTCCAGCCGGGCCGGCAAGGGAGGAGGAAGACCAGCCGGGCGGGGAGAGGCCAGTCAGCCGCCCCAACGCGAGCCCTTCCGAGCCGGTCCCCACCATCTCCAGCCGGGCCGGCAAGGGAGGAGGAAGACCAGCCGGGCGGGGAGAGGCCAGCCAGTCGCCCCAACGCGAGCCCTTCCGAGCCGGTCCCCACCATCTCCAGCCGGGCCGGCAAGGGAGGAGGAAGACCAGCCGGGCGGGGAGAGGCCAGCCAGTCGCCCCAACGCGAGCCCTTCCGAGCCGGTCCCCACCATCTCCAGCCAGGCCGGCAAGGGAGGAGGAAGACCAGCCGGGCGGGGAGAGGCCAGCCAGTCGCCCCAACGCGAGCCCTTCCGAGCCGGTCCCCACCATCTCCAGCCGGGCCGGCAAGGGAGGAGGAAGACCAGCCGGGCGGGGAGAGGCCAGCCAGTCGCCCCGACGAGAGCCTTTTCCAAGCCCTGAAAACAACCAAGCGCCGAAGGAGAGGTCCAATTGGCAGAAGGGAAGAAGGCAAAGGAGTTAAACCAGGGGGTGAGACTCAGAGCCCCATACAAAGGATAAGTAGTTAAATATGCAGAAATGTTGATGACTTAATATAGTAACTCACATAAAGACTTTAAAATGACTTAATATAGCAATTGACATAGAGACTGTGCTTTAAAGTGTGATAATATGCATGATAATATGTTGTCTTAAATGTTTTTAAACTTTAAAAACTGTGATAAAATGTATGAGGAGAGAAAAATGGCGCAGACACCGGCAACCACGCCATAAATCTTGCCAAGAGAACCCTATTGACCAAAACAAAAGGCAAAACAAAAGGGCAGGCTAGGTGATACAGGATGCTTAACACCTCAGAGGGGAGAAAGGGGAGGGACAGGAAGGAGGGAGGAGGAATGCAATGTTGTAAGGAGCAATACTGCATAGGGACATGGAATGTGAGATCAATGAACCAAGGTAAACTGGAAGTGGTAAAAAATGAGATGGAAAGAATAAGCATTGACATCTTGGGCATCAGTGAGCTCAAATGGACAGGGATGGGTGAATTCAGCTCTGGAAACCATCATATCTACTACTGTGGACAAGAAAACCTTAGAAGGCATGGAGTAGCCATAATTGTCAATAAGAGAGTAAGAAAAGCAGTAATGGGATATAACCTCAAAAATGACAGAATGATGTCAGTCAGAATTCAAGGCAAACCTTTCAATATCACCGTAATCCAAGTCTATGCACCAACCACTAGTGCAGATGAAGCCACAGTGGACCAGTTCTATGAGGACCTAGAACACCTCATAGAACAGACACCAAGAAATGATGTCCAAATTATATTAGGAGACTGGAATGCCAAAGTAGGAAATCAAAAAGTGGAGGGAATAACAGGCAAGTTTGGTCTTGGAGTACAGAACGAAGCAGGGCAAAGATTGATAGAGTTCTGCCAAGAGAACGCACTGGTCATAGCAAACACTCTCTTCCAGCAACACAAGAGGCGACTTTACACATGGACATCACCAGATGGCCAACACCGAAACCAAATTGACTACATACTCTGCAGCCAAAGATGGAGAACCTCCATACAATCAGCAAAAACAAGACCTGGAGCAGACTGTGGCTCAGATCACAACCTACTGATCGCAAAATTCAGGTTAAGACTAAAGAAAATAGGGAAAACAAGAAGACCAGACAGATATCACCTAGACAGCATCCCTAAAGAATACACGGTGGAGGTGATGAACAGATATAATGGCCTGGACGCAATAGACAGAGTGCCAGAAGAATTATGGACAGAGATAAAGGACATCATGCAGGAAGCAGCAAAGAAAACCATACCAAAAGAAAAGAAGCGTAAGAAAGCAAAATGGTTGTCTGATGAGGCTCTTAAAATAGCAGAGGAAAGAAGGAACGCCAAAGTCAAAAGAGAAAGGAAAAAATACAATCTTCTGAACACAGAATTTCAAAGAAAAGCAAGGAGAGATAAGGAAAACTACCTAAAAGAACAGTGCAAAGAAATGGAGGAAAACAACAAAAGAGGCAGGACTAGAGATCTCTTCAGAAAAATCGGGGAAATAAAGGGAACATTCAAAGCAAAAATGACCATGATAAGGGACAAAGACGGAAAAGAGATAGCTGATGCAGAAGAGATAAAGAAAAGATGGAAAGAGTACACAGAGGAACTCTACAAAAAGGACCTCAACACTCCTGATAACCACAATGATGAAAAAACTGAACTCGAGCCAGACATCCTGGAGAGCGAAGTTATAAAGGCCCTAAAGAGCACTGCAAACAACAAAGCTAGTGGATATGATGGTATCCCAGTTGAATTTTTCAAAGCGCTAAAAGATGATGGCGTCAAATTACTGCACTCAATATGCCAGCAAATCTGGAAAACAAAACAGTGGCCACAGGATTGGAAAAGATCAGTATACGTCCCAATCCCAAAAAAGGGCAACGCCAAAGAATGCTCAAATTACCGAACAATTGCACTCATCCCACACGCCAGCAAGGTGATGCTCAAGATAATACAGGACAGACTTCAGCAACATGTGGAGAGAGAACTACCAGAGGTGCAGGCCGGTTTCAGAAGAGGCAGGGGGACTAGAGACCACATTGCCAACATACGTTGGATCATGGAGAAAACAAAGGAATACCAGAAACAAGTTTACTTTTGTTTCATTGATTACACTAAGGCATTTGACTGTGTGGACCACAACAAGATGTGGCAAGTAATTAAAGAGATGGGAATACCAGAGCACATCATATGCCTCCTGAGAAATCTGTACATGAACCAAGAAGCAACAGTTAGGACAGAACACGGAATGACAGAGTGGTTTGGAATAGGAAAAGGAGTAAGACAAGGCTGCATTTTATCACCCTGCTTATTTAATCTATACACAGAGCACATAATGCGAAATGCAGGGATGGAGGAATCACAATATGGGATTAAAATTGCTGGGAGAAACATAAACAATCTGAGATATGCAGACGATACCACCCTAATGGCAGAAAGTGAGGAAGACCTAAAGAACCTCTTGATTGGGCTGAAGGAGGAGAGTGCAAAAGCTGGTTTGAGACTCAATATCAAGAAAACCAAGGTAATGGCAACAGGCCCAATCAGTTCCTGGAAAATAGATGGGGAAGAAGTAGAAGCAGTGACAGATTTTACTTTCCTGGGATCAAAGATTACGGCAGATGGGGATTGCAGCCATGAAATAAAAAGGCGACTGATTCTTGGGAGACAAGCCATGAGAAACCTGGGGAACATAGTGAAAAGCAGAGACATCACATTGCAAACAAAAATTAGAATAGTCAAAGCAATGGTATTCCCAGTGGTAATGTACGGATGTGAGAGCTGGACAATTAGGAAAGCTGAACGCAGAAGAATAGATGCCTTTGAAATGTGGTGTTGGAGGAGAGTTTTGAGAGTACCCTGGACAGCGAGGAGAACAAATAGGTCAATCTTAGAAGAAATCAACACTGACTGCTCATTGGAAGGGCTAATAGTAAAGACGAAGCTAAAGTATTTTGGACATCAAATGAGAAGGGAGGATTCACTTGAGAAGGCCCTGATGTTGGGAAAGGTGGAGGGCAAAAGAAGAAGGGGGAGGCCAAAGATGAGATGGCTAGATGGTATTGTAGACACAATGGGCACAGAACTGGGAGTGCTGAGGGGGATGGTGGAGGACAGAGGTGCCTGGAGAACAATGGTCCATAGGGTCGCAAAGGGTCGGAACCGACTGTGCGACTGAACAACAACAACAACAATTGCAATGGGCAATTGTAAGAAACTACAGGTAAGATAATGAAAGTCTCTAGTGAGCCATCATGAACCAAAATCAAACCAGCTGAACCCTGTGCCAGATTTGTCTAGAAACACAATATCACAAAGATGGCCTGAGCCATAACCACAGTCATATGTGAGTTTTCGGGTCAAATAATTGAAGCACTATTGCTTAGCTTAGTAAATCACTAACAGTAGACCCAGTTAATCAATGGGGATTTAGTGAGTGAACTGTTCCATATGTTCACTTGATTCAATGGTAAAGTAAGTCACAATTAAAGTAGGCCCATCTGAATCAATGAAGCTTATACGAAGTTGACTTCTCCCATCCGCATTGATTCAATTGGCCATTTTTTTAGCACGATTTACTAAATTAAGCAGTAGGACTTGGGCCTTTGAGTGTTTGGCCACCTTAATTAACTTGTGCAATCACTTTGTAAAACAACAGAACATTGGTGGCACAGTGGTTAAACTGCTGTCCTGCAACCAAAAGGCTGGTGAGTTCAATCCTGTCTAGGGATCAAGTTTGAATGAGCCTTCCATCCTTTTGAGGTGGGTAAAATGAGTACCCAGCATGTTGGGAGTAAAATGCTAATTAATATGTGAACCGCCCAGCGAGTGCACTAAGTGCTATGGGGTGGATATATAAGTGTGATTGCTTTGCTTTGATTGCTATTTAAAACATTAAAAAAGAAAGAAACAGAGAACTCAACTACAGTCACAGATTTCTTGGCTGGAAGCTTTTCCAGCAGTCTTGGAAGCCCAGGTCAAATTATTATGAGATGTTCACCCCAAGTCAAACCACCCACGTGCAATAATTGTTCCAAGTTCCATTTGATTTTCAGCTGGCTCACAAAATCTTCGAACACATGGCATGCAATCCTAGAGGCTGTTGCACTTTCATATATCAATCCAAATGTTTCTCTTTTTTTCCTTTTGATGGGAAGGGTAAATGCTTCTGCTAATATTTCTACTCTTGCTAGGGGGCTTACTGTCTTCTTTCTACTGTGTGCATGCTTTAAAAAAATCTTAGCTAATCTAATAGCACTAATCAAAATAATTGACTTTTGCACACGTTATGGTTTTGTCCTTCTTAGACCTTGCAGAGGTACAGGCGTTTCACCAACAGACTGAGGATTTTGATCTATTTAGATAAGCAGGTATAAAACACGGCAACCCTGTGTGTCACCCAAGACTTTGGGAACATTTTGGAGTTGATTGGATGCTTTGCAAAACCCTTTTATCAGGCGGAACATCAATTGTGGGCTCCGTGAAATGGTAGTGCATGACCAGATTTGACTTTTTAGAATAGTCCTGAATATACTTTCGGCAGTGAAGTTATGAATATTTCATGCTTGCAGTGTAACTAATTGTTTCAGAATGTGGAGAACAGACATCTGGATATGAGCAGGGGGAAAATTAAATCGTACACTCTCCAACATGTTTTTCTTTTTGACTATGAGTTATGAGTGAATCTATGAATTATGGTGAACCTATGCCATGTGTGCCAGACGTGGCACTCCCAGGCCTTTCTGTTGGCATGCACGCCATCACCCCAGCACAGAATTTGCC
Organism: Bradypodion pumilum; assembly: GCA_035047305.1. Lineage (NCBI taxonomy): Eukaryota > Metazoa > Chordata > Lepidosauria > Squamata > Chamaeleonidae > Bradypodion > Bradypodion pumilum. Next base: position 9,492,775 of record JAWDJD010000003.1, read on the forward strand.
CTGCCCCTCTGCCCAGCAGCCCAATGGGATCACTTCCTACCCCCCCAGCATAGAGTTCACCCCGCCCCTCTGCACAGCAGCCCAATGGGAGTGTTTCCTCCCTCCCACAGCACATAGTTCACCTTGCCTCACTGTTTGGGCACTCGGTCTCCAAAAGGTTCACCATTACTGGTCTAGGGGTTTGATTCATTGTTGTGACTCTCACAGAACAGCCCATCTGTGCAGCCTTGGAAAAGCTGTAATGCCCCAAGGTGACTGCAGAAGAAGGGAATGGTACACCACATATGAATACTCTTTAGCTAGAAAACCCTGGACAGAGTTGCCCTATGTCTGACTTGACTTCACAGCACATGATTATCATTGTTTAGCATGCCATCGCAGAATGAGTTTCTGTGGCCAAGCAGGATTGTGGACCCATGTCTTCTGAAACTTGGCCTACTACTGTATCTACTACACCACATTGGCTCTCATACAAATGGGCAATTTTGAAAGAAAAAAGAAGCTGTGTTGAACCATAAGAAGAAAACAGTGGAAATATCTTTAATAGGACCAACAATACATTCCTAACACATGCCGGAATGCTTCAACATAGAAGAAAAATAGGGAAAGTAAGGGGAGTGTATGAGGTTTATTCCAAATCCAACTGGGTTTTTCTAGAGAAAATACACTAAAAACTAACAGGATAGATCATTGTATTGACTTAGTATTTAGCAACCAAGTCAATAAGTCTACTCTACTTGGGACTTATTCTAATTGGGATTTATTCCTTACAAGTGTAAAATTATTTTTGGCATGGTGGATCAGACTTGGTTCTAAGATGGAAAGTAGGGTCCTGGAAAATTAAATAGTCATGCAAGTAAGATAGAACCTCTAGAAAAGCCAGCTGGGAAGAAGGCTATAAAGTGATTTTATTTTATGGAAACACAAAGACAGTTATAAGAAAAAGATTGTAAATAGCATTTGGAAATGGCAAGAAAGAGCAAAATCAAATCAGAATATAGAGGAAGGAGTTCACTGGACAAGGAATAAGATTAAAGGAGGAGGAACTCGACCTCCCTTATGTCACTTGGAGGACCCTGAATAAACGGAGAGTCCCTAAATGTAAGACCAACATGCACAAATGGGGCTGCTGGTGGATAACAACATGCTGTGTAAATGTGGGGAGATACAGAATTTGGCTCACTTGCTGGTCTGCCGATTACTACCAAAAACCTGAAGATTTAATTTTTGCCAATAACAAGGTCAAGAAGGTTGCTTCATTTTGGCAGTTTAAAGTCTGACCTGGACACAAAAGAAGAAGACGACATGGGAGAAGTGAGCAATGGCAACATTTCACTTGTCTCACAAGTCAATGGCACTGGTTTCGGTTGCAAGAAGACTGTGGTTAAAGTGTAGATTACAATTGAAGATGTCTACACATTTATTTCCCTGTACTTAAAACTGGCTTACCATACTCATGGGATAGTATCATGGGACTTTTTAGCTTGTGCACTGAACCCTATAGCCAGATACGACTGGTTTTTGAGCAAGGGTGACCTTTTACCAAGGCTACATAGGCTGGCTAGATATCTCAGTGGTTTAGGATTCTGACTGTGGAGGCAGATGTTTGGAATTTGACTCCTTAGTGTGCCTCCTTGGAGGAGAGCCAGGCTATGGGTCCCTGGGCAAACTCCACAGCCCCGACACAACCAGAAGATGGTGATGGTCAACCACTTCTTTGTATTCCCTATCTAGAAAACTCTGAAAGGAGTCACCATAACTCTGAACTGACTTGATGGAACCAACCCTAGTCAAGTATTCAACAAAGGATTAGTCTGAGGGCATGAGAAGAGAGAGAATTTTATCTCTGTCCCTGGCCTTTTGTTTTTTCCACAAGAACAAGGACACCATGAAGAGGAGACAGCCTGTTGCATCCTATCTACATCCGAGTAGGCTACCTGATTTTCAGAGACCCCTAGTTGCAGGGAGAGGCTCCATGTGTAGTGAGAGATCTCCACTTTATACTATTCTCTTCCAATTATTTCCCTGCTCATGCTTTCAAATTAACCCTTTTTTGAATGCTTGAGTAATCCTTGCATTTACATAGTGTCCTGATATTCTCAGCTTTGGAGGTAGATATCAAATGTATTGTTAGCTTTGTCAGGAGATACTGCATGTAGCATGTAGGAAAATAGGAAGAGTTGTGCTGGATGAGACCAGCGATATATCTAATTCAACCTTCTCTTCACAGAGATGCCAGCCTGTGGCTGATGGGGAAACTATCAAAAAGTTGAGAGTGGAATTGTAATTCTTTGCCTTCACCAGTAATTGTTATATGGAGACATATTGCCACTATTCCTGGGTATGACTTACACTGTAGCCATCTTGACCGGTAGCCATTGATGGTCTTAACCTCCATAAGATTTTCCAGTTACGCAGTACATTTTATGGCAAGAATTTCCATGGTTTACTGTAACAATAGACTGTACATTTCTTTTTATGTGTTCTGGATCTTCTATCATTCAGATTATCACAGAGTCTGACATTATTCTAAAGGACAGGAATTTTTCAACCACTTTTCCTGCCATGCCTTAATTTACATGCTTCTGCTTTGTTCCTACCAGAATAAACAACCCCAAAATTTTCTCAACGGGTTGTTTCTCATTTTGATTGTTCTTTTGTGAACATTTCCCATTTCTACAACAACCTTTTTATCTTCCTCTGACCCCTAACCAAGCAACAATCACATCTCTCCATGTGCTGGTGACTCAGTTTTTTTCTTTTTATTGTATTGACTGTAAATATAAGTAGTGATTGTAATTACAAATGGAAACTGTTAGTGAAAATGCCTTTTTCCTACTTTAAATGCTTCTAGAGTGATTTATCATATAAAGTTTATGAGAGAGAAAGCAAGGAGGGGGCAATGATGAGTCTGGGCTAATCTCTCCTCATTTTCTGTGCTATTGTTGGTTTTCTACCTCACAGTCCACTAACTAAGACATTCACTCAGAAACCCAACAAGGAAAAAGTAACTAGGATCTACTGCTCTGAAATTTCAAAAGACTGTCTGGGAAGGAAAAAGAACATTAGAGAAGGACTTTGCAGGCTATGGCCAGAAGCCCTGAATACTGAAACGACTTTTGCTTCTAACACTAAACCAGCAAGACAAGAACAATAGAATTGTGGAAGTGGAAACAATTCCAAAGGTCATGCACCTCAACCTTCTGGCGATGCAGGGATTCCATAGCTAAAGTATCCTGGGCAGATGACCAATTCTTGTTTGAAAACTTCCTGTAAAGGGCATTCTACCATCTGTCAATATTGTCCTTTTCATTTCAAAACAGCTCTTATTGCCAGGACATTTTTCCTAATGTTTAGTCTGAACCACTTTTCTTGTCAGTTGAATTAATTGGTTCGAGTCCAATATCTTAGGGCATCAGGAAACAGGTTTGCTTCCTCTTCTATGTTATAACTCTTCAGAAAATGAAGATGGCTATAAAATCAACTCTCAATTGTCCCTTTTCAAAAGTAAACATGTTAGGGAATGTAAATCTTCGCCTCACACCCTAACTGGTTGCAAGGCATATTGTGTCTGTGATGCCTTTAAGACTGCGCACTGCAGGGGCACACAGGTGCAGGGACTTTCCCCTGATGTGCTCCATGGCCCAATGTATTTAGGTCAGAGGAGGATTGCTGACTTCCAGCTACAATGCTCAACTTGCCTGAGCTTTAATGCTCAACTTTCTCTGCTGACAGCCTGGACGAAGATTCCTGCGTCTTCCAGAACTTGCTACGAGGACTGAATCTTTGCACTGATCCTGATGATGGCTTTTGCCTGATATGCCATCTGTGCTTGGCAGACAAAAAAGGTCTACTTGGGATAAGCCTCCACCAGGAAGACAGAAGCTGCAGAACTCTTTGGCTTTGTCTGTAATTACAGCTTGCATTTACCCTGCTGGACTGGACTGCTACTGATCTGTATGGACTTGTCTATAGCACAACTGAACTGTCTCAGTGAGGTCAACTGATCAGCCCAAGACAATATATCTGTTTTGTGTTACAGTTCTTGCATTGTATATACTTGCACCTTTTTAGTTCCTGAGTCAACCTACTTTGAGTTTTCTTCCGCACCAAGATCTGTCTGTCTGTTTTTCTCCCAAGGGACCACCTTGCCAGGTGCGAACCTCTTGCTTGCCACTGCATACCACTCTGCTAACCGTTTACATCAACAAAGGACTCCCTAGATCAGGGGTCATACTCAATCTCTCAACTTTTCATCACAGGTCTTGATTTCTACACTCTATGACAGTGATGGTGAACCTATAGCACGCAAGCCACAGAGCCCTTTCTGTTGTCACACGTGCCATTGACCTAGCACAGAGTTTGCCTTGCCCCTCTGCCCAACAGCCCAATGGGAGCGTTTCCTCCTTCCCCCAGCACAGAGTTTGCTCTTCCCAGCAGCCCAATGGGAGCACTTCTTCCCTCCCACCAGCGCAGAGTTAACCCCATCCCTCTGTTTGGGCACTTGGTCTCTAAAAGTTTCACCATCACTGCTCTATGAGCTTTGCCTCCCTGCTCTTGGTGTGATCCAGCTGCAGCTTTCCTTCTGAAATTGTAGAGCCCCAAAGAGGACCAAGCCTTCCACGGAAGGACCCAACAATAAGTACATCTGATACTATTCATCCCAGTCTGAGGATAATTTGCCTTCTTTGCTTTCAGAGTCTGGTGTGTCTTCAGGCTGTCCCTTCTAATTCACATCCACAACATTGAAAGAGACAAGTCATGAGCAATCAGGGAACATGATGTTCAGAGCATTCCAGCTCAGAAAGCTCTTTGGTTTGAAAAGCTGAGCAAGTTTAATTCTGGGCCCTTTTGGAGCTCTAGCCACAAGCAGAGAAATCAGGAAGATCTTTCAGAGGACATGTCAGCTCTGATTTCCCTTCCTGGCTGAATAGCTCAGTGTTTTCTTTTGTTTGATCTAGTGTGAAAACAACATTGTTCAGCACCAAAATACCTTGGTGTAACACTAAACAGGACACTGACTTTTAAGCAGCAGCACTGTCTGAATATCAAAGCTAAAGTTAGTGTGAGGAACAATATCATCAGGAAGTTAACAAACTATACATGGGGAGTGTTTGAAGTGGTAGCCCTGTTAGACTGTGCATATCTGAGAGTAAATAAAACAGAACAGCACACAAAAAAGACAAAAAAATGTTGTGGCACCTTAAATACTGAGTCTTGTATACATGAGGAGATTAACCAGCCACACTGCATACATCAGCTTTGGCCCTGAGCATCTCTGCAGCAGAATATGCAGTTCAAGTATGGAGCAAATCCACATACGCAAAACAAATTGATATTCCTGTTAATTAAACAATGTGCATAGTGACAGGATGCCTCAAATGTACACCAGTTGAGAAAATATATTCTACTAGCATATTGGTGCCCGGCCCAGCCGGGGAGTTTTTTTGAGTGTTTTTTTTATAGGGGTGGTTTGGGTGGTGGTGTTTTGAATTTGTTGTTTTAGACTTTCTTTGAATTTATTTATTGTATTGTATTGTTTATTTTGTTTTAATTATTTTGACTGTTTTTACTCTTATGGCCTCTAGGTGGGGCTGTGCTTAAGAGTACTGTGTTTGGTGTTTTTAAAATTGTTTTTGATTGTTTTTACTCTTACAGCCTGAAGGTGGTGCTGTGGTAAGTGTTTTCGGTTGTTTTTTTTTAAAAAATTCAGTTCATTTCAGTCAGCATGGAGGGCTCCCTGTTTTATGTTTGTGTGTGTGTGTGTGTGAGTGTGAGTGGGGTGGGTGTGGGGGGTGGGTTAGGAGGGTTTAACATGGCCTTGCCTTGCTGGCCAGGCCACGTTAAATCCTTGCATTGGGGTGGGGTGTTTATTTATTTGTTTATTATTTGTGGGGTTTTTTTTACTCAGGGGCCAGCCAGTGCCTTGCCCCCCAAGCTATGGGCCAGCTTGTGCTAGGCTCTGAGGCTGTGGGGGAAAACATCATGGGGGGGAGGAGAGGGGTATCCTCTTTCCCCACCCCCATGCTACAGTGCCTTTGCCTCCTGAAGAGAAGGACTCGCTTCTCTCTGGGTTGGCTGGGGACAAAATTTCCGTTCCCAGCCAACCCAGAGAGAAGCAAAGCCTCTCCGTGTTGTGGATTCCTTCTGTCCGGGAGGCAAAGGTGCCTTTGCCTCCCCAAGAGAAGGACTCACTTTTCTCTGGGTTGGCTGGGAATGGAAGGGAGAAGCACCGGCCTGTCCTCCGTCACTGCGGGTGTTGAGGCCATGGCGCCCGCAGAGACAAAGGAGAGGCCGCTGCTTCTCCCTATGTAGAAGGCCGCACCGGGAGGGAAAGACTTTGAAAGACCCAGCCTGAGCCAGGAGGTAAGCACGGTCGGTGGGGGTTAGGAAGGAGGGGCTAGGTGGTGGGGCCAGGGGGCGCCATGGTTACCGGGGCCATGGCTCCCTCCACTCCCTAACCCCTGCCAACCTGCTTACCTCCTGGCTCCAGCTGGGTATTTCAAAGTCTTTCCATCCTGGCGGTTTGTTTTTTCTTTTTTTGAAATCAGCGCGCCGCGCTTTCCCAGCCTCCTCTGCGCTCGTGTCCCTCAGCCTGATTGGCAGAGGGGTTGCACAGCGCAGAGGACTCTGGGACTCATAGTTTTACTTTTTGGTCATGTTCGTGGGGCTGCTGACCCACTGTCGACCCCCGGACCCCCGCAGTGTTGGGAAGGGGGGTTAGGCCGGGTGCAGGAGCCTTTGAATGAACCCAACGATTGAGGCCACTTTTTATAGGTATAGATTGTTGGTATTGCTCCACCTAAGATAAGAAGAAAAGTAGCAGTGTACTCCTTGAGAACTAGGCAAGAGAATGACCCTCAAGATTGTCTGTATGGATATTTGTCTCACATCTTCCAACTCAGATCCATGAAGAACATTATGGTGAGAACAAACACTCCTGAAGGTATGCAAGAGCAAAACCAAATTAGAAGATGGAGGAAGGAACTCAATGAACAAGGGATAAAATTAAAGGAGGATAAAGTTGAGGAACCTTACCTCCTCTATATCACTTAGGGGACCCTGAATAGGCTGAGGGCCGGAGTCCCTAAATGTAAAATCTACGTACTCAATTTAGCATTGCTGGTGAACAAGAACATGTTGTATGAATGTGAAGAGATACAGAATCTGGCTCATTTGTTTGTCTGCCATTTTCTACCAGAAACATGTAGCGATGAGAATTTATGTTTGGCCAGTGTCAATGGCAAGAAGGTGGTTTCATTTTGGCAGTTTAAAGTTTGACCTGGATATGAAAGAAGAGTAAGAAGCACAGTGGTTTTGCTATCTGGCTACAGAGTGAGAAATTGGGAGTTTGATTCTCTAAGGTACCTCCTAGGAAAAGACCCAATCTGTGCAGTCCAGGGGTGCCCAAACAAGGGCCTGAAAGCCAGATCCAGCCCCCGATGCCAATTCATCTTGCCCTCACCACCTCTCCCAGAAGTGGAAGTAAAATGTGCCCTTGTGGCTGTGTTTTACTTCCATTTCCAGGAGTGACAAGGGTGGCGTGGGCCAGATGAACTGGTGATGTGGGCTGGATTGGGCCCATGGGCCGTAGTTTGGGCACCCCTGGTTTAAGCAGAGAAAATGGCAGCTTAACATCTAGCTCATCCTGTTGCAAAACAGATTGCAAGTCACGTTTTACTTCCACTTCCTGTGGGAGGAACCATGTGACCAGCCCGCTGAACCACATGACTGGCCCATGGACCAAAAAGTTTGGGCACTCCTGGTGTAGTCATTGAAAGTCACAAAGTTCCATGGTGGGCCCAGAAGAAGGGAATGGTAAACCACTTCTGAGTATTCTCCACATAGAAAACTCTGTAAAAATTTGTTATAATTCCATGTTGACTTGATGATACGCAATTATTATTATTAACCTGTAGACTTTAAAACAAATGACATCCTGACTTGCAAAAGGTTGGCTAATTAATCTGAAAGGCCGTTGAAATAATTAGATGACAAATCAAAGTATCTCTGCTTCACTTTCTCTTTTTCTGAAATCTGAGAGGCTGCAGATGTTCCTACAAATTCCCACTTGTTCAACTTCCTTTTTCATTCTGCAAGAAGATGTCAGATGCTGGGGGGAAAGCTGAATAATATCCTGGAAGTCTTCAAATCCCAGTCTGCGGGAAAAGGTAAAAATCCACACAGTAATAAGAAAGAACTAATTACAACTTAACATTAATTCTGTCCTTCAACAACAAAAGTAGCATTATTATGTAGCATGACTGTGAGTTACCGAGGGACAATTTGATTCATTTTAATTGGAAGGCTACACAGAATGCACATTTTGTGTATTCTCTACCTAGAAAACCCTGGAAATGGGTCATCATAAGTCAGAATTGACTTGGTGGCTCACAATTGTTATCATATTATTGATAAATAACTTTGGGGGCCTGTAACTATAAAAACAGTGAATTACTTTTGAAAAGTAACCCGAGCTCTGCATAGAGTAGAGGTGGCCAATCTTTTTTGCTGTGGGCCTGAACATGCCCCCCGCCCGGACAGCTGAGTGGGCTGGACCACACCCCCAGATGTGGGCACAATTATGGCTGATGTAAATGCGCACACTTCCATGTTTACAACAGACATGGACGCATTTGCGCATGACCGGGTGCATTTTATGGATTATGTAAATGTGCCTGCTTCCACTTCCAGGTGTAGTGGAGGCAGCGATGTGCTAGATGGGATGGTATAACCTCTGAGATTCACATGGGAGTTGAACCAGAAGATGAGAATAGTAAAGGAAAATAAATTTTAGGATATTTGGAAGTTATTTTTGGAGTACACATTAATCAAACGAAAAAGTGGTGTACCAGTCAGTACCTGATCAAATGAGTTTTTGGAAATGAATTTGTATTAATGGGAAAACACAATCTCCTGGGCATTGTAAATAGCACTGGTGAAAAGCTTATACATAATATAATGTTAGGGTTAAAAGAAATGAAGTTACTGATATATATAATATGAATTAATGTAGTTATAATATGTACACATAAGAAGTATTTTAATGATGAATGATGAAGGTTATAATAATGGAATCAGGTAAAAAGGGTGGGTAAGATAAGCAATTGTATTTAGAGTTGTTTTGTATTGTATCCTGTTTTCTTAATGTATTTGTTCTTTATAATTTCTCTTTTAGTGTTTGTAGTTTTTTATGAATTCTTATATTTACTTTGAATTTTCATAGTTGTAAAAAAATATTGTATGTTAAGTTTAAAAATTTAAATAAAATTATTTTAAAAAATGGATGGGATGGTGTCAGGTGCCAGGGCCAGCCCGTGGGCTGTAGGCTGGGAACTCCTGGCATAAGAGATTGTTCACATGTCCACTAGAGATCAAGGGATGATTTTTCCAAATAGAATCTCATTGCTGACTAAGCAGCTATTCCCTGCTCATGAATGGTCTCTTTCTATTCAGGGAAAGGTCTCTAGAGATCTTCCGAAAACTCCTCTTGTTGTTGTTGCTCAGTCGCACAGCCGATTCCAACCCTTTGCGACCCAATGGACCATTGCCCGCCAGGCACCTCTGTCCTCCACCATCTTCCTCAACCTGCCCAGGTCTGTGCCCATTGTGTCTACAATGCCATCTAGCCATCTCGTCTTTGGCTGCCCCCTTCTTCTTTTGCCCTCCACCTTTCCCAGCATCAAGGCTTTCTCAAGTGAATCCCCTCTTCTCATTTGATCTCCAAAGTACTTCAACTTCATCTTTAGTATTTGACTTTCTAAGGAGCAGTCAGGGTTGATTTCTTCTAAGATTGACCCCTCTAATCAACACAAAATCTCCTGTTAACCAATCGATGTATGTTAGACTTCCTATGCTTTGGTTCTCAGAGATCATATTATCTATTTATTACTCTATTGAGAACAGACTTTTTTCAATCTTTCCTTTTTTGTTTTTCAAGGAAACATGTATCGTTATTTTCTGAGTGCTTTTTCTAAAGGCTTGGCCTCCTATTAGTTTGAAACATAATTTACTTCTGCTGCTATTCAGGATCCATTTTAAAATAAAGCAATCCTGTAGTTAAGCCTTAAAATGGATGCTTACAATGATAAAAGGTTGCCCTTCGTCATAATCTTGGATGGCAGGTTTTGTGTGTGTTTCATTAAGTTAAAAGAGCTGGCCACAGCAGAGTAGCCAGGCAGAAACTAGAGGAGCTATGTTAGGGAGAAGAAAAGATTTTAACCTTAGACCACTCCATGGTGTTCCACATCTTGAAATTAAGGTTCCCAGATTGACTGGTGTCTCAGGGAATTGTGATGTCTTTCTGGGTTTTGATGTGAGGTGACAATCTTGGCATGAGCAACAGTGGAGGAGACATTTATCTGTGTTTTTTTTAGGTCTGATGGCCTTCAACGTAGGCATTGATCTCCACCCTAACCCCCACTGGTATCTGTATGGCAGAGAGTGACACTCCAGCAATATGACTCATGAGCCTTCTTAAGTAACAGGAATATCATGCTTATATTGTTGTTATTATTATTCAATCACACGATGGAATCTGACCCTTTGAGACCCCATTGACCACAGCATGCCAAGCTCCTCTGTCACCTGTCATCCTCTGGAGTCCACCCAGATCAACAATGCTGTCTATCCATCTCATCATCATCATCATCATCATCATCATCATCATCATCATCATCATCATCATCATCATCATCATCATCATCATCATTATTATTATTATTATTATTATTATTATTATTATTATTATTATTATTATTATTATTATTTACAGCATTTATACCCTGCCTTCCTCATCGCAAGACGACCCAAGGTGGCCTACAACATATTGTAGAAAACGTCAATTAAAAATATCAATTAAAACATCAATTAAAAAACACAGTTAAAACCTAACAAGAACAAGTAAAAACTCAATCATAAAACTATCTTAAATCCTCTGATATCCTCCCTAACCCATTAAAAAGGGGGATAAGAGGAAAAATGGGGGGAGGGGATGGGTAAAGCAGTCAAACAGAACTATAACCAAAAACAAAAACCATTGAGGCAACTACACAGGCTACACAAGCCAGCGGGATTGGGCTGTTACACCGGACATGCCCCACACCTGCTGACATAGCCAAGTCTTCAGTGCCTTTCTAAAGGGGAGAAGCTCAGTTTGGAGGCACAATTCGGGTGGTAGGAGGTTCCACAGGGCCAGGGCAGACACCGAAAAGGCTCTCCTTCTGGTCCCTGTCAGGTGTGTTTCTCTTGTAGAAGGTGTCATGATATTCACAAGGGCCTAGTCCTTTTTAGAAGGGGGTCAATTCATATCTCTAATGTTTTGGCCAAACTCTGCTTAAAAACTTTGCTTGAAATTTCTGCTCTGCAGCAAGAGGCCAGCATTCCCAGAAAGCAGGCCTTTGTTTGCATATTTCTGCTCAGATAAATCTGCCCTGTCTGAGTCAGGGAGGAATGCTCTAGCTCTGTCAGCTAGTGTTCCTATCTGATAAGTTTTGTAGAAGCCTGCCTAGAAAGGCATGTGTATCACTTCACCTACATGTTAGGCAGAACCCATGTTCTGCCTCTTAGGGAACATGTTTGTCTCTCATAAGATACACTTTGTACATGTTAGCTTTTCTCATACTAGTCAGCAAGTTTTCTTTCTAGTCTAGTCAGCAAGATTTCTTTCCCATAGGGTGAAACCTTGTCACACAGGTCTCAAGATGCTCATCTAGAAGGGGACCTATGAGGGGCTCAGAAGCCCCTTTCTCTTATTAATTAGATTGATTATATATGTTTTTTATTTTATTAGAAATATGTTTAAAGTATAGATGTAGAAGTAGGCTAATAAAAAAATATTGAAAAGGAATTTTCTCTGTCTGCCTGTCTGTGCTGCTTATCTGGAGTCAGGGGAACATAGCCAGAAGAAGGCTTGGCAGTAATTGCAGAAACACAGATCTCTCATGGAGAGATTCTGAGCGATGGAGGGAGGGCAGGTCTGAAGCCCTGCAAGGGGATTCTCGAATTGAGACCCCATCGCTACCAATCTCCCCCCTCCCCAACATCACAACAGATGGGACCGCTACGGAGCCTCTCCAGTCTGCCCTTGTAGGATGGGTTGAATACCTTGGGGTGATGCGGTCTCTTAAGTACCCTGGTCCACTGCCATGAAGGGCTTTAAAGGTCAAAACCAGCACCTTGAATTGCACCTGTATGCATTTCAGTAGAGGATGCAATCTCATCCTCTACTGCCCCCTTCTCCTCATTTTGCCATTGATCTTTCCTAGCATCAGGGTCCAGTGAGCCCTCTTTCTCATTCGGTGACCAAAGTACTGTACTTGAGCTTCAACTTCAGTATCTGTCCTTCCAAGGAGCAGTCAGGGTTGATTTCCTTTAGGATTCACTGATTTGATCTCTTTGCAGTCAAGGGGACTCTCAAGAGTCTCCTCCAGCACCACAGTTCAAAGGTGTCTATTCTTCTGCACTCAGCCTTCCTTAGGGTCCAGCTCTCACAGTGATACATTACTACTGGGAAGACCATTGTTTTAGCTAAGTGGACTTTTGTTACCAGGGTGATTTTTTATTATGTTGACTAGGTTATATACCTAGAGCACTCTTTGGGCAGTTCACAAGGTAATTAGCATTTTGCTCTCACCATGCTGGTTACCCATTTTAACGTCACTGGTTCCAGATGCTTTGACTGTGGATTCATCCTTTGGTGGTGGCAACTGTTGTAGACATGGAATGGCCACAGGATCAGGTCCAAAGACTGCTACAGCACTACAAATAGCATTTAGCTTCGTTATATCTCATAAAGTATATAACAAAGTAAACTACAATTAATAATATGTTATGCAGATGGTAATGAACACTTGGAAAAGTTTAGAAAGTAATTCTCAATTGTGTAACTTGTTTGGTTTATGTATTGTTTTTAAATTTGGTTAAATTTTGTTTTGTTATGTTATGGTTTTTTTGTGCTGAAAATTTAATAATACAACTGGGTAAGTGAATAACAAGGTATAGAAGTTGGATATTAATAATGGATATACCCACAAAAACTGAGATAATATTTTTTAGCAATATGTTTTATTGTTTATTTATTTGTTGGAGTTATTCCTTTTTATGTAGTCTGCTTTATGTATTCTGTTTCTATGTATTTTGTTTATTATTAATAAACAAACTGAAACAAACAAACAAAAAACCAAATAGTATTTAGCACTGGTTTGTATTGTGAAAAGCTAACAGCTCATCCTCCACTCCATCTTGTGTCAGGAAATACACACAAGTTGCAAAAGTTTGAAATTGTGGCAAAGGCCAGTCTGTCTGACTATAAATAGCCTATTAGTACAATAAAGTCACCCAACTTCTTTTTCTTCTCCTTCTGAGAACAAATGAATTATGCATTTTTTGCTCTCAACAAATATTTAGATAACACACTTTGTAGTTTAGACAGTCCCCAAATATTCTTTTCCCCCCTCAAAGGGGGCACATTTCAGAAGTGGTGATAAGACTAAATAGTAATTGGAAGAAATTCCAAGCAAGCTGTTAACTAATGCTAGCAGATTTGAAATAATAAATATGCGGCAGAATGTTCTTGGAAAATAAATTAAGTATTGCTTGAAGGGCAAGGAGAAATCCAACAGTTGGTTTATTACCGGTTTGATATTAATAGAGTTGGAGAGCTGGATGACACCTGCTGTAAAGGAGTATTATCTGTATAGCAACTAACACAGAAAGAGCAAAAAGCCCAAGCCAAAAATATATATCCGATTAATTAAGCAGGGAAACCTGTAAATACAACAATGTTTATATTTTTAATTTGCTGCATTTGCATTACAATCAGCTGAAAAATCTGTTGATGAAGGAAAGATAGACTATGTCATTCCATAGAAAATTTATTTGTATGTTTATCAAGTGTGGTGAAGCAGACATAGAGATTGACAAGGACTCAGGAGATCTGATTTCAAATCCCTGGGACAGCAAAATTGATAAGGTCTTAAATATCTCTCTTAGCTTGAAAATCCTATTTGGTAAATGTTGCCCTTGCTCGAAAGCCAGTCGTATCTAACTCTAGGGTATGGTGATGATCGCCGTTTATAGCCGAAGAACCAGCAATGTCTGCATCTACAGACTTTTCCTTGGACATGTGGCAGGCATGACTAGACACAGAATATTGTTTACCTTCCCATTGAAGTAGTGCCTATTTATCTAACTGCAATTTCTTGCCTTCGAACTGTTAAGTTCGCAGGAGCTGGGACAGAGATGGGAGCTCACTCTGTCATCCAGGATTCGGGTCTCGAACTGCTGACCTTTGGTCATCAAGCTCAGCGTCTTAACCACTAAGCCACTGCAGTCCCATGAAAACCCTATTAGGGTCACTATAAGTCAGATCTGACTTGGTGGAATATAAATCACATTTAGCAAAAAAGAGTTACATTTTTCTAAGCAACTTTTTTTAAAAAAAAATACACATCCTACAAGCCATTTGCTTGATGGTTAGTAGATTCTAGGAACGGTCCTATGAAAATGCAACTAAAAAAGAAAAGAGATTTAATTTCTATAGCCCTTTCTTCAAAGCTTTTCTTGTCACAACAATATGGAAACCTATGTATATCTACTCTTTGAAGCCAGTGCTCCTCTGCCTGGGATCTCAGAAGATGCTAGAAGCCTTAAGAAGCAGCCACCAGACAGAAGTCACTGCTATGGTGACATGGTATGGGCCACCTTTCCAGTATTTACAAGAAGCCCCACCAATCCAGTGATACCGTTCATTAAACAGTTCAATAAACTCCTTTTTATTTGAACCCACAATATAAAATGCTTTTTGGTTCCTGCTTCAACCCTGCCTGTGGAAACGTCCCCCAAAATTTAAGGTCGCAATTTTTGAGGTAACACGTCTGCCGATTTAAGAGCCTGATGTTAACAAGCTGCAGCTTTCTCCATTTTCTTTGGTCATTCTTCATCACTCTCCTTTTATCTTTTTTTAAATTATACTTTCAAAAAATATTAGAAAGAAATTTGATCCTATTTCCTCAGCCTTGGCAGGCCTGCACTGTTGCCTACCATGTCAGATACAAGGTGTTAATGTTATCATATATGGCCCTATACGGTTTGGGACCTTGTTTATCTGCCGGAGTATCTCTTCCTTCCTCAGAGCAACTCCCCACAGCACCCGGTCAACACAGTCAGCGCAGCTCCAGGTGCCGACCCCGAGGATGGCGCAAAAGTCTTTAACTAGAAATAGAGCCTTCTCGGTGTTGGCACCAAAACTGTGGAATACACTACCGGTGGAGCCGCGCCAGGCCCCATCACTGGCTATCATTAAAAAGCAATTAAAAACTCTTCTTCAAGGAGGCTTTTGAGGCTGTTGTCCCTTTACTGATAAATGGTCAGTCAGGTTGAGTTCCTATGCCCTCAAATGTCAATTACTTGATTTTAATTTATTTTAGTCCAGTTTGTGACATATTTATCAGTTGGATGTTTGATCTACTGTGTGGTGTTGTTATTTGTTATCTGTTTGTTCACCACCCAACTGTGGGATACCACCCAAATGGGTGGTATCGAAATATTAAAAAAACCCAAACAAACTAAAAACAATAACATAAATATCAAATACACAACATAATTAACAAAAAAACACCATTTACACTACCCACCACCTGGGACCTTGGCTGTTATTTCTTTTACTCTTCATATTTCCATCCATTATTTCCAACATTTTATTACTTCTTGACTTGGTTTAGCTCGCTTTGCTTTCTGAAATGCATAGTCGACAAATTCTCCCCATATAAATTCAAACTCACTATTCTTTTTCTCTCCTTTCTTAATTTTTAATTCACATGTTAACTTATCATTTAATGCGATATTCCAAACTTCCTTGTGCCATTCCTGTAAGCCTCCTAATATATTTGTCTTCCAATTTTTAACAATTATCAATATCACAGCTCTAACCATAATTATAACCATCTCTTTTTTATACTTGTTTATAAATTAAAGTCACTTAAATCCACTATTAATGCTATTTTGGGGCTCATTTGTTGTTTAACCGCTAATATCATATTGATTTCTCTAAACACCTTTCCCCACAAAATGTTTACCATTTTACACTCCACTCCCACCATAGATGCAAATAAGTCACAGTTTGTTTTTACACCTCCAACATTCATTTTTATGGTTAATCTGATTTAATCCCACTGGTGACATATACTGTTCATTGCTCTCCTATGAGGTGAGGTGATCCAAAGGGATGGGAAGGAAAACTTGTCATTCTCTCAAGAAATGGCTGTCTCAAGACAGCCTGCCAACAACTCTCAGTCATCTTGCCTCCAACATGAGAGGAAGACTGGAAACCTGAGCTTTTCACATTTTGTAGAAAATGCCCCTATGCGAAACTAGTGCATTTTCTGTTTGTGTAGCTAAGCGCAGACAAGGAGCAAGTGGAGGGAGGGAGGACACACACAAGCAACCAATTCCATGCTACTAATTTGATGCTAGCTAACTCTTCCCACAAACTTTCCTTCATATACAGGCAAACCAAAGCTGACTTGTTACATGATTGTTATTATTATTATTTCGACTTGTATGCCGCCCCACTCACCAATGCGATTCTAGGCGGCTAACAAAGAAGTAAAGTATTACAAAGTACAGTTACAAAGTCAAAAAACCATACAAATTTCAAAGCAATACACAACACACATTTCAAGATCAAAAACAATGCAAAATTCAGAGCAATACACAATGCACATTTCAAAACAATCCTCTGCTTCTTGTGGAAGCAGAGGAAGGAGAGAATAGACATTTAAAGAAGACCACATTATTATTCTACTGATTGTATGATCAAAATCTCACACACTTATACTACCCAAAACAAGTTACTAAAATACCTGCAAATTCATTGAAGTGGTTCCCAATGTAATAAACCAGGTAGTTATATCCAGAATATTCATAGTCAATGAATTTAACGTAATCTATAACATGAGACAAAAAGATTGCATATAATTGCTGTCTGACATAGACTACTTTTTCAGTTATATGCAAGCTAAAGTTTTTCTTGTTCAGTCGCACAGTTGATTCTGACCCTTTGCGACCCTATGGACCATTGACCTCCAGGCCCCTCTGTCCTCCACCATTCTTCTCAGCCCGCTCAGCTCTGTGCCCATTGCGTCTACAATACCATCCAGCCATCTCATTTTCTGCCACCCCCTTCTTCTTTTGCCCTCCACCTTTCCCAGCATCAAGGCTTTCTCAAGTGAATCCTCTCTTCTCATTTGATGTCCAAAGTACTTCAGCTTCATCTTTATTATTTGACCTTCCAATGAGCAGTCAGGGTTGATTTCTTCTAAGATCGACCTATTTGTTCTCTTCGCTTTCCAGGTGACTCTCAAAACTCTCCTCCAACACCACATTTCAAAGGTGTCTATTCTTCTGCGCCCAGTTTTCCTAACGCTCCAGCTCTCAGAACCATACATTACCACTGGGAATACCATTGCTTTGACTATGCGAAACGGGGGATAGAAGATTCTGTGCTAAACTGCTACCTTTTCCTTTTGTGTAGCAAAGAACAAGCAGGAAACAAGACACAAATAACCAAATCCATACTACTAATTTGATCCAGCTGTGTGTGTGTGTGGGGGGGGGGGGAATGGATAGTTTTCTGTTATTAAAATGGTCTTTAAATAATAGTGGCCATTTATAAATAGTGCCCCAACAATACTGTACTCTTAAATCCTATCTACGTCTTCCCAGAATTTTTCTTTCACATACAAGCAAACCCAAGGTGACTTCTTACATGTTTGGTGCATATAGTTGCTGTCTCACACAGACTACTTTTCAGTTATATGCAAGCTAAAGTAGTTGAGTTTTAAAAAGGAGGATTCTTGGGACGTCTTTCATGGTCTAGTAAAAGTAAGAAATAAATTGTTCAGAAAATGATGTCTTTTCTGATTTGTGCCATAAGAGAATACTAAGCTTGCGTGGAAAAGAGTGGGAAAAAGCAGAAGGAACAGCATTTTACAAACAAAAGGGGGAACAATAATAATGAAAAGAATTCTCCCTGATATGGGTTGGTACCAATGACAGTTCCTACCGGTCAAAAGAGCAATGGCAACTATTCATAAAGTGGTTGTGTCAATGAGATGAAGAGGGAAGTTAGAGCATAAAAGAAATAATAGTTTCTCTGATAAGGCAATCTTGACCATTAGGCATTGATGGCTGGAGATATCCTTCCTAATGGCTTTGTAGTGCCCCATTTTAGTCCATTCCTAAGGGCACTCTGAGTCAGGCAGCAGGAGAGGGCAGGAAAGCAAAGACAAACCTTTGCAATAGTCCAAAATGTCAGTTATTAGGGACTGCGGGGAAAGGTGAAGGAAGATTGTTCTTAGTAACATATAACTATCTGGTTGGATAGCTGAGCAACTTAGGTATCTGGCTACCGAGCCAGAGGTTGGGACATGGATTCCACCCTGTGCCTCCAGAGAGACGAGCCAGCCTGTGTAGCCTTTGGCAAGAAGAAGGGAATGGCATACAGAAGAAGGGCGTGGATAGCTCAGTGGTTTAGGTATCAGAATGTGAATCTAGAGGTTTCCCACTATGCTTCTTGCAAGTAGAGCCAACCTATGTCTCCTCGGGAAAGCTGCACTGTCCCAGGATGACTCATAAAGAAAGGAATGGTAAACCACTTCTGTGTAAAGATGCAAACAAATTAGGGCAAGTACAGAGAAGAGCAACACGGATGATCAGATGGCTAGAAACCGAGCCATATGAGCAAAGGAGTCTGAGAGGGAGATGTGATAGCACTCTTCAAATACCTGAAAGATAATCATATAGAGCTGTGATGGTGAACCTTGGCACTCCAGATGTTCTTGGACTTCAATTCCCAGAAGCCCAAGCACCCTGTGAATCCACATGAATGGGTTTACTGCGATTCATCCAGCCTGCTCAGCCCTCATCGCTCCCAGAAGTAAAATGGGTGAATCCACAAGAATGGGTTTACTGCGATTAATCCGGTCCACGCAGCCCTTGTTGCTCCTGGAAGCAGGCCGGATGAATCGCTCTGCTTCTGGGAGTGACAAGGGCAAGCGCGGGCCATATGAATCACAGTAAACCCATTTGTGTGGATTCATAGGGTGCTTGGGCTTCTGGGAATTGAAGTTCAGGAACATCTGGAGTGCCAAGGTTCGCCATCACAGATCTAGCATGTTCAATGATGTACATTTACCCTGTCTTTTTACTTGTCACGTACTTTTCAACATGTTCAGTGATGCGCATATCTGCTTACTTTAGATAAGAACCTTGCGTGTGGTCTCAGTAGCCTAGCAGAAAAACAATTCTCCAACTAGAATGTATTGCATCATTCCACGATGGATCTGCTTATGCTATAGCCTTGTTTTAATTTATACAGTACTTATTTTGTAAATAGAATATGGTTAAATAATTAATTTTAGCTAATTTTGTGCTTACAGTATGGACCAATTTTTATGGCCTCTTCACTTGTTAAAACCTGATATATTATGGCACGTTCACTTCTCTCTCCCTTTCTCTCCATAACCATGCAGATCATCAGGTAGTCTTTCACCAGCCGGGCTAGAAGATAAGGCTATTTGTCACCGAGGCTGAAATTCTCTGCTCTAGACCCCTTGAGAAGCACTAGCAGCCTCTGAGTTCAGCATTGCTTGCAGGGACTACATTTCTTTGGAACAGGAAATCAATGCCATTCAATGGATATTCACCCTGCAGGGCAGGAAACCCTTCAGCTAACATGGTGGCAATGGGAACGTTCAAAATGCTTAAAACAGCTAGCTAGTTTAATACTGTCACACCAGCCAGAGGCTATGGGACCTGTTGGGAAATTCAGGAATGCTGATGCCTACATTACTCACACAAGATGGCCAATTGCAGGCATAAACACTTTAAAGGTAAAGGTTTCCCTTGCTTGGAAGCCAGTCGTAGCCGACTCTAGGGTTCAGTGCTCATCTCTGTTTCAAAGCCAAAGAGCCAGCGTTTTCTGCTTCTGCAGATGTTTCCATAATCATGTGGCAGAGCACCAAAACCCTGGAAAAGTGGCTCAAATGGCTAAGACACTGACTGGAAGGCAGGAGGTCAACAGTTTGATTCCCAAGTACTGCAGGGCAGAATGAGCTCCCGTCTTTGTCCTGCCAACCTAGCAGTTCGAAAGCAAGAAATTGCAGGTAGATAAATAGGTACCACTTTGGTAGGAAGATAAACAGTGTTCCATGCACTCTGGTGTTTAGTCATGCCTGCCACATGACCACGGAAACATCTGCAGAAGCAGATAGCGCTGGCTCTTCAGCTTTGAAACAGAGACGAGCAGTGAACCCTAGAGTCGGATACGACTGGCTTTTGAGCAAGGGGAACCTTTACCTTTAAATAAAGAGAACAAGGAGTGATACTTAACATTTCAAGGACAAAAAATCCCTCTAAGTTTGTAAGGTGGGGAATAATGAAGTGGATCTTGCTTGGCTTTTTATTTATTTTTCCTTTTCAAAAGGCCTGCAATATATGACTCAATCTAATTTCCTAGTCTGTTTAAGTGATACTACAAAAACAGCCCTAGTAGAAAACCCACTTTTCAAGCTGGCCTGGAAATAAACTTGGCCAGTTTTTCGACTGAGATGGATAGGTTGTGCTGATTTCCTGCATTGGTTCAGCTACTCCTGTTCTTACTTCTTCTTCCTGAAATTTCAAATAGAAAGCCTGTGTTTCCCAGCTTCCAGGCAAAGCCAGACAGCAAGATAGTCATGGATATTTTTTCCTAGCTTTAAAAGTGCCTAGAAATCCACTTTTAACCTACTAGATACCAAAATGAGACAGCTATGTTTATGGAACACCTCCAAGTGTGTCTGACAACCCACATTAGTTCAATCTGACAAATGGTGAGAAATCTGGACCATTTGTCTAAATGGATTTTTGTTTGTGTGCAAGTATTCCAGACTTCCAAGTATCGATGTCTCTTGCTGGGCCTTACTAAAAAAGAATGAATATTTCTGTTTTAATGTTTTATCCTTCAGTGGCCACTAGATTTACAATAGGGAGATCACATAATAAATCAATGCTACATTTACTATTATTTACTATTATTTTATTTAATGCCAAAATTAAGAACTGTGAAGAGTTCCATCTTGGTCCACCTTCTCTGCTCCAAAATAATTTCCCACCCTAAGTTTAAATCTCCTTTCATCTCTTGTGTAAGAGGCAAAAGGAACAATGAACCTAGTTTTTAAATCTCTTCCCACCCCAGTTAAACCTTTAACTTTTTCATTTTAACAGTCTGGCCCAAAACATGTTTGTTGTACTGCTGGTATAACACCATTGCCATAATTATCAGAAGTTGTGTAGTCAAAGCAGGCATTTCTTTACCAAGTCATACAGACTTTTCAACTAGCAGCAGCTCAATGCTGAAAGGTACACAGATGACATTACAGTGGATAGAGTTGAGGATTTAATTTTGGCCAATGACAAAGCCAAGAAAATGGCTTCATTTTGGTAGATCAAAGTTTGATATGACAGAAGGAGGAGGAGGAGGAGGAGAACATGGTCCCATTCCTGCCTATGTTTAAAAAAACAGTTGAAAACATTTCTTTTTAAAGAGGCTTTTGAGAATGTTTTACCAATGGCTGATTGTTAGGGGTTTTATTTTGTCTCTCTCTGTCACCAATAGATTTTTCGTTTCTGGTGTGTGTGTGTGTATGTGTGTGTGTGTGTATATCTCCTACTTCTAGATGGGTGGAGTATAAGTATAATCTATACCTATAAAATGGTGTTTTAACCGTTGGAATGTGACAAAGGATGTTTAGCCAGGCCCTACTAGCCCGTAACGGGCCTCCGTTCACTCGCCCGAACCCGGTTCACAGGTAACTGTCGGGTTGAAATTTGCGCCAGTGGGACAGGAGCCACCTCGACGCAAACAAAAAAAGGGAACTTCAATTCCCAACGTTCCTTGCGCCGCGCTGCACCAGAGCCAATCAGGCTGAGCGGTGCAAGCAAAAAGAACGTTCAGAAACGTGCCATGGCCAATCAAAAATAAGCCGCAGGAAAAAAATGCTGCACTAACCAAAATTGCGCACCCCAAACTACAAGCCCCAGCATCCTGTGCGCCATGAGCACGCAGAACGCTGAGGCAGCCGGCGTGTGAAAAATAAAAGTAAAAAAACCCAGCCGCCACTGCCCTTTCCTTTCCGCGGGCCAGGCATTGAGCCTGGCCCACAAAAAAACACCCCCACCTCCGTCCTTTCCTTTCCACGGGCCAGGCATTGAGCCTGGCCCACAAAAAAAGACCCCCACCTCCGTCCTTTCCTTTCCACAGGCCAGGCATCGAGCATGGCCCATGGAAAAGAAAGCCCCCCCCCCATGCCCTTTCCTTTCCACAGGCCAGACATCGAGCCTGGACCCCAACCTCCCGGGCTTTCCTTTCCACAAGCCAGGCATCAAGCATGGCCCACGGAAAAGAAACCCCCCCACGCTCTTTCCTTTCCACGGGCCAGGCATCGAGCATGGCCCACGGAAAAGAAAGCCCCCCCATGCCCTTTCCTTTCCACGGGCCAGGCATCGAGCATGGCCCGTGGAAAAGAAAGACCCCCCTAAAAAAATAAACACAAAACATCCAAAAACACAATCCAAAAACAGTCAAAAATACTTAAAACCAAAAACAAAAAAACAAAAACAAAAAAGAAACACAAAAACATCCAAAAAGGAAACACAAAAACATCACACAGACCCCCCCCCCCCCAAAAAAAAATTAAACCAGAGAGCTTACCAGGAGACGTCTTCACTCCATGATGACCGGAATTAAACTGAGAAAATAAAGAGAATACTTACCGGAAGTAGAAGCGACACCCAGAGGACAGTAGAGAAAAATTGTAGAGTAGAAGAAAAGCTCACCAGCCCCACCCCATGGCCACAAGAGAAAAAAACATTCAAAAATATTTAAAAAAATAAATACTTCCCAAATTAATGAAATAAGTTATCAAATCATTCAAATATATTCACACTAATCACAAAAAATTCAAAAAATGTTTTCACCCAGAAAAACAAAACAAAACATCTAAACACAGTATGGGAATATTATTAAAAAAAACATGTTCTTACACATTTTAAAAATTATTATCCAAGGCACAACTATTTAAAAAAATTCACATAGTAACACATTATTTGGTTAAATACAATAATTATAAAAAATATCATCCTTTCCTCTTTTGAAAAACCAAAAAAACAAAACAAAAAATAAAAAAATCACAGTTTCTAACAGCCCATGCGTAAAAATAAAAAAATAAAAAACCACAAATAAAAACTAACCTCATTTGCATAAAAATAAAACAAAACCCTTCCAAAACCATTTTAAAGAGCCCAGCACTGAGGAAGCCGGCGTGCAAAAAATAAAAATAAACAACATACTGGGAGCGCAAGGTGGATGCAGCACCTCGAAGCCACAAATTCACAAAACCTTTCAACACCATTTAAAACAGCCTGGCACCATTTGTTCAAGGAAAAAAAACCCAAACCCTTCACTATCCAACACAATTTTAAAAAGCCCGGGACTGCCGGGCAAAATATGCTAGTAAATAAATAAATAAGAAACAGCAGCACCAGCAGCAGTGGATAGAGTAAGTTGCTCACTAAGTTGCTAGACTACATTTTTAATTCTTTCTCCTACAAATGTCTTAGATTGAGCTATTGAGACTCTCAGTGCCAGTTAATGAGAAAGGGATGAGCACTGGGAGATTTGTAGCTATTCTCCTCCGTGGGCGTTTACACTTCTACTACACAATTAAAGGTAATTTCACTAGCAATTCATAACTTTGTAACCTACACACATTGTAGGCCAGTGTTTCTCAACCTTTGATTTTTGAACTTCAATTGCCAGAAGCCTAAGTCAATTCCCCAAAGCACTGATCAGTCAATGTACTGACTTTTTGTTGGTGCTGTTCACTTGTGAAGTCGATTCTGCTCCACTTATACAACGGGTGTTTGTTGTTGTTGTTCAGTCACACAGTAGATTCCGACCCTTCACGACCCCATGGACCATCCCACGCCAGACACCCTTACCCTCCACCATCCTCCTCAACACACCCAGCTTTGTGCCCGTTGCGTCAACAATGCCATCTACCCATCTCATTTTCTGCTGCCCCTTCTTCTTTTGCCTTTGACCTTTCCCAGCATCAAGGCCTTCTCAAGTGAATCCTCTCTTTTCATTTGATGCCCAAAGTACTTTAACTTCATCTTCAATATTTGACCTTCCAAGGAGCAGTCGGGGTTGATTTCTTTTAAGATTGACCTATTTGTTCTCTTTGCTGTCCAGGGGACTCTCAAAATTCTCCTCCAACACCAGTGTTTTATGCATTTTATTGTTAGTCACCTGGAGTCACTCTGGTGAGGGGCCAGCAGTACAAATATTAAATTAAATTAAATTAAATTAAATTAAATTAAATTAAATTAAATTAAATTAAATTAAATTAAATTAAATTAAATTAAATTAAATTAAATTAAATTAAATTAAATTAAATTAAGGCATCTGCACTCAGCTTTCCTTAGGGTCTAGCTCTCACAACTGTACATTACTACCGGAAATATCATTGCTTTGACTATGTGGACTTTTGTTTACAAGGTGATGTCTCTACTTTTAACTATGTTCTCCAAATTTCCCATAGCTTGCCACCCAAGAATCAGTCTCCTTTTTAGTTCATGGCTGCAAATTTTCAATCACCATCTGCAGTGATCTTGGGTACTAAGAATGTAAAGTCTGTCACTGCTTCCACTTACCCACCTATTTTTCAGGGACTGATAGGACCTGTTACCATTATCTTGGTTTTCTTGATGTTGAGTCTCAAGCCAGCTTTTGCACTCTCTTCTTTCAACCTAAGCAAGAGCTTCTTTAGGTCTTCTTCACTTTCTGCCATTCGAGTAGTATCATCTGCATATCTAAAATTGTTGATGTTTCTCCCAGCAATTTTGATCCCAAATTGTGATTCCTCCATCCCTGCATTGCACATTGTGGGCTCTGTGAATAAGTTGAATAAACAGGGTGACAAAATACAGCCTTGTCTTACTCCTTTTCCTATTCCAAACCACTCCGTCATTCCATATGCTGTCCTAACTGTTGCTTCTTGACGCTTGTACAGATTTCTCACGAGGCATATAAGGTGTTCTGGTATTCCCTTCTCTTTTAATTACTTGCCACATTTTGTTGTGGTCCACACAGTCAAAGGCCTTGGTGTAGCCAATGAAACAGAAGTAGACTTGTTTCTGGTATTCCTTTGTTTTCTCCATGATCCAATGTATGTTGGCAATGTGGTCTCTAGTCCCCCTGCCTCTTCAGAACCCAGCCTGCACTTCAGTTCTCTCTCCACGTGCTGCTGAAGCACTGAATAACATGATTGGCCCGTGGCCCGAAAAGTTTGGGCACCCCTGCCCTAGAGGCACTGGGGATAAACAAAGCCCAAACCTCTGGCTTTGTAGCTAGATATCTAAACCAAAGAGCTATACTTTCACTTCTTCTGGGGGTATTCTGGGAATGTGCAGCTTGTTCAGGCTGACTCAAGCTGGCTCTTCTCCATGGAAGCAGAGTGAGGAATCGAACACCCAGATTTTGGCTCTGTGGCCAGATACTTAAACCACTGAGCTATAAGCACACTGTGAAATGCAATACATTTTGGAGTAATCACCCTCCTTCATACTCTCCACCCCCACAAAGACTGGACTGCTTCCCCCACCCCACCATCTCTCCCTCTGCTGCCTACTATGACAACCAATTTCCACGCAGTTCCATCAAAAGGCTAATCTTGCATTATGTACGAGTCAACCGGAAAACTTGGTGTGGAGCAAAGGAAGCATTATTTTCTAAATTAACAATTATTTTAATTGTCCTTTTCACTCTTCCTTTCTAACGGTTGGCTCTGTATGTATCAAATTGGGAGGAAAAGGTCACATTGAAGCATAGATTAAATGGGGAAGTGCCTTGGATCCATTTTACTGTTTTTGGAGTCCCTTTTTTAAAAAAAAAGAAGAAGAAAGGAAAAAGAAAAGGAAATGAGAGAAAACCTATCCCAGTGCCCAGGCTGCCTGTCCATTTTGCATTAAAATCGTGCAAGGTAAATTTTAATGGCCTCTACAGCAGCAGCAGCAGCACTGAAAGGGGAAAGGACAAAAATAACCAATTTGCTCTTGTGAAGTTCAGGAGAAAATAGCCTTGAGAAAAAGCTATTGATGCAGTGTATTTATGTAGGGTTGTAAGACAGATTATACCATCAGCAAATAAGGTCAGACAAGCAGATTGTATTACTGGTAAAAATAGGTTGTATAGAGAGGAAAGAAGCGAGTTACATAGCTGTACCAAAACAAGAAATGGGAAGGCTAGAACACACAGCTTAATTTATCCTACAAAAATTGGCAAATAGTGCTCTGTTTCATTGTCACCCTTTTAACTCTTCTGCTTCTAACATCTGGAACTTCTATGTTCAGAAGTGCTGTTCCTCTTTAACTTTTGCCACTGTTGGGTGCCCAGATGTGCAACTATGACTTCCATCACCCCCAATATTTGATCATGCTGGCTGGAGAAGATGGAAGCTGTAATTCTATAGAGGACACTTCTACCCATCCCTTGAGACTTTACCTCTGAAAAGCCAAGGTTAGGAAATGCAGGGGTTGAGTCTGGGGAAGAGGGGGAAGACTTGTTTCATCATGGTATTCTGGAAGCATCTGGTTGAAAATAGGATGCTGAGCTACATAGACCTTTGAGTTGATTGAGCAGAGCTATTCATATATTCAGCTTTGCATAGAGCTTAATTATTTCTAAAAAGCAATGGTATAGTAGCAAATTCTGAACTGCAGGCATACATCATCACCTCTATAACTCTGCTTCCGAAGATAGTCAAAGGATGCTGGCAGTTGTGCTGGTTTGCATCAATAACACTGCACAACAATGATTTTGCTTCTGGGAATAACACATGTGATTTATATGATATTGAGTGTGCTGATTCCAAATCTGAATTTGCCTATCACATACAGAATTTAAGTTATAGGCATGCTATAGCTGTTCAAATGGTATTGGGTAATGTATTTCTACATGAGAACATCATAACTATGCCTGCTGCCGCCTCAGCTGAATCATGTCCCCTGGTGGCATGTATGTTCCACCTGCGGCCGGGCATGTCTCAGCAAGTGAGCTGACATCAAAAATAAGTATATAAGGTGAGCTTGACCAAGGACTTGTCTCTAGTGTGAAACCATCTTATTGGATAGTAGAACTAGGACATAGTGAGTCTGTTTTGAGCTAAAGATGAGTAAGGTAAAGGTAAAGGTTTCCCTTGCTCGAAAGCCAGTCGTATCCGACTCTAGGGTGCAGTGCTCATCTCTGTTTCTAAGCCGAAGAGCCAGCGCTGTCTGCTTCTGCAGACGTTTCCGTGGTCATGTGGCAGGCATGACTAGACACCGGAGTGCACGGAACGCTGTTACCTTCCCACCGAAGTGGTCCCTATTTATCTACTTGCAATTTCTTGCTTTTGAACTGCTAGGTTGGCAGGAGCTGGGACGAAGACGGGAGCTCATTTCCGTCCTGCATGACGGAATGAGTAGGTGCAGCTTTGTCAATAAACTGGACAATTTTGCTACACTAGTGGCAAATATACCCCGCGTGATCAATGCAAGAACCTAACCAAGAGGGTGAGATTTGCTTACTTAAGATCCTGACATCCTAGGTAGAATTGGACTTCAGATTTGGATTCAGCACACTTGATTTGGAATAGGAGCAATTATATATATTTGTGATGCAGCGTAATCAAGTCATAGACATTTTCATCCCTACCAGAAGCAGATCTTTCGTAAAGATGATGGAACCTACTTGTTTATCCAACCCTGGGCCACCCCAATTTTGCATTGCAAAAAGGATAGCTCACAACACTGTCTCACTGCTAGGGAAACTAATTTATCCAGCCAGCTACTGTACTATAACTAGTTACTTTTGGTGTAAGGAGGAAGGAACAAAACTACATTGCAAACAGAACACAACAAGCAGGAATGAAATTACTTTTCTGGTGTACAGAGTATTGTTACTCAGTTATTTTCAAATGTTACGTTTCCAAAGCATTTTAATGATATCCTCCCAGCCAGCCAGCCCAAATAATATAGGTTTTATTAGCCCTAAGTGTATTTAAGAAAGCACTTTTCAAACAGCAAGGATTGGGAATCAGTTACTTTTTCAAAGTAACTCTCTGAGCTCTGTTGTGATCTGGAAGCTTGAAGGAGATGGCAGATAACATCATTATATTGGTACAGAAATAATGCTGGCAACTAAACGAAGCAAAGCAATCACAAAGCAATCACCGCCCCATAGGGTTTAGTGCACTCTCTGAGCAGTTCACAAGTTAATTAGCATTTTGTCCCCAACATGTTGGGTACTCATTTTACCGATCTTGGAAGGATAAAAGGCCAAGTCAACCTTGACCCCTGGTTAGGATTGAACTCACAACCTTTTGGTTGCAGGGCAGCAGTCTAACCAGACTGAAGAGCAGCTTTTAAACTGATAACTGGGGGAAAGCCGACAGGAGCTGGGCAGCATCCGGTTCGGGAAAGTGTGTACTTGAGTAGTGAGGAGGATGCAAAAATTACTGAACAGAGCGAGGAGCTAGTCACCAGCACTCTAGCAGAAGGATGCAAGAGGCAGCCTAACAATGCAACTGGACTCAAAAGACTGTATCAGGAAAGCATATATAAATGCTTGTATGCAAATGCCAGAAGCCTCCGGAACAAAATAGGGGAGCTGGAATACTTAGCAATAGATAAGAATATTGATATTATTGGTATCACTGAAACCTGGTGGACGGATGATAACCGATGGGATACAGTTATCCCAGGCTACAAACTGTATAGGAAGGATAGGAAGGGGCAAATGGGAGGTGGTGTAGCCTTGTATGTCAAAGAAGTGATAAAATCGTATGAATTGGAATATCTAGGTGATTTGGAGTCAGCATTAGAAGCTCTGTGGGTAAGAGTACCAGGCCACAAGGATGGTCTAACAGTAGGCATATACTATCGGCCTCCGACCCAAACTCTTGAGGGAGACTGGCAGTTGGAGAATGTTGTAAAGGAGGCATTCAGGAAGGGAAGCCTGGTTATAATGGGGGACTTCAATTACCCTCACATAGACTGGGTGAACTGTTGTTCAGCACACGATAAAGAGATAAAGTTCCTAGATATGCTAAATGATTGTTCCCTGGGACAGATGGTTGAAGACCCAACTAGAGGTACAAGAATCCTTGACTTGATCCTGAGTAATACTCAGGATCTGGTGCAAGATGTTAATGTGACTGATCCAATAGGGAACAGAGACCACAACTCAATTATGTTTAACTTGATCATAGACCGCAAGTCACTGATAAAATCTAACACAGAGACCTTAAATTTTCGAAAAGGAAATTCCCAAAGATGAGGAAACTAGTAAAAAAGAAGCTGAAAGGGAAAATGGAGAGAGTCTAAGTGGCATGGAGGCTGTTTCCAAAAACAATAACAGAGGCCCAATTGGAATGCATACCTAAAAGGAAAAAGGGCACTGCCAGTTCCAAGAGGACTCCAATGTGGCTTACAGGAGCTGTTCGGGAAGTGATCAAGAGCAAGAAAAGCTCATTTAGAAGATGGAAGGCTTGTCCAAATGAGGACAGCAGGCAGAAACATAAATTCTGACAGAACAAATGCAAGGCAACAATCAGGAAAGCAAAGCAAGACTTTGAGGAGCGTATAGCTAAAAATACTCAGAGAAATAACAAAGACTTCTTTAAGTACATTAGAAGTAAGAAACCAACTAGGAAGGCCATTGGACCATTAGATGACAATGGAAGGCAAGGGGTTATTAAAGAGGAAACAGAGATTGCAGAGAGACTCAATGAATTCTTTGCTTCAGTATTCACTGAAGAAGACAGAGACCACATGCCCAAAACAGAGCCTATCTTCGTAGGGAGGGAAACCGAAGAATTAAGCCAGATAGAAATAACCAGGGAGGAGGTCCTTGCATGTCTTGTTAAGCTAAACACTAACAAATCACCAGGACCAGATGGCATCCATCCACGAGTTCTCAGGGAACTTAAAGATGAAATTGCTGATCTCCTAGCCAAAATATATAATATTTCCCTCAAATCAGGCTTTGTGCCTGATGACTGGAAGGTAGCGAATGTAACACCAATTTTCAGAAAAGGATCCAGGGGTGATCCAGGAAATTACCGACCTGTCAGTTTGACATGTGTCCCAGGTAAAGTGATGGAAACCATCCTAAAAGATAGAATTAATAGGCACATAGAAGAGAAGGCGCTGCTAAAGGAGAGCCAACATGGCTTTTGCAAGGGCAAATCATGCCTCACTAATCTGTTGGAATTTTTTGAGAGTGTCAACAAGCATGTGGATAAGGGGGATCCAGTTGACATTGTTTATCTGGACTTTCAGAAGGCATTTGACAAGGTCCCACACCAAAGGCTCTTGAATAAACTTACCAGTCATGGAATAAAGGGACAGGTCTTGTCCTGGATCAGCAACTGGCTAAGGGACAGGAAACAGAGGGTAGCACTAAATGGACACTTCTCCAAGTGGAGGGAAGTAAAGAGTGGGGTCCCCCAAGGTTCACTACTGGGACCCCTGCTTTTCAACCTCTTCATAAATGATCTAGAGGTAGGAGTAAAAAGCAAGGTAGCCAAATTTGCTGACGACACTAAATTATACAGGGTAGTGAAAACTGTGAGAGATTGTGAGGAGCTCCAGAGGTATCTCTTGACACTGGGGGAGTGGGCAAAACAGTGGCAAATGAGCTTCAACATTAGTAAGTGCAGAGTGATGCATGTTGGGGCAAAAACCCCAATTACATTTATAAACTGATGGGGTCTGAACTCTCTGCAACAAACCAGGAAAAGGACCTTGGTGTCCTGGTGGACAGCTCAATGAAGATGTCAACCCAGTGTGCCTTAGCAGTGAAAAAGAACCTCAAGTTTTTTTTTTGCACACACCAATAGAATTTTGTGCAAAAAAATGTGGTTTGCACAAAATCCAATATTGTTTTATGAAAAGCACAAAGGTGGTTGGCAAAAAAGTTTGGGTGCAGGACAGAAGCATTCTTGCCCATGTTATTGAGAAAGAAGAGAAGAATCAATGGAAGAAAATGAGAAAAAGCTTCAGATTCATGCAAGAATGAAACATCTTACAGTGGACGACAATTTACTGGTATAAGTAAGTAGACCTGTACTACATGGTTGTAACATCTTGGTATGATTTTTGCCATCATTCCATCCAAAGGGATCGTGGGATCTGTACTTTAATGAGTTGCAGAAAGCAGCAACATAACTTAATCAGAACCAGCTCTATGTAATTTGATATTACTTAAACTATAGGTTTCAAGTAAGAGTCACAGATAACAAACATATGTTTTCATGAATCTGACATGCATGTTCTTTTGCACCCCTGACTATAGATTTGACCATTACATGAAGCTTTTGCTTCATTCTAGTCCAGAGTTCTTCCACATGAGTAAACCTTTTGAAGGTTGACTCAATCCAAGAGAATGGTGGATCTACACCAAAGGCTCTTGAATAAACTTACCAGTCATGGAATAAATGGACAGGTCTTGTCCTGGATCAGCAACTGGCTATGGGACAGGAAACAGAGGGTAGCACTAAATAGACACTTCTCCAAGTGGAGGGAAGTAAAGAGTGGAGTCCCCCAAGGTTCAGTACTGGGACTACTGCTTTTCAACCTCTTCATAAATGATCTAGAAGTAGGAATAAATAGCAAGGTAGCCAAATTTGCTGACGACACTAAATTATACAGGGTAGTGAAAACTGTGAGAGATTGTGAGGTGCTCCAGAGGGATCTCTTGACACTGGGGGAGTGGGCAAAACAGTGGCAAATGAGTTTCAACATTAGTAAGTGCAGAGTGATGCATGTTGGGGCAAAGAACCCCAATTACACTTATAAAATGATGGGGTCTAAACTCTCTGCCACAAACCAGGAAAGGGACCTTGGTGTTCTGGTGGACAGCTCAATGAAGATGTCAACCCAGTGTGCCTCAGCAGTGAAAAAAGCAAACTCAATGCTAGGGATCATTAGGAAGGGTATAGAAAATAAGTCAGCAAGTATCATTTTGCCTCTTTATAAATCTATGGTGAGGCCCCATACCTCCAGAAGGATATTATGGAGCTGGAAAAAGTGCAGAGGAGGGCAACCAGAAGGATTAGGGGACTGGAACACCTTCCTTACCATCTGAGGCTGCAACGGTTGGGCCTCTTCACTCTTGAATGACGGCGTCTAAGAGGTGACCTGATTGAAGTTTATAAAATCATGCACAGTGTGGACAAAGTAGATGAGGAAAAACTGTTTTCCCTATCGCACAACACTAGAACTAGGGGGCACTCCATGAACTTTTGGGTACTAGTTCTCAAACAAATAAGAGAAAGTACTTTTTCACCCAGAGGATCACTGGTCTATGGAACTCCATGCCAGAAGAAGTGGTGACAGCTGTCAGTCTTGACAGCTTTAAGAAAGGATTAGACAAGTTCATGGAAGACAAAGGTATCAATGGCTATAATTATGGATACCTAAGGACAACCTTGGAGTTGGAGAGATAGGCAGGATATCTCTCAATGCCATTTCCAGGGAATCCTAAGCAGGTGAAGGCACCTCCTTGGGAATACCCTGAAGGAAATGGTGAGCCACTGTGTGAGACAGAATGCTGGACTGGATGGGCTGTGGCCTGTTCCAGCAAGGCTGTTCTTATGTTCTTATGTTCTTAACCACTGCACCACCAGGGCTCCAACTCCCTCCCCCCTCAGTGGTGTCTGAAGAAATTTCACCCATTGACCCAATATTAACAGGGGCAGTGGAGCTCAACGAAATACGAATGTTTGGACAGTAGGGTTTATAATCTCCAGGCAGCATATCATACATTTAAGTTCATGATGCTCTGCTTTCATAGAGAAGATGATGATCATCCACACCCTCCACCTGGAGATGATTGGAAACTAATTCCCACACCCAGCTCTTTTGAGGGAGAACTGATATTGCTCTACCGCTCTAGGTAGCCCATCTGGATACTTCTCAGATGCAGCATCATAGCCAAAGGACAACATATAGCCAGCAATATGGCAGTGGTGGGTTTTTCTTGTCAATGGGAAGACCCACCCTCTTCTTCCTCCTGCTTTCCCAATGAATGCCCGAACTGTAATGGGGACAGATTTACACAACTATTTATCTCCATGTTGTGTATACATGCAGTTCAGCTGCTCGCCATTAGCGCAGCTGATGGAGCTCACATGGCCCCAATTTACCCAATGAGTAACTAGCACGGGAAACCTTCCCGCCACAGGTGAACTATGTCAGGTATGCAGTATGTCAGAAAGACATCGCCGATACTGCAACCAATAGGTGCCTTTGGGCGAGATTCAAATGTATTATGTACCATATATAAGGTGGCAAGGCTCCGCCATTGCCTCATGTACAGATTGACCATGTTACAATAAAGTAGTGTTTAGCCCATCTGCTGGCTCATGTGCCATCATTCTGCCTACATCAAACTCCAGTATAGCTAGAAAGTCTCTCCCTAATGAGAAACCCCCTTTCTATTAGTTTTCTGTCCCCCTTGGCCTTTTCCTGCCACAGCGAAGGAAGCAAGAAACAATTAGAGCAGGAATTCTCAACCTACGGCCCATGGGCCAGATCCAGCCAGGGACTCGTTTATGGCTGTTGTAAATGCATTTATGACAGCCATAAACAGCACCTAGTCTGGCCAGTGGTAGGGTTTTTTTTAAAAAATGCTACCTACTCTGTGGACGTGGTATGGTGGGCATGGCCAGGGGGAAAGCCCTGCGTTGCACCTGAATTAGGACTACTTTATTTCAAAAGTGGGATGGACAGGGCCAGCCACAATTTCTGCTACTGGTTCTGTCGAACTGGTATCAACCTGCTGAAGCCCATCACTGAGTCTGCCCCCCTCAACTCTCTGAGGGAGCATGGCCCAGCCCCTGACTTGAAAAGTTTGAGAACCCCTGAGTTAGAGCAACCCATAGGCATTGAGAGTCTTTCCCCATAACCACTGTGGAGAAGACAGACCAGAGACACTTGAACTAGCTGAGAAAAGATAAAACAAGTCCTAGCAACATCAAGAAGCTCTTGAAATCACTGCATAGCAACCAAACTCCATAAAATACCCACCTATGAAAGGCTCACACGGAATCTCAGCCAACATGCAGGAAGAAAAGCTCAATTCCCCCTCTTTCATGGGCAAATCTCCTGCTCTACTCTTTGCAGCTGGGATTTTCCCCAAGGGGGTTCTCACCCGACTGGGTGGTTCAGACCTCCTCTCTCCCTTCCTCAAAATAGGTCCTTGAAATTAACTGCTTCCAACACAATTTGCACCAACAGCAGCGAAGATGTTGAGTTCCTACCACGTTGCCAAATAGCACATAATGACTGAAATCCTATTGTTTAACTTAATAAGTTGCAGCTAGCCCACTGAATCAATGGAACGTACAGAAGAGTCAATTGGACTACTCTAATTGTGAGTTACTATAATAAGCAACATAGGGGCTGAAGTGATTTACTGCTTAAGACCCAGAGCTTGAGGACCAGAAAGTCAGCAGTTCCAGACCTGAGTGCTGCGTGGCAGAGTGAGTGATTGTCATCTGCCCCATCTCCTGCCAATCCCGAAATCTGAAAGCAAGAAATTGCAACTAGGTAAATAGATACCACCTTGGTGGTAAAGGTAATAGCATTCTGTGTGCTCCGGTGTCTAGTCATGCCTGCCACATGACCACAGAAACATCTGCATACAGTGCTGGCTGTGTCCCCTATAGTCAGATATGACTGGCTTTCGAGCAAGGAGGACTTTTATCTTTACCTATACTAAGCAACAGGATTTCAGCCATTGTATGAAGCAAGGATTCAGCAGCTTTATTTAAGAAATTTCAGGGATGGGGAACATGCTGCCTTGTGGGAAACCTGGGCTTCTGGGAATTGAAGTTCCAGAAAACCTGAAGGACTAGCTTGTCTCCTCTAGGCCAGGCTTTCTCAACCTTGGACATCTAGGTGTACTGTACAGCCCTTGGGTTCAATGGCCATATCCACCTAGACTCTTGTGCACTCTGCAACATGTGTGGTATCCGTGCGCTTTCTTTTCCTGCATCATCATTATCATCATCATCATCATCACCACCACCATCACCACCAACAAAACATTTGTATGCCGTCCACTCAACAACCCAACTCAGGGCGGCTCACAACAATACCCATCTGATACAATAAAAAAAAAATAATCATCTAAAAAATTCAAAGTTGACCACAGAGAACTCCATGGCCTAGTCTGGCCAGGGGGCGATGTCTCCCCCCTCCACCCTAACAGCCATGTCCCCGGCACCAAACAGCTTAACCCCTGGGCTTGGTGGGGCCTGGGGTCAGCGGCGGCGTCCTGTGCCACCCGTGGCCGCAGTGGCTTTTCAACCCCTGCACGCACACTCCTTCAGTATGTGCTTTGCATTCTATGCAGTTTTTCATGGATGTATTCAATCCAGATAAGGAGAATAGGCTGAACAAGAAATGTCACCTTGAACGTCTTAGTGGGAGAGGAACAAAACAAATCCAATTTATAGCATACTCAGTCTCAATTTCTTGCACAAGAGTTCAGCACTTAAGGAGCTAGGGAACCGTTTGGGTGTTCAACATGACCAAGATGCTATTTCCAGTGAGTCAGGGCACAACGGTGGCACATCTGTCTTCTGTGTTATGTAATGAACAACACAGTTCAAAGCATATGGTCACAAGAAGGGCATATCAATGAAAAATGCTAAATAAATAAAAAATAAATGCACCGTGTTAAACTTACCATTATAAACCTCAACC
The DNA here is from genome assembly GCA_035047305.1 of Bradypodion pumilum. NCBI lineage: Eukaryota > Metazoa > Chordata > Lepidosauria > Squamata > Chamaeleonidae > Bradypodion > Bradypodion pumilum. Next base: position 9,528,628 of record JAWDJD010000003.1, read on the forward strand.
TTTTTTTCTAGTCCCAATTAGGGTAGAAGCACCAAGTCAAAAGAATTTGCATTAAGAGTTGATTTAGAACTATGGGTGAAACTACCAATTGAATTTAGACTACTTTGGCTGAACTCCTGTTGCTCAGTAGATTAAGCCACAACTAGCAGTGGCCCAACAGATACCCGCAGATTCAATGGGCCTACTCCAGTTGTACCTTACTAAGTTCATATCATGCTGCATTCACGTCAACCACCAAAGTTTTTCCACTGTGCTTAGAAATAGTCCACAGGACACATGTAGATGTCAGAAAGGAATCAAAAGTCTAGTTTCTTCTCCTATTTCCCTGTTTCAGGCTTGGCTGAATCCTATTTTCCTGCAAATCATTCTCTGTCCTCAAGACAGTGCAGACAAAGATATATTATTTTCAAAGGTGACAATTGAGTGTTGTTCTCCCGTACTCCCCCTCAATATTTTTCTTCCTGCCTCACAAGGCTGGGGAAAATGTTATGAAGATGAATCTAGTGGACTTGGGTAAACCTACTCAGTCAAACACACACACACACACACACACACACACACACACACACACACACACACACACACACACACACACACACACACACACACACACACACACAGATACACACAGCTGCACCCAGGTGCACCTTAAGGGGAAAATATTAATTCTTGTACTCTTGGATCAGAGAAAACAGAACAACACAACATCTAGTATGCTGGATTCAACTTCAGTTTCTCCTTTTCTGCTGAAAATAACAAGTCAATAACATGCCATACACCTACATTCTGGGCCAAAGCACAAGAGAAAGGCTTGTGATATCACAATGGTGAATCTTTCTGATGTCACAGAGATGGGTTCATCAAGGATTGGGAACAATTATAGGCCAGCTAATTGTGAAAACAGGCATTGAGAGAAATTGGATAAATGGTTCTAGAACCTATGGCATGCTTGCCAGATGGGGCACTCCCAGCCCTCTCTGTTGGCATGTGCGCCACTACCCCAGCGTACAGTTCACCCCGCCGCTCTGCCTGGCAGCCCAATGGGAGCATTTCCTCCCTACCCCAGCACAGAGTTCACCCTGCCCCTCTGCCCAGCTGCCCAATGGGAACACTTCCTCCCTCTCCCAGCACAGAGATCACCCCACCCCTCTGGGCACTCAGTCTCTAAAAGGTTCACTATCACTGGCCTAGAGCCTGGGCGAACCATGACTAATCAGGTAACGTAGCAATATAAAAGGGGGAAAAACCTGCCTTGTGCCTGTTGCAGACTTTTCTCAGCAGCTGCAGCTAGGTTTCATATTTCCTAGTGACCTTATAGATAACGTATGAGGAGTTTGCAGGACTTACAATGAAGTCAGAGCTTGTGAGAGAGATTCACCATCATTCTTTTAGTGTATGGGACCAAAGACAACAGAACAACCGAAGGGTTGGTTTAACACAGGTTTATTGCATGGTGTTCCGGTGAAGCATGGGGGTAATGGTGGTGGTACATCTCATTATATACTGAGGACTATACATTTGAATCTTGCAGCACGGTAGCTCATTGGCTACTGTCGGCGTGGCCTCGCCCAGGCACGCCTTACTCTCGCAGTTGTATCTTCTTCCTGCTGAATGCGAGTATCTTCATTCTGCTGAATGCGAGTATCTTCATTCTGCTGAATGCGAGTATCTTCATTCTGCTGAATGCGAGTATCTTCATTCTGCTGAATGCGGAGGCATTTCCCGCGGCTGTCCGTGATTGAGCAATGTGAACCATGTGAGGCTGAACGCTCGCAGCTGCCCCAAGGGGTTGCTTGCTCGCGTTCCTTTCAGCTGAGATACATTGTAATTGTGATGGAACATTTATATCTTGATAGCTTTACAGTACATTGATATGCATACATAACACCCCTCCCCCCTAGGATGGGACGAAGTCCCGCAACCATTGTGGCTTGCCGCACGTGCGCTTGGGGCGTGCTTGCGCCTGACCTAGTACCGGAGAGCCTGTGATCCCTGACTCCGTGGGAGCTTGTCCTGCTACGGGAAACGGGGATTTGTTAGTGGCTCTGTGGGGCGTCCGTGCCTGCCTTGCGCCCGGGGAGGGGAATGGGATGAATAGTTGGGAGGTGAACCCCTGCCTGTTGCTCTCGGACCCCGGGGACCCTCCTATTGTGAACCGCGGAACCGATGAGGTCGCCCTTGAGGTTCTGCTACCTTCTGATCCCCGCTCGGGGGACCTTGAGACTGTGGTGGGCGGACTCGCTGCTGCCTCCCGTCTTGGGGGTGTCGGTCTCCGGGAAATTGGCGCTATATTGCATTCTAACTCACAGGGGCTACTGGGACTGGAAGTACCAGGGGCTGAACTGAACCCCCTCTTTTCGCTAGGACGGGTGGGGGACCACTCCGCTAACTCCCCCTGGTACTGTAAATCAACGTCTAAACTTCTATGGGCGTCTGTGTCTCGGGGAAAATTCCAAGGGGTATGTGTGTGGTCGGGGCTCTTCCTTTCCGCCGCGGACTCCCGCAAAAGATCTCTGTGGATCGATTCCCTTTCCTCCCCCCTTGGTGGGGACCCATGTTCCCCTTTTCCTCCCCCTTGGGCTAAACAGGTGGGGGAGTACCCTAACGCTGATTCGACGCTATTGTCGTCTCCGTCCTGCTCTCCGGGAACCCTGCGCCTGAGTTGGTCCACGTGTCGCCTCCACAGGAAACCTGTACTGGTCTCCACGCGGTATGAGACGGGGCCGGTTTGTGCAATTACGGTGCCCGGCACCCAGGCTGGCCCCGCGTTGGCGTAGTTCCTGCAGTGCACCGGGGCGCCTACGCTGAAACTCTTGAGGGTTCCACCCCTATGTTCCACCCTTTGTCCTCTACTCTCGTGGGGTCTAGCTTGGAGATTCCCGTGGCCAGCTTCCTGCGCATCAACAGCTCCGCGGGGGAGTACCCTGACGCCAATGGGGTGACCCTGTACCTTAGCAAGAATTGGCACAATTTCAGGTCGAGGTCTCCGGGACCCATGCGCAGCAGCGCGTCTTTCGTGGTGCGCACGAGGCGCTCTACTTGGCCGTTGGTGGCCGGGTGAAAGGGGGCGGAGGTGATGTGCCGAATGGCGTTTCGCTCCATGAATGCCCTGAACTCGGCGGACGTGAAACAGCTAGCGTTATCGCTGACGAGGGTGTCGGGTAAACCGAACGTGGAAAAGAGCCTCCGTAACTGCTTAATTGTTGTGGCCGAGGAGGTGCTCGAGACTGGGATGACCTCCAACCACTTGGAGAACGCGTCCACCACAAGGAGGAAAAGCGTTCCCCTGAACGGGCCAGCAAAGTCTACGTGTACCCGGGACCAGGGCCCCCTTGCTGCGTCCCACTCCCTATGTGGCGAGCGGGCCTCCTCTGGCCTGGAGCTTTGGCACGCTTCGCAAGTGCCGACCATGTGTTCGATGTCGGCGTCTAGCTGGGGCCACCAAAAGTAACTGCGGGCCAGTGCCTTAGAGCGGACGATCCCCGGGTGGCTGACGTGCAGCAGTTTAAGCACCCTCGGCCGGAGAGACGTGGGGATCACTACCCGCTGTCCCCACAAAAGGCAACCCCTCTCCAGGGACAACTCTAGTTTCTTTTTGAAAAATGTGTCGAATTCCGCTGCTGGGGAAGACACGGGCCACCCTTTCTGTACCCAGGAGCAAACTGTGGCCAGCGTTTTGTCCTTGCCGGTCGCTTTAGCGATGTCGGCCGGTACTACTGGAGGGGAGTCTAGGACCTCTATCATTAAGACCTGGTGGTCCCTCTCTACCTCGCCCACGTGGCAGCAATCCCGGGGAATGGGGGACCTCGACAGGGCATCCGCATGGCTGATCTCCTTCCCGGGCCGGTATACCAACGCGTGCTGATACGCGTTGAGAAAAATGGCCCACCTGAGCATTCTCGGGGACAGGATTTGGGGTGTGGGCTTATCTGCGGTGAAAATGCCTAGCAAGGGCTTATGGTCAGTCACTATGGTGAAGGGGCGGCCGTACACAAAATCATGAAATTTCTTAGTCCCCGCAATTATCGCTAGTGCTTCCCTGTCTGTCTGGGCATAGTTCCTCTCCGCTTGGGACAAGGACCTAGAGTAGAACGCTATCGGGGCCTCCCTCCCGTTCTCCAGTACGTGGCATAACACCGCCCCCACCCCCACCGGGGATGCATCGCATATCAGGACCACTGGGCGTTTGGGATTGAAATGGGTCAGTACCGCATCTGATGCCAGGAGTCGCTTCAGGTCATTGAAAGCCCTCTCCTGGTCGTCGCCCCACTTCCATGCCTCATCCTTTTTTAACAATTTGTGTAGCGGTTCTGCCACGGCTGCCTTCCGCGGAAGGAAGGAGTGGTAAAAGTTGAGCAGTCCAAGGAACGACTGCAACTCGGGCTTGGAGGTGGGGCGAGGGGCCTTCTTGATGGCGGCCACCTTGGATTGGGATGGCCTGATTCCCTCGGGAGTAACACGGAACCCTAGGAACTCAACCTCAGTTGCGAAGAAAACGCATTTGTCCTTCCGCAACCGCAACCCCGCTTTCTCGAATATTGTCAGGACCCTTCCCAACCTGCTTGCTAATTCGGCCCGGCTCCCCCCTGTAATCAATACGTCATCAAAGTAGGGTAACACCCCCTCTAACCCCTTCAGGAGGCGTTCCACGAGTGACTGGAAAATCCCGGGCACCGAATTCACGCCGAATTGGAGGCGCGATACCTGGAACGCCCCTTTGTGGGTGACTATGGTCTGTGCAGCAGCTGCGGCGGGGGTCACCGGGAGTTGCTGGTAGGCTTGGGCCAGGTCGAGTTTAGCGAAACACCTCCCCCCGTGTAACCTGGCCAACAAGTGGCTGACTACCGGCACCGGATAAGCATTAGGGCGGATCGCCTTATTGATGGTGCACTTGTAATCAGCGCATATGCGGACCTCCCCGTTGGCCTTGAGCGCTGTTACAATTGGAGTTTCCCACTCCGCAGAATCAACAGGAACAAGAATCCCCTGGCCCACCAATTTGTCCAACTCCGCCTCTATTTTGTCCTTTAGTGCGAAAGGCACTCTGCGCGGTTTAAGTCTGATTGGACGTACTCCAGGGTCCAGGTCGAAAGTCACTGGGGGGCCCTTGAATTTTCCGAGCCCCTTTTTGAAAACCTCAGGGTGCGCGTCGCACACGCTCTGTATTGGATCAGTCCCGGTGGCGTGTGCTCCCACGGCGTGCACCCCCCCAATGAACAACCCCAGGGGCTGGAACCATTGAGTCCCGAGGAGGCTGCATTTCCCTCCCTTGAGGACGACTAGGGGAAGCGTTGCGGTGTGCTTTTTAAACTGGACCTGGAACTTCCCAACCCCCAACACTGGGATGCGGTTCCCTTGCACGTCCTTCAGTGTGGCCCTCAACGCTTTGAGCTTGGGCCGCACGCGGGGGGCGATTTTCATGAACTCTCCCTGGGAAATAATAGAGTATGACGAACCCGAGTCCACCTCCATTCTAACAGGGGCCCCTTGTATTACTACCTCAACGAAGTAACGGGGGTGCTCCGTGGAAACGCTGCAAACCGGAGCGTCGTCCTCGCTGTCGTCGGAGATGCGCCCTACGCCGTCCCGCGTCCTCGTGGTCCGGGTGCCGTCCTTTGGCCTCGTGGTGCGGTCCTGCCTCGCCGAGCGGTCTGGAGAACTCCTTGTGGCCTCGCGCCGTTTCCGGCAGACCTTGGCGATGTGCCCGCGCCGGCCGCAGTTGTGGCACTCGGCCTTGCGGAATGGGCATTTGGCGCGGGCGTGGGCGGCGCCGCAGCCGTCGCAGCGCCGGCCCTCTCTCTGGACCCTCCGGACGTCCTCGTCGTCGCTGCTCTCCGCAGACGAGTTCGAAGCTCGCCGGGCTGCGCGCACCGAGCTCTCTGCCTTGGCGGGCTTCGGGCGCCAGTCCTGAAACTCTTGCACCCCAGCAGTCGTGGCCTCCGCGGCCTGCGCCGTGTCGAGGACTTGTTGCCACGTGGGAGGCGGCTCCTTTTTCATCAGCGCGCGCTGAGTCTCGGTATCCCTCAGACCGCAGAGCAGGCAGTCCCGGAGGGTGACTTCTGGGGTCTCCCACTTGCATGGGCCGGCGGCCAGCCGCAGGGCCACGGCGAACTCGGCGACCGATTCCCCGGGCGCCTGGACTCGCCTCCAGAACGCGCTCCGAGCGGGGAACATCGCTATCGCTGGCCGGAGATGGGCGCGCAGCGCCGCCAGGAGCTCTGTGGCTTTGAGGTCGCCCACCTTCCTCGGTGCGATCAGGTCCACCAAGGTCCTCTTGGTCTCGTGTCCGAGCATGCGGACGAAAATGGCCCTCTTCTTAGCCTCATCTGAGACTTCGAGCTCCACCAGCGCTGCGTTGAAGTCTATCTCAAACAGCTCCAAGTCTCCCGGCTTCCTGATCTCGTAGCCGGCGCATGTCTTGGTCCCGTGGGCAGCCATATCCCACCTTCGTCGCCAATTTAGTGTATGGGACCAAAGACAACAGAACAACCGAAGGGTTGGTTTAACACAGGTTTATTGCATGGTGTTCCGGTGAAGCATGGGGGTAATGGTGGTGGTACATCTCATTATATACTGAGGACTATACATTTGAATCTTGCAGCATGGTAGCTCATTGGCTACTGTCGGCGTGGCCTCGCCCAGGCACGCCTTACTCTCGCAGTTGTATCTTCTTCCTGCTGAATGCGAGTATCTTCATTCTGCTGAATGCGAGTATCTTCATTCTGCTGAATGCGAGTATCTTCATTCTGCTGAATGCGGAGGCATTTCCCGCGGCTGTCCGTGATTGAGCAATGTGAACCATGTGAGGCTGAACGCTCGCAGCTGCCCCAAGGGGTTGCTTGCTCGCGTTCCTTTCAGCTGAGATACATTGTAATTGTGATGGAACATTTATATCTTGATAGCTTTACAGTACATTGATATGCATACATAACAATTCTAGAACAGGGTTCCTCAAAATTGGCTCTCCATGATGTTCTTGGACTTAAATTCTCAGAAGCTCTGATCAGCAGGGAGTCCTTCTTCCAGGCTTTGGGAAGGGTCAGATCTCCATCTTGAGATTGATAAACAGCCCAGGAATACCTTATTAACTTGAATGACTTCAGATCCCAAGAGCCAGATGAACTGTATCCAAGGCTATTGAAGGAACTGGCTCAAAAGATCTCAGAACTACAGAAAGCCAAATATAGGCTGAATATCAGGAAAGACTTAACAGTTAGAGCAGTATGACAGTGGAACCAACTGCCCTGAGAGGCAGTGAGCACTCCATCACCAGAAGCATTCAAGAAAGAATTGGACATCTCTCTGTCAGATCTGCTTTGGTTTGGATTCATGAATTGAGCAGGGGGTTGACGCAATGGCTTAGAACAGTGGTAGTGAACCTATGGCACGTGTGCCAGAGGTGGCACTTGGAGCCTTCTCTATGGGCACCCATGCAGTCACCCCAGCACATAGTTTGCCCCACCCCTCTGCCCAGCAACCCAATGGGAGCACTTCCTTCCTCCTCCCAGCACAGAGTTCACCCCGCCCCTCTGCCCAGCAGCCCAGTGGGAGTGTTTCCTCCCTCCCCTATTGCTGTGTTGGCACTTTGCGATAAATAAGTGGGTTTTGGGTTGCAGTTTGGGCACTCAGACTCTAAAAGGTTTGCCATCCCTGGCCTAGAAGACCCCTTCCAACTCAGTGACTCTATCATTCTGTGGTTCTAATTAGTGTGATAGACCTTAGTCCCCTATTGGGGAAAAGGCAGCATAAATACAACATGGATAGTTAAATTATAAATAAATTGTGAGCCCATATATAAGCACAGTTCTATCTTGTCCCTTCTTTTTATTCTTGGCTTTGTGGTGCAGTGGTTAAGCTGCTCTACTGCAGCTAAAAGTGTGCTCATAATCTGAGTTCAATCCTGACGGGTTTCAAGGTTGAGTCAGCTTTCCACCCTTCTGAGGCTGGTAAAATGGGTACCCAGCATGTTGGGAGCAACTTGAAACTTCCAGAGAATGGACTAAGCGTTATGGGGTGATATATAATTTTTTTGCTATTTTTGGTGTGTGGCAAACTAACACAAGTCTAACAAGCATATAAACATATATGCATACTGAATGAATGAGCTCTAGCACTGGATGGAAATGGTTCGAATTGGATGCCCAGGCTTTAAAACTATTGCACTCATAAAACTCCAACTTTTGCCTCATCCATCGGCCTAAGGTTTTGTCTTTTGGTCTGCAACCCTGCACATCAATTCTCTGAGTTTTTCATGGCAACATGCAAACCTTTTCTACACCATGCTGTATTAGTCTGGATGCCTTCTTCTTCTTCTCCCCTCTCTGACTGCCTTAATCTTGTGTTTAGATGCACAGCCTCCTGACTGCAGGGGTAGAGAGGCCTCAGGCAAGCAGCTTCTGTATACGCTTTCGCAGAAAAGTCAAGGAGGGGAGAAAGCAAAGTAGAAAACAAGTTTTGTTTTTCTCACTGCAGTGCTTGTTAAACCCAAGGAGCATCTCAGAAATATTAAAAAAAGAAGGGAATTTGTTGAACAAAACCATCTAGACGAAAGTACCATTTTCTCACCTCCTAAAACCTGTGGTGAGAAGAAATGTACATCATCTTCAAAATCCTACACTTGTGGCTCTTGTGGGCTTTTAAGTGCAGGGAGAAAACACACACACACACACACACACACACACACAAATTTTAAAATGTGAACATGCCAAGGTGCCTAACTGAAATGAAAATGCGCGAACACACTTTAGTTAATTGGGGGAAAGTGACATACATTTGGTAAAATGGACAAATAATTATGGGCATTTGGGGGAAATGCATTTAAATGCAATTAATTTTTTGAACTTGTTTTTCTTACCTTCCATGCTAATTATAAACCAGCTGGAGCGTTATGTAATAGTAGAAAGATAGGAAGAAAAATAACAACAGCAGCAGCAACAAATAACAACTATCTTTGCCTATCATGGTTGGAGGGGGCTTGGGAAAAGTGTGGAAGAGAAACCTGGAAGAACACAAATCGACAGATGGGATACCTTCTGGAACCACTGAATAAAGAGGTAAGTTCTGCCATGTCTTTTTCTCATACCTGACAATAAGATACTGCAACAACAGAACATAAATCATTGTTTATTTCATTCTTGGGGGTGAGCATGAAACATTTTTAAAGAAAGATTTCTTATTGGGAGAGATCTATTCAGTGCATTATTCACATTTTGAGGGGTTTTTTGTGTGAAAAAGAACCTCAAGTTTTTTTTTTGCACACACCAATAGAATTTTGTGCAAAAAAATGTGGTTTGCACAAAATCCAATATTGTTTTATGAAAAGCACAAAGGTGGTTGGCAAAAAAGTTTGGGTGCAGAACAGAAGCATTCTTGCCCATGTTATTGAGAAAGAAGAGAAGAAGAATCAATGGAAGAAAATGAGAAAAAGCTTCAGATTCATGCAAGAATGAAACATCTTACAGTGGATGACAATTTACTGGTATAAGTAAGTAGACCTGTACTACATGGTTGTAACATCTTGGTATGATTTTGCCATCATTCCATCCAAAGGGATCGTGGGATCTGTACTTTAATGAGTTGCAGAGGGCAGCAACAGAACCTAATCAGAACCAGCTCTATGTAATGTGATATTACTTAAACTATAGGTTTCAAGTAAGAGTCACAGATAACAAACATATGTTTTCATGAATCTGACATGCATGTTCTTTTGCACCCCTGACTATAGATTTGACCATTACATGAAACTTTTGCTTCATTCTAGTCCAGAGTTCTTCCACATGAGTAAACCTTTTGAAGGTTGACTCAATCCAAGAGAATGGTGGATCTACACCAAAGGCTCTTGAATGAACTTACCAGTCATGGAATAAATGGACAGGTCTTGTCCTGGATCAGCAACTGGCTAAGGGACAGGAAACAGAGGGTAGCACTAAATGGACACTTCTCCAAGTGGAGGGAAGTAAAGAGTGGAGTCCCCCAAGGTTCAGTACTGGGACTACTGCTTTTCAACCTCTTCATAAATGATCTAGAAGTAGGAATAAATAGCAAGGTAGCCAAATTTGCTGACGACACTAAATTATACAGGGTAGTGAAAACTGTGAGAGATTGTGAGGTGCTCCAGAGGGATCTCTTGACACTGGGGGAGTGGGCAAAACAGTGGCAAATGAGTTTCAACATTAGTAAGTGCAGAGTGATGCATGTTGGGGCAAAGAACCCCAATTACACTTATAAAATGATGGGGTCTAAACTCTCTGCCACAAACCAGGAAAGGGACCTTGGTGTCCTGGTGGACAGCTCAATGAAGATGTCAACCCAGTGTGCCTCAGCAGTGAAAAAAGCAAACTCAATGCTAGGGATCATTAGGAAGGGTATAGAAAATAAGTCAGCAAGTGTCATTTTGCCTCTTTATAAATCTATGGTGAGGCCCCATTTGGAATACTGTGTACAGTTCTGGTTGCCATACCTCCAGAAGGGTATTATGGAGCTGGAAAAAGTGCAGAGGAGGGCAACCAGAATGATTAGGGGACTGGAACACCTTCCTTACCATCTGAGGCTGCAACGGTTGGGCCTCTTCACTCTTGAACGACGGCGTCTAAGAGGTGACCTGACTGAAGTTTATAAAATCATGCACGGTGTGGACAAAGTAGATGAGGAAAAACTGTTTTCCCTATCGCACAACACTAGAACTAGGGGGCACTCCATGAACTTTTGGGTACTAGTTCTCAAACAAATAAGAGAAAGTACTTTTTCACCCAGAGGATTACTGGTCTATGGAACTCCCTGCCAGAAGAAGTGGTGACAGCTGTCAGTCTTGACAGCTTTAAGAAAGGATTAGACAAGTTCATGGAAGACAAAGGTATCAATGGCTATAATTATGGATACCTAAGGACAACCTCGGGGTTGGAGAGATAGGCAGGATATCTCTCAATGCCATTTCCAGGGAATCCTAAACAGATGAAGGCATCTCCTTGGGAATACCCTGAAGGAAATGGTGAGCCACTGTGTGAGACAAAATGCTGGACTGGATGGGCTGTGGCCTGTTCCAGCAAGGCTGTTCTTATGTTCTTATGTACAGATGGCTGCTAAGGATATCATGGCTTGACCATGTGACTAATGTAGAAGTGTTGCACTGGATAGATAAAGAACAAGAACTGATTAATACCATTAAACAAAGAAAGCTCCAATACCTTGGGCATATCGTGAGGAACGACATGACATATAGAATGCTCCAACATGTTGTGCAAAGAAAGATCCCTGAGAAGAGAGGCCTTGGACATAGATGAACTTCATGGTTAAGCACCTAAGAGACTGGTGTGGAAGGTCCTCAGAAGAATTGTTATAAGGAGTTAAGAACAGGAAGACTTTTGCCATGATGATAGCCAATATCCGAAATGGATATGACAATTGAAGAAGAGAATGGTCCATTAAACCAAAATGAATTGGTGAGACGGCAAGACTCTCAAGAGAATACAATAATGCTAGGAAAGCTTGAAGGCAGCAGAAAAAGTAGAAGACCAAATATGAGACGGATTGATCCCCCCGCCCCTCCCCCCAAAAAACCACAGGCTCACATGAGTGAATTGAGCAGGGATGTTAAGGACAGGACATTCTGGAGATATTTTATTCATAAGTCAAAAAGACTTGATGGCACATAACAACAATTATGACACAAAAGTGATGTGATGCCTGGTGTTATATGTTCTAGCCATGAGAGTAATTGGTCATCACTATGGGCCATTTCTAAGAGGGATGGGAATATGAGAATTATTTTGGGAAGGCAAAGTTGCATTGTACTGAGAGCCAGAACTGAAGGATACATCTAGTCCTGTACTGTATTGTTGATTCTAACCAGCAACCTCTCTCAAGATCTCAGACTTGTAGCTCCCTTGTAGCTCCCTGGCACTTTCTCACCAAAGTGAGAAATTCTTACCTTCTAGAATCTTACCTTCTAGAAATCTGATGAGATTGGTTGTGTTTAGGATGATTATATGGTAGCACTGAGCAGTGATGCACTGCAGCAGATTCTGTCAGGTTCTGCAGAACCGGTAGTGGAAATTCCCCAGGCCACGCCCTTGGTTGGCCACACCCACCTCCATAGCTCATAATGCAGGATGTTTGGCCACACCCGCAGATTTGGCCCTGCCCACAGAGTAGGTAGTAAATTTTTTTGCAGTACATCACTGGTACTGAGCCATTTCATTGGTTCACAAAACTCAGAAATGTCTGTGCATTTCACAGGAGCTCTTCAAATATATTTCCCAGTGTTACGACTTGATACTCCTAACTGGAAATATTGGGAACTGATTAGGGGCAATTCTCCATGGAGCTGCAGCCATTGTGTGATGTATCCTATGCACTATGCCTTCGAGGTGCCTGGGAGCACTGTATTGTCTCTGAAAGCAACCTATGAATCAGACTGTAGGACAAGTATGTGAAATATAATATGGTTACTGAACCAAAAAACATTCATTTCCTGGTTGTAGTCTCTAATGTGAGTGAGATAAGAGAGATGAATATGGGAAAGGAAAGATCAAGGCTCTAGACAATATCCAGAAACACAACAGGCTCTCCTGTACATTTCTCCCTAGGGTCTCCAGGTTTCAATTTGCACTGTACTTCCAAAAATAATTCAGCTGAGTGGTGGCACAACATTTCTGCATTCCTTGGCGGCCGAGCAAGGCCCCATCCTAACCCCTGAAGGGTTGGTGCCAGGAGAAAGTGATAATTAAAAGACAGTGTGGGAAAGCAGCGGGCATCTGGCTGAAACGTGATGCGATAGAACTGGAGCAGAAAAGAACAAAACCGAGCAGACCAGAGAGAGAGTATGTGTGTATGTGTGTATGCGAGAAGTCTGTGTTTGTGAAGGAAGGGGGAAAGTATATAAAATACTAAGAGCAAAGATAATAAGGGACCTTTTGTTTCATTGGCATGGCACAAAACTTTAAAGGGAGCTCTCATCCATAATTAATCGGAATGGGCTGCCTCTAATGCAGCTTTTCAATATTAATTAGCACAAGCCGTTGGAAGAAATGAAGAAGGCCTTTGAAGGAACCCTTTAGACAAAGCACCATGCTGCTGTAATTCAATGGCTTTAAATTTGTTGCCTTGCCACATACACATATGTTTTATTGGCCAACAGTTCTGTCTTAGTTAAAGCTGAATCATAGTCATCATGATCATCACATGCTGATTATGGTATGATTAATATTGTTATCCTTGCTGTAAAACCATGACATATGCCCAGTAGAGTCGCCTTCGGATCTGATTGATCCAAAATGATAGTTCCTGGGCCACTTAGGAAGGTTTCACCCATAGGATTGTTAATACCATTGAGGATCAGATCTGGAGAGAGGTGTGGAGATGTGACATTAAGTTGTCCTGGGTAAATGCAGGGGTTTCCTCTTGGGATGTCAAGGAAAGAGGTGGCAGACAATCTCAAACCATGATATAATCTGTAACTCTTTTCTCATTCTTTTTGATAATTCTGATCAAAATAGGTTTCTACTCCCATATGATAATCTTTTATTGATATTTTACTGCCATGTGTCATTTTTAGGAAATTCACGAAGGAATTGTCTTTTTTACAAGGAAGTTACAAATTTCTTCCACACATCCAAAATAATTTAATCCATTTTCCTACTAAAATATTTCTAGCTAGGAATTAGGAGATCTCAAGAAAGACAGCCAAGGTGATTTCTGCTCCATATTGGTCTCCTCCACCTTTCAAAGTCCAACCCCTCTTCCATGTTCATTCATGAATCAGTCTCATCTTTCTAAAAAGAGGACTGACAATACCCCCCCCCCCAGGGACTGTGGTGGCTTAGTGGCTAAGGTGTTGAACTTGACACCTGGAAGGTCAGCAGTTTGAGACGCTAGTACTCCATGACAGAGTGAACTTCGATCTTTGTCCCAGCTCCTGCCAACCTAGCAGTTCAAAAGCAAGAAATTGCAAGTAGATAAATAGGTACCACTTTGGTGGGAAGGTAAACAGCGTCCCATGCACTCCAGCGTCTAGGCGTGCCTGCCACATGTCCACAGAAACATCTGCAGATGTAGACAGTGCTGACTCTTTGGCTATAAACAGCGATGAGCATCAAACCCTAGGGTCAGATATGACTGGCTTTCAAGCAAGGGTGAGCTTTACCTGGACCAATAAAATGTCACAAACAGCCAAGCTTTGTAGTTCTTCAAGACTCTTCTTCAAGATGGAAATTGCAGGGCTTGGGAGGTGAATTTAGAAACAAAATCCTTCATAGAATCATAGAATCATAGAATAAGGGCGTTGTAAGGGACCCATGCAGTCACTGAGTCCAACTCCCTATTCAATGCAAGAATACGAATCAAAGCAGATCTCACAGACGATTGTCTCACTTTCTCTTTAATTCTTCCAGCATCAGAACACTCACTGCCTCCCAAAGTAATTGATTCCATTGTCACACCGCTCTAACAGTTAGGAGCTTTTCCCCGTTGTTCAATCAAAATCTGGCTTCCTGCAACATGAACTCATTATTTTTGTGTCCTGCGGTCTGGCATGATTGACAACAAATCCTGCCTTCATCTGTATGACAATCTTTCAAGTACTGCATTTGGAAAGTGCTAGCCTGCCTCCCCTTAGTTTTATTTTCTTCAAGGCTAAACATGTCCAGTTTGTTCAGTTTTTCCTCGTGGCAATTGTTTCCCAGTCCCCTGATCATCCTGGTTGGCCTCCTCTGAACTTGTTCTGGGTTGTTGGCATCTTTCTTAAAGTGTGGAGTCCAGAACTGTGCACAGTACTCGGGGTGAGACCTAAACAGTACTAAATAGGGGCTGAACTAGTAGTTCAGAGGGTTTAGAGACTGTATTTCTGTTAACGCAGCCTAAACCAGCATCCTGCAAAATGAGCCGTGAGACTTGGAAAGGTAGCAATAAAAGAATTAGAAAAGATCAAACATGAAGAGTTTCACTGGAGACCAAGAGCAAGACCATCCACACTCTTGTATTCCTAGTCACTGTGCTTGTGAGAGAGAGATGGACAGTAAAGGAAGCTGAAAACAAAACACTGATTCATTTGAAATATGCTTTCCCAACATTGATGTTGGGAAAGGTGGAGGGCAAAAGAAGAAGGGGGAGGCCAAGGATGAGATGGCTAGATGGCATTGTAGACACAATGGGCACAGAGCTGGGAGGGCTGAGGGGGATGGTGGAGGACAGAGGCGCATGGAGAGCAATGGTCCATAGGGTCGCGAAGGGTCGGAACCGACTGTGCGACTGAACAACAACAACATGCTGCTAGAGGAGAGCTTTGCAGATATCCTGGACTGCCAAAAAGACAAACAAGTAAGTCGAGAGAGCAAATCAACCTTGAACTATGTGTGGAAGCAAGGTTTTGCACATAGCTGGGGGAAAAGTTTCATTTTGGGCAATTCTCATGGTGGCTTCTGGAAGGAATATGCCATTTGAGTTCTTTGGTGCTACAAATCCCAGGTATCTGTCAGTAAGGTGGGAGTTCCACCTTACTGACACCTCCAGATGCCTAAATGTGGTTCACCTGGGAGAAAGGTCTAAAATGGAAGAAATTGTCCAGCCTAGCTTCCAGCTTGGCAATTCCAGCATAGGACTTCTTCCTCCCCCTCCCCTCCTTCTTGTTCTTGTTCTTGTTCTTCAGGTGGTGATAGGTTTCCTGTGTTTAACCCCTTGGAACAGTTCTTCTGAGGACATGCCACACCAGTCTCTCAGTTTCTTCAGCCATGAAGTCCATCTATGTCCAGGGCCTCTCTTCTCGTGGATCTTTCCTTGCAGATCGTGTTGGAATATTCTATACTTTACTAGCAGATTTTGCCCGGCGGTGCCGGGCATTTTAAAAATGTGTTGGATAGTTAAGGGTTTTGTTTGTTTTCCTGAACAAATGGTGCTGGGCTGTGTTTAATGGTTTTTAAAGGTTTTGTGATTTTTTGACTTTGAGGCACTGCATCCGCCTGTGGCGGACTTGCGCTCTCAGTGTGTGTTTAATTTTTATTTTTTGTGCGCCGGCTTCCTCCATGCCGGGCTCTTTAAATTTGGTTTTGGATAGTCAAGGGTTTCATTTGTTTTCTTGAACAAATGGTGCTGGGCTGTGCTAAATGGTTTTGAAAGGTTTTGTGATTTTGTGGCTTCGAGGCACTGCGTCTGCCTGTGGTGGACTTGCGCTCCCAGTGTTTGTTTTATTTTTATTTTTTTATTTTTATTTTATTTTTGTTCATGCAAATTTTATTTTGATTTATTTAATTTAATTTTTTTTAATTTAAAATTTAATTTTTGTTGTTTTATTTTTTGGTTTGGTGTTTTGGTTTTTTGGAGTGAAAAGTGATTTATGGGGTTTTTTTGTTATTTTTTTGAGAGTAGTGTGTATATTTTTGAATGTTGTGCTAACTTATTTTATGAATTTTTGAATTTTGAATTTATCTTTGCAGTGGCAATGTTTTTGGATGTCTTTTCTCTTGTGGCCTCTGGGTGGGAGTGGTGAGCTTTGTTTCCTCTCTACCATTCTTCTCTTCTGTCCTCTGGGTGTCGCTTCCGGTAAGTATTGCTTCCTTTCTTAGCTCATTCGAGTTCCTGTCGCCATGAAGTCAAGACGTCTTCATGGTAAGCTCTCTGTTTTATTTATTTATTTATTTATTAGGGGGGTTGATTGGGGGGTGGGTTTTTGTTGGGGGGGTCTGTTGTTTTTTGTTGCGTGTGTTTTGTTGATGTGTTGTTGTTTATTTTTTTAATGTTACATTTTTGTTTTTGACTGGTTTTGATTGTTTTTGGTTCGTGTTTTTGTGTGTCCGTTTTTTAGGGGGTGGGGGGTGGGCTTTCGTTCCCAGCGACCATGCTGGGTGGCCCGTGGGAAGGAAGGGCACTTGCGGCGGGGGTGCCTTTCGTTCCCACGGGCCATGCTGGGTGCCCCGTGGGAAGGAAGGGCACTGGCGGCGGGGGTGTCTTTCGTTCCCAGGGGCCATGCTGGGTGGCCTGTGGGAAGGAAGGGCACTTGTGGCGGGGGTGCCTTTTGTTCCCACGGACCATGCTGGGTGGCCCGTGGGAAGGAAGGGCACTGGCGGCGGGGGTGCCTTTCGTTCCCATGGGCCATGCTGGGTGGCCTGTGGGAAGGAAGGGCACTGGCAGCGGGGGTGCCTTTTGTTCCCATGGGCCATGCTGGATGGCCCTTGGGAAGGAAGCGCAGTTGCGGGGAGGGTGCCTTTTGTTCCCAGGGGCCATGCTGGATGGCCCGTGGGAAGGAAGCGGAGCGGCGGCGTTTTTTAAACAAATTTTCATTTTTAGCACGCTGGCTGCCTCAGCGTGCTGTGCACTAATGGCGTGCAGAACGCTGGGGCTTGTAGTTTTGCCTGCGTGTGTTTGGGTACAGCAGCGGTTTTTTTTCTTCAGCTTCCTTTTGATTGGCTGCGGCCAGTTTTTGAACGTTCCTTTTGTCCGCGCCACGCAGCCTGATTGGCTCTGGTGCGGCATGGCGCAAGGAATGTTGGGGCTTGAAGTTCTTTTTTTTTTGCGACTGGGGGGCCTCTGCCCCTGGGTCGAAAATTTCAATCCGACAGTTACCTGCGAACCCCGTTTGGGCAAGTGCAGGAAGGCTCGGACGGGGCTTGTGGGGACCGGTGCAACATCCTTTGTTACATTCCAACGGTTAACGCACCATTTTATAGGTATAGATGTCATTCCTCAATATATGCCCAAAGTTTTGGAGCTTTCTTTGCTTAATGGTCTTAAACAGTTCTTGTCCTTTATCCATCTGGCGCAGCACTTCTGCATTAGTCACAGGACCAACCCACAATATTCTTAGTTCCACATTTCAAAAGTTTCAATTCTCTTTTCAGATGCTTTAGTTAATGTCCAAGCTTCGACTCCATAGAGCAAAACTGGGAATACGGAACATCTTTCTATTCGGATCTTTGTAGCAAGAGTTGTAGCAATAGAGATCCAACCCTTGCTGCAAAGGCCTTCTTCCTAGGTGAGCCATATTTAGGCACCTGTAGGTGTTTTTCTGTTAGTTGGAACTCCCAGGACAGAGAATGCTGGGATTTGTAGGCCCCACCCCTTGGAAAACAACAACAACCAAAAGGCACACCCCTAGCTTCAGGATTCTTGAGTGACACTGTCCTTCCCCAAATGTCTCCTTTTCCATGCTGTGATCTCTGCTGTTCCTACATTAACTCGGTCAGAGTGCTGTTAAATAAGTACCGAAAAGGAGATTTCAGAAAGCTTGTTGGCCACTGAGCCTCTTATGTCTGCCTTTTCAATTGCTCTTCGATGGACCTGAGCAGAAAACGGGCAGCCACCCATTGAACATGCCCCACATGCCATTGTCTGTGTTTTCTTTTCATTTCTCCTCTCTTGAATAAAATTGCCTCTTTTTCTGTGTCCACTTTCCTTGGCACGTGCCAGGAAGTCTCCTGCCGAGGAGCTACGCTGGTGAGCTTTTTTTCTTCCACGAGGGCCAACTTCATCTCTCCCAGTGTCATGCCACAGCACTCGTTGGCACGTTTACCTCACGGATGCTTCCAAGTTTGCCTGAGAGCATTCTTCCACATAATGGTGCCATTATGTTTTTCTCTTCCGACTCCATTATCTCTCCCTGCCTCCCTTATACTCCTTTCCTTTAGTTTCGAATTTAAAAGAAATACATAAAAGGGAGAAAATTCAAAAATATGTTCTGTTTTGCAGCATGATTAAATGATAGAGCATCCTTCTTTCAGGAAGAAAGGAAGGGAAATTGAGGGGAGTCTGGCTATGGGAAATAATATTTTTATCACCAAAAGAGCAAAGCTATTTTACATTAAAATTACTGGCCAGGATCTTGTTGCTTAGGTAAAGGTAAAGGTAACCCTTGTTCAAAAGCCAGTCACATCCAACTTTAGGATTCAGTGCTCATCTCTGTTTATAGCCAACAAGACAGCAGTGTCTGTGTCTGCAGACATTTCCATGGTCACATGGCAGGCATGCCATGACACTGGAGTGCACAGAACGCTGTTTACCTTCCCACCAAAGTGGTCCCTATTTATCTGCTTGCAATTTCTTGCTTTCAAACTGCTAGGTTGGCAGGAGCTGGGACAGAGACAGGTGCTCACTCCACATTTAAAGCCCTCTTTTAATCTGCAGGTCTCAGAGTAATTTTTGGTGACAGTTTTAATGGGTTTTTTTAATTGGTTTTTAAAATGTGATTGGTTTTATTTTCTGTGAGCCGCCCAGTCTTCGGAGTTGGGTGGCAATATAAATCAGAAAGATAAATAAATAATAAATAAAATCATGCAGCATCCGGGGCTCAAACTGCTGACCTGCTGACCTTCCAGTCATCAGATTCAGCATCTTAACCACTAAGCCACCATGATCCCTTGTTGCTTACATACAGCAATATCTGGATGGCCACTGCCGGTCTTGATCTTTGTGGTAAGGATCCTGTGGCAATTTTCGGATATTAGTGTCTTTCTGTCTTGTACCCAGCATCTCAAATTCTTCCACTAGTCAAATGGGATTTTAGGGGGCCTCAGAACCTGAAGGGAAGGCTTATTGGAAGCTACGGGAGCCAAAATTTTGCTTATTTCCTAATGGGCACAAGGTTGATTCAGCCTTCCATCCTTCCAAGGTTGGTAAAATTAGTACCCTGCTTGTTGTGGGGCAAAATGAAAGTTACTTTGTGAACTTCCCAGAGAGTGATCTAAGTGCTATGGGATGGTATATACTGGTAAGTGTAATTATTATTGCAATTGTCAGGTTCAAAATATTCCTGTTATGGTGCTAATGACCCTGACATAATAAACAATCTCTATGTGCAAGTAGATGGACACAGCTATTGCTTAACCAATATGTTAAGGAATCTCCAATTCTAGATTCTTTCCAAACCCTCAATTAAATCTATGTCCCAGCATCACTCAAGTCTAGTATCTTCCACTACATTAAGTTAAACAGAACTAAAGGACCATATTCATGCCAACCTTATGTTAGCAGTGCCAAAACACGAACACTTATGAAATTTGGTCATCATGGAAATGAGATGTCTGGCAAAGGCTGTCGGAGTGACTAGAAGGGATAAAACCAGAAATGAGATCATAAAGGAAAAATTGGAATAGAGAAGATGTGAAAAGAAGAGAAGGGCAAAGACCACAAGGCAAAACCTAGGAAGGTGAGGAGATAACATCAAAGAAACACCAAATAATGCCGGTGGAAGCTGCTAGAAATGCCCGAACAAGAATCTTGTATCTTCCTCAACACCTGAAGGGGTAAAAGAGGAAATAAAGAAGAAAAAACTGAAGAATAACTTCATTGGTTTAAGACAGGGGTGCCCAAACTAGAGCCTGCAAGCCAAATCTGTCCTGCAGTGCCAATTAATCTGGCTTGCACTGCCCTTGCTGCTCCCAGAAGTGGAAGTAAAATTTGCATGTGCAATCTCCAAACCCACCCATGCATGCACCGAATACTGCCATAAATGATCCGCAGCTGTCAGAACCATGTTATCGGCACACTCGACCACATGACCAGCCCATGACATGAAAAGTTTGGGCACCCCTGGTTTAAGACCTCATTGCTGGTTGATTTATCCAAGTGTCTGTAAGTATTCTGGGCACCAGTTTTTAAGGACCAGGATCCCAAATCTACCAAATTCTATAGCAGTACACATGGCTCAAATGTCTTATTTGCTTATATTGAAATGTTTTCCCTTTCATCTTAGAGGAACTCCTCCAGGCCATCTCTGTTCTGACTTTTGTTGTATGACTATGAGTCCATAGTTTATTAAAGCAGATACGTAGGTATTTACATTTCCCAACACACTCCACACTTTTATTGGGTCTTTAACTCTTTTTTTTACTGCTCAAGATGAACTCGGTGTTTTGAAAAATACATTCATTTTTCGACTACAGTGGAATATTACAAAAACAAAACCTGAGGATGCTTAAAAGGGTATTTAATGCTCATGAGCCTAAATGTGAAGTTTAACTACCCCTAAGTCATACTTCATTGAAGCTTCAACACAGACATAAAACGGCAAGAGAAGAAAATTCTATGGCATTGGCTCCTGAAGAGGTTTTAAAAATGTCTGGATTTTAGTCACTTGCCACATGTGGATTCTTTTTAACCAAGAGAAAAACAGCAGGAACAAAAAAAACTGCCATAAAATCTATTGCTTTTGGCCATTTGTTATGTATGTATGCATGTTCATTATACTGTAAGGCAAGATTGTAACCACTCCAGATACAAACGATATCAGCTGTAAAGGAACGCGAGCAGACAGCCTATAGAGGGCAGCTGCGAGCGTTCACTCTCACATGGTTCACATTGCTCAATCACGGACAGCCGCGGGAAAACCTTCCCCCGCATTCAGCAGCTGAAGAAAGACCTGCATTCAGCAGCTGAAGAAAGACCTGCATTCAGCAGCTGAAGAAAGACCTGCATTCAGCAGCTGAAGAAAGGAGGCGTGCCTGGGCGAGGCCACGCCGGTAGCAACCAATCAGCTACCGTGCTACAAGATTCAAATGTAGAGAGCTACTGTATATATTGAGATGTATCACCGCCATTACCTCATGCTTAACTGGAACCTCATGCAATAAGCCTGTGTTAAACCAACCCTTCGGTTGTCCGGTCGTCTTTGGTCCCATACACTAAATTGGCGACGAAGGTGGGATATGGCTGCCCACGGGACCAAGACATGCGCCGGCTACGAGATCAGGAAGCCGGGAGACTTGGAGCTGTTTGAGATAGACTTCAACGCTGCGCTGGTGGAGCTCGAAGTCTCCGACGAGGCCAAAAAGAGGGCCATCTTCGTCCGCATGCTCGGACAAGAAACCAAAAGGACCTTGGTGGACCTGATCGCGCCGAGGAAGGTGGGCGACCTCAAGGCCACAGAGCTCCTGGCGGCGCTGCGCGCCCATCTCCGGCCGGCAATAGCGATGTTCCCCGCTCGGAGCGCGTTCTGGAGGCGAGTCCAGGCACCCGGAGAATCGGTCGATGAGTTCGCCACGGCCCTGCGGTTGGCCGCCGGCCCCTGCAAATGGGAACTCCCCGACGTCACCCTCCGGGACTGCCTGCTCTGCGGTCTGAGGGACACAGAGACTCAGCGCGCGCTGATGAAACGGGAGCCGCCTCCCACGTGGCAACAAGTCCTCGACGCGGCACAGGCCGCAGAGGCCACGTCGGCCGGGGTGCACGAACTTCAGGACTGGCGCCCAAAGACCGCCAAGGCAGAGAGCTCGGTGCGCGCGGCCCAGCGGACTTCGAACTCGTCTGCAGAGAGCAGCGACGACGAGGACGTCCGGAGGGTCCAGAGAGAGGGCCGGCGCTGCGATGGCTGCGGCGCCGCCCACGCCCGCACCAAATGCCCATTCCGCAAGGCCGAGTGCCACAACTGCGGCCGGCGCGGGCACATCGCCAAGGTCTGCCGGAAACGACGCGAGGCCACCCGGAGTTCTCCAGACCGCTCGGCGAGGCAGGACCGCACCACGAGGCAGGACCGCACCACGAGGCCGAAGGACGGCACCCGGACCACGAGGACGCGGGACGGAGTAGGGCGAGTCTCCGACGACAGCGAGGACGACGCGCCGGTTTGCAGCGTTTCCACGGAGCACCCCCGTTACTTCGTTGAGGTAGTAATACAAGGGGCCCCTGTTAGAATGGAGGTGGACTCGGGTTCTTCATACTCCATTATTTCCCAGGGGGAGTTCATGAAAATCGCCCCCCGCGTGCGGCCCAAGCTCAAGGCGTTGAGGGCCACGCTGAAGGACGTGCAAGGGAACCGCATCCCAGTGTTGGGGGTTGGGAAGTTTCAGGTCCAGTTCAAAAAGTACACCGCAACGCTTCCCTTAGTCGTCCTCAAGGGGGGAAAATGCAGCCTCCTCGGGACTCAATGGTTCCAGCCCCTGGGGTTGTTCATTGGGGGGGTGCACGCCGTGGGAGCACACGCCGCCGGGACTGATCCAATACAGAGCGTGTGCGACGCGCACCCCGAGGTTTTTAAAAAGGGGCTAGGAAAATTCAAGGGCCCCCCAGTGACTTTCGACCTGGACCCTGGAGTGCGTCCAATCAGACTTAAACCGCGCAGAGTGCCTTTCGCACTAAAGGACAAAATAGAGGCGGAATTGGACAAATTAGTGGGCCAGGGGATTCTTGTTCCTGTTGATTCTGCGGAGTGGGAAACTCCAATTGTAACAGCGCTCAAGGCCAACGGGGAAGTCCGAATATGCGCTGACTACAAGTGCACCATCAATAAGGCGATCCGCCCTAATGCGTATCCGGTGCCGGTGGTCAGCCACTTGTTGGCCAGGTTACACGGGGGGAGGTGTTTCGCCAAACTCGACCTGGCCCAAGCCTACCAGCAACTCCCGGTGACCCCCGCCACAGCTGCTGCACAAACCATAGTCACCCACAAAGGGGCGTTCCAGGTTTCGCGCCTCCAATTCGGCGTGAATTCGGCGCCCGGGATTTTCCAGTCATTGGTGGAACGCCTCCTGAAGGGGTTGGAGGGGGTGTTACCCTATTTTGATGACGTATTAATTACAGGGGGGAGCCGGGCCGAATTAGCAACAAGGTTGGGAAAGGTCCTGTCAATATTCGAAAAGGCGGGGTTGAGGTTGCGGAAAGACAAATGCGTCTTCTTCGCTACAGAGGTTGAGTTCCTAGGGTTCCGTGTTACTCCCGAGGGAATTAGGCCAGCCCAATCCAAGGTAGCCGCCATCAAAAAGGCCCCTCGCCCCACCTCCAAGCCCGAGTTGCAGTCGTTCCTCGGACTGCTCAACTTCTACCACTCCTTCCTCCCGCGGAAGGCAGCCGTGGCAGAACCGCTACACAAATTGTTAAAAAAGGACGAGGCATGGAAGTGGGGCGACGACCAGGAAAAGGCTTTCAATGACCTGAAGCGACTCCTGGCATCAGATGCTGTACTGACCCACTTCAATCCCAAACGCCCGGTGGTCCTGATATGCGATGCATCCCCGGTGGGGGTGGGGGCGGTGCTTTGCCACGTGCTGGAGAACGGTAGGGAGGCCCCGATAGCTTTCTACTCTAGATCCCTGTCCCAAGCGGAGAGGAATTATGCTCAGACAGACAGGGAGGCGCTAGCAATAATTGCGGGGACCAAGAAATTTCATGATTTCGTGTACGGCCGCCCCTTCACCATAGTGACTGACCACAAGCCGTTGCTGGGCATCTTCACCGCAGACAAGCCCACACCCCAGATCCTGTCCCCGGGAATGCTCAGATGGGCCATTTTTCTCAACGCGTATCAGCACGCGTTGGTATACCGGCCCGGGAGGGAAATAAGCCATGCCGACGCTCTGTCGAGGTCCCCCATTCCCCGGGAGTGCTGCCACGTGGGCGGAGTAGAGAGGGACCACCAGGTCTTAATGATAGAGGTCCTAGACTCCCCTCCAGTAGTACCGGCCGAAATCGCCAAAGCGACAGGCAAGGACAAAGCGCTGGCCACAGTTTGCTCCTGGGTACAGAAAGGGTGGCCCGTGTCTTCCCCAGCAGCGGAATTCGACACATTTTTCAAAAAGAGATTGGAGTTGTCCCTGGAGAGGGGTTGCCTCTTGTGGGGACAGCGGGTAGTGATCCCCACGTCTCTCAGGCCGAGGGTGCTTAAACTGCTGCACGTCAGCCACCCGGGGATCGTACGCTCTAAGGCACTAGCCCGCAGTTATTTTTGGTGGCCCCAGTTAGACGCCGACATCGAACACATGGTCGGCACTTGCGAGGCGTGCCAAAGCTCTAGGCCAGAAGAGGCTCGCTCGCCACCTAGGGAATGGGACGCTGCGAGGGGACCCTGGTCCCGAGTTCACGTAGACTTTGCTGGCCCATTCAGGGGAACGCTTTTCCTCCTCGTGGTGGACGCGTTCTCTAAGTGGTTGGAGGTCATTCCAGTCTCGAGCACCTCCTCGACCACAACCATTAAACAGTTAAGGAGGGTCTTTTCCACGTTCGGTTTACCCGACACCCTCGTCAGCGATAACGCTAGCTGTTTCACGTCCGCCGAGTTCAGGGCATTCATGGAACGCAACGCCATTCGGCACGTCACCTCCGCCCCCTTTCACCCGGCCACCAATGGCCAAGTAGAGCGCCTCGTGCGCACCACGAAAGACGCGCTACTGCGCATGGGTCCCGGAGACCTCGACCTGAAATTGTGCCAATTCCTGCTGAGATACAGGGTCACCCCCTTAGCGTCAGGGTACTCCCCCGCAGAGCTGTTGATGCGCAGGAAGCTGGCCACGGGGATATCCAAGCTAGACCCCACGAGAGTAGAGGACAAAGGGCGGAACATAGGGGTGGAACCCACAAAGAGTTTCAGCATAGGCGTCCCAGTACACTGCAGGAATTACGCCAGCGGGGGGCCAGCCTGGGTGCCAGGCACCGTAGTAGAGCAAACCGGCCCCGTCTCATACCGCGTAGAGACCAGTACAGGTTTCCTGTGGAGGCGACACGTGGACCAACTCAGGCGTAGGGTCCCCGGAGAGCAAGACGCGGATGAGACCAGCATTGAATCAGCGTTAGGGTACTCCCCCACCCGTTTAGCCCAAGGGGGAGGAAAAGGGGAGCATGGGTCCCCACCAAGGGGGGAGGAAAGGGAATCGATCCACGGAAATCTTTTGCGGGAGTCCCCGCCAGAGAGGAGGAGCCCCGGGCTGCGGGAGTCCCCGTCAGAAAGGAGGAGCCCCAACCACACTCATACCCCGCGCAAGCCGCGGAAGTCCCCCCGTGGCTCAAAGGCCCATAGAGGTTTAGACGTTGATTTACAGTACCAGGGGGAGTTAGCGGAGTGGTCCCCCACCCGTCCTAGCGAAAAGAGGGGTTTCAGTTCAGCCCCTGGTACCTCCAGTCCCAGTAGCCCCTGTGAGTTAGAATGCAACATAGCGCCCATGTTCCGGAGACCGACACCTCCAAGACCGGAGGCATCAGCGAGTCCGCCCACCACCACAGTCTTAAGGTCCCCCGAGCAGGGATCAGAAGGTAGCCATTCCCCAAGGGCGACCTCATCGGTGCCGCGGTTCACACTAGGAGGGTCCCCGGGGTCCGAGGGCAATAGGAAGGGATTTACCTCCCAACTGTTCATCCCATTCCCTTCCCCAAGCGCAGGGCAGGCACGGACGCCCCACAGAGCCACTAACGAATCCCCGTTTCCCGTTGCAGGACAAGCTCCCGCGGAGTCAGGGATCACAGGCTCTCCAGAATTAGGGCAGGCGCAAGCACGCCCCAAGCGAACGTGCGGCAAGCCACAATGGTTGCGGGACTTCGTCCCATCCTAGGGGGGAGGGATGTTATGTATGTATGCATGTTCATTATACTGTAAGGCAAGATTGTAACCACTCCAGATACAAACGATATCAGCTGTAAAGGAACGCGAGCAGACAGCCTATAGAGGGCAGCTGCGAGCGTTCACTCTCACATGGTTCACATTGCTCAATCACGGACAGCCGCGGGAAAACCTTCCCCCGCATTCAGCAGCTGAAGAAAGACCTGCATTCAGCAGCTGAAGAAAGACCTGCATTCAGCAGCTGAAGAAAGACCTGCATTCAGCAGCTGAAGAAAGGAGGCGTGCCTGGGCGAGGCCACGCCGGTAGCAACCAATCAGCTACCGTGCTACAAGATTCAAATGTAGAGAGCTACTGTATATATTGAGATGTATCACCGCCATTACCTCATGCTTAACTGGAACCTCATGCAATAAGCCTGTGTTAAACCAACCCTTCGGTTGTCCGGTCGTCTTTGGTCCCATACACTAAACCATTTGAGTACTTTTTTTATCCAGCTAACGAAATTTGGAATAAAAATAAAATCCAGTGCTGTTTTTTAAAATGAATTATGGTGAGAAGCCGAAGAAACATAGCCTGATTGTCTGTAGGTTGGCCCCATTAAGTAGAAGGGAAAAGAATTGAAATTCTGTCTGGGTTCTAGGAATATGAGATGTACATTAATCTGCAACCTGAACTATAACCCTCAAAATGTTGGCATCCTCAAGAGGCCATAAAAGATCCCACAACTCATTCAGCGCAAACATTCCTCTCATGAGGGCTAATCTCACAATGGATCTGGCCGTTGTTATTAAACACTGGATGCAACTGAAGTGTGTTCCGCCACATTTACCATTGGCAGAAAAAAAGATGGAGGGACATTTTGTAATGCTGAGCTGAGCATTTTCAAGAGGGAGCTTTTGCCTTTCGGGAGGGGAGGGAAGAGATGTATTTTAGGGGTCATGAAAGAGTGGGGAGTGGATTGGAGGAGTTTTGTCAGACAAATTAGAAGAAAATGGATGCAATCCAAGTATTGGTGGCATAATGTGGTGATCTTTTTTTATTTAAAAAACCCTATAATCTTTTCTAAGCTCCTCTCATCAACTGCTCTTTGACAATCAATATATCCTCAGAAATGGCCTGGATCAGGGCCGCCACCAGAAATTTCTGGGCCCCACACTCAGCAATCCTATAGACCCCTCCACACATTTTGGCCATGCCCCTCTGTGGGTGTGGCCAAATCTGTGGGCATGGCCAAATCTGTGTGAGTGTGGCCAAATATGTGGGCATGGCCAAATTTGGCCATGTGTCATGCCTGCCGTCACTTAGAAGCCACTGCCAGAGCTTTCGGTGCTGCCCCAGTGCAGAGGTGTCGCAGCATTCGTCCTCCTCCTACGGCCCATCTTCCTCCTCCGGTCCATCTTCCTCCAGGCCCTCCTTGCTCCATAATTGTCACCTTCCTCCATGCCCCCCCCCACTGCCATGAAGCAATTGGTGGTGGCTGTGGCGGTGATGGCGGCACTGAGGTGGGAGAGAAGCAGCAGAAGGGGCCGCTTGAGGTGGCGGCGAGGGAGGCCTCTGAGCGGGCCGACGTGGGTGGCACAGAGGGGGAAGAAGGGAATAGAGCGCCGGCGGGGCCTCCTCAGCTGGCAACGGCTCACCTTCCTCCTCCTGCTTGGCCTCCAGCATTGCCTCAGTCTCCATCCATGGTGCTGCCGCTACCTCAGAACAGCTAAATCAACGACACACACTTTGCTTTTTCTATTTTTATGATCAGGGAGTGTTGTTGTTTCTCGCGTTGATTTCGCTACCTCAGAACAGCCACCTCTGCAACACCTCAGGGCATTTGGGGGAACTCAAAGGCCAGGTTGCGATGGCGGTAGTGACTCTGTGGCCTTCCATGCTGAGGGGAAATGAGGAGAAGAAGGGCAATGTGCCGCACCACACACAAAGCCAGCTCAGTTAGGCCGCTGCCCACCCCACCTGCCAGCCAGATCCCTCCTTGTGTTGTTGGTTGAGCAAGGCCCACCCCTGGTCTGCCCCTCTGAGGTGCGGCTGAGGGAGCAAGGCTGGCCAGAAGGAAGGAAGGAAGGCGAGAGGGTGATTAAGTGTCGTGTCTCCTCCTCAGGAGGAGTCAAATGCCCACTGCCGCCTTCAAGCGTAGGGCTTTTGGGCCAAGACCATGTTCGAGTAACCCACACAGCTGAGCTATAGGGGGGCTGCCTGCCGCCGGGCCCCTGTCAGCTCCCAGACCCAGTACAGCAGTCCTGCTGATCCCCCCTTGATGGCGGCCCCAGCCTGGATGGAGCAAAATTGCAGGACTTCCTGGGAAAGAAGTATGGCTGGCATAAACATGATTGCATATTCATGACATTTGAATGCTGGCCTGTGCAATGTCCATTTGGTTGTTGTAAAATCACACAGTTGATTATGACCCTTCATGACCCCATGGACCACAGCACACTGGTCTTCTCTGTCATCCACCATCTTCTGCAGTCTGCCCAGATCTACACCCACTGCATCAACGATGCTGTCTAACTGTCTCATCTTCTGCAGCCCCCTTCTCCTTTAGCCTTTGATCTTTCCTAGCATCAGGGAATTCTACTAGTGTAGATTGCACACAAGGCAACCAGTTGTGTGAGTCCTCTTTGCTCATTTGATGGCCAAACTATTTGAGCTTTAGCTTCAGTATCTGTCCTTCCAAGGAGCATTCAAAGTTTGAGTCCCTTTAGAATTGACTGATTCAATCTCCAGGCTGTCCAGGAGACTCTCAAAAGCCTACTCCAGCGCCACAGTTCAGCAGCATCTAATCTTCTTCACTCACCAGCCTTCCTTATGGTCAAGCTCTCACTACATTACTACTGGGGAAACTACATCACTACTGGAAAGACCATTGCTTTAATTATGCGGACTTTTATCAGCAGGTGATGTCTCTACTTTTTATTATGGCACGTAAGTTTTGCCATAGGTTGCTTTTTTCATGGTTGTAGTCACCATCTGCAGTGATCTTAGATCCCAAGAAGGTAAAGCCTGTCACTGTTTCATTTCCTCCCCTTCTATTTGCCAGGGAGTGATGGGACCAGATACAGTAGAGCTTCAGATAATATCCAAATTCCATTCCACAAGTTTGGACTTTATTCGATTTTGTACTTTATCCAAATCTAATGGGCAATGCATTGGATAACGTTCAAAAATGGACTTTATCTGATGTTCCTATACCAAATACCTCAGATAATGTCCATTTTTAGCAGTTTTGGACCTTATGTGATGCATCACGTGTGCATGAAAACCACAACTTTATCTGAATCGGACTTTATCCGAATCGGACTTTATCCGAGGTACCACTGTACCATGATCTTGGGGTTTTTTTAATGTTGAGTTTCAGGCTAGCTTTTGCACCCTCATCAAGATACTTTTTAGGTAGTCTTCACTTTCTGCCATTAAGGTGACACTTGGTAGGTTGTGGCAAAGAATCTCACTGGATTTACCAGGGACACTCAGTTTATTCTAGGAAAAAATATTTGCAAAATATTTGTACACTAAAAGACATGCATTCATAAATATATAGATTGGGTGGGTGAGGAGAGTAACTAAAAACACCTGCACATTTCCACATGGACAGTTTAAAACATGTTTGCAAACTGTTCCCAGCATGGAGTGAAACAGATGTGCAGCCTGAATGAGAAATTAACTGAAATTGAAGTCACAGGTTTGTCCATTCTTAGATATTATAAATGCATAAAATTACCCTTGTACTCAGCTATAAAGGATGAGAAGAGTACTTTGTGAATTTCTCATTCTCAGTGATTTATGTTGTCTTGAACATAATGAGAGACCTTAATGAGACATTTCCGAATGCCTGCAATATTCTTGGCCTTCAGAAGAAGTGTGATAAAGAGACCACTTCTTTTCTTTGTCCACATGCCTGCAATTTGTGCACAGTTTCTCTGCCAAAGTCTGTGCAAACCCAGAGCCCTTTTGCAAATGCTTACACACATGCCACAATCACAGGAGCACTAATTGCTTGTTTTTAAAGAGAATGAAACAAACCCAAAAGATGCTTCTGAGTTGTAAAGTGCTGCAGGGATTGTTGGGTTGTTGTTGTGTTTTTTTTTTGTATAATGTGCATTTTTGTTCTTGTTCAGTCACACAGGCAAGTCTGACACTTTGCAGCCCCATGGACCACAGCACACCCTGCTCCTCTGTCATCTGCCATCCTCCGTAGCCTCCCCCCAGATCTAGACACACAGCCAACGATGCTTTCTAGCCATCTCATCCTCAGCTGCCTCCTTCTCCTTTTGCCTTTGATATTTCCTTGCATCTGGGTCTTCTCCAGTGAATCCTCTCTTCTCGTTTGGTGGCCGAAATATTTGAGCTTCATCTTCAGCATTTGCCCTTCCAAGCAGCAGTCAGGGTTGATTTCCTTCTGGATGGACTGATTTGATCTCCTTGCAGTCTAGTGGACTCAAAAGTCTTCTCCAGCACCACAGTTCAAATGTGTCAATTCTTCTGTGTTCAGCCTTCCTTATGGCCCTGCCATACCGTACTACTGGGAAGACGATCACTTTAATTATGCGGACCTATGTACATAATGTGCATAAATTGCACTAACTATCCAATTTATGCACAAAGTAGATGATTCACATTAGCATCGATGAACAGACAGCACCAGGAGCTGTTTTGTCTGTTAGAATTTTTTTGCAGTTCCTCATCGTAATAATTTCTTCAGAGGCAAAATGAGGGTAGAGACTGGCCACATCTTGTAAAATCTGCCATTTTAAAATGTGTTTTTTTAAAAAACCATTTAAATTAATAATTTGTTATTCTAAAAAGATCTGCTCTCCTCTCCTCAAAAGTACAGGAAGACGTACCAGGAAATTAAGAAATGTTAAACAGGGACAGATGCAAACTATGCCCTCCTCTCTCAGTGGTATTTAGAATTGGCTCGAAGAGTGATGATTTCTTAGGACAATACTGATAAATAACTGTTGGAAAAAGCCTGTCTCAACAGAGTCTGTTGAAAGGGGTTGTGTTGGTTTTTGGGTTGGGGAAAGGCAGCAGAGAGAGTATGTCAGCTTTGAAATGGAACAGTTTGGAGTCTGCAGCCTCAAGGAAAAGGGGGGAAAACTTGTAAAGGCAAACAAAGTAGAGGGAAGGGTATTAAAAAAACAACAACCCATATCAGGCTAGTGTTATGTATGTATGTATGTATGTTCATTATACTGTAAAGGCAAGATTGTAACCACTCCAGATACAAACGATATCAGCTGTAAAGGAACGCGAGCAGACAGCCCATAGAGGGCAGCTGCGAGCGTTCACTCTCACATGGTTCACATTGCGCAATCACGGACAGCCGCGGGAAAACCTTCCCCGCAAACAGCAGCAGGAAAGGAGGCGTGCCTGGGAGAGGCCACGCCGGTAGCAGCCAATGAGCTACCGTGCTACAAGATTCAAATGTAGAAGGCTACTGTATATATTGAGATGTATCACCGCCATTACCTCATGCTTCACTGTAACCTCATGCAATAAACCTGTGTTAAACCAACCCTTTGGTTGTCCGGTTGTCTTTGGTCCCATACACTAAATTGGCGACGAAGGTGGGATATGGCTGCCCACGGGACCAAGACATGCGCCGGCTACGAGATCAGGAAGCGGGGAGACTTGGAGCTGTTTGAGATAGACTTCAACGCAGCGCTGGTGGAGCTCGAAGTCTCAGATGAGGCCAAAAAGAGGGCCATTTTCGTCCGCATGCTCGGACACGAGACCAAGAGGACCTTGGTGGACCTGATCGCGCCGAGGAAGGTGAGCGACCTCAAAGCCACAGAGCTCCTGGCGGCGCTGCGCGCCCATCTCCGGCCAGCAATAGCGATGTTCCCCGCTCGGAGCGCGTTCTGGAGGCGAGTCCAGGCACCCGGGGAATCGGTCGATGAGTTCGCCGCGGCCCTGCGGTTGGCCGCCGGCCCATGCAAGTGGGAACTCCCCGACGTCACCCTCCGGGACTGCCTGCTCTGCGGTCTGAGGGACACAGAGACTCAGCGCGCGCTGATGAAAAGGGAGCCGCCTCCCACGTGGCAACAAGTCCTCGACGCGGCACAGGCCGCAGAGGCCACGACGGCCGGGGTGCACGAGCTTCAGGACTGGCGCCCGAAGCCCGCCAAGGCAGAGAGTTCGGTGCGCGCGGCCCGGCGGGTTTCGAACTCGTCTGCGGAGAGCAGCGACGACGAGGACGTCCGGAGGGTCCAGAGAGAGGGCCGGCGCTGCGACGGCTGCGGCGCCGCCCACGCCCGCGCCAAATGCCCATTCCGCAAGGCCGAGTGCCACAACTGCGGCCGGCGCGGGCACATCGCCAAAGTCTGCCGGAAATGGCGCGAGGCCACCAGGAGTTCTCCAGACCGCTCGGCGAGGCAGGACTGCACCACGAGGCAGGACCGCACCACGAGGCCAAAGGACGGCACCCGGACCACGAGGACGCGGGACGGAGTTGGGCGCATCTCCGACGACAGCGAGGACAACGCGCCGGTTTGCAGCGTTTCCACGGAGCACCCCCGTTACTTCGTTGAGGTAGTAATACAAGGGGCCCCTGTTAGAATGGAGGTGGACTCGGGTTCTTCATACTCTATTATTTCCCAGGGGGAGTTCATGAAAATCGCCCCCCGCGTGCGGCCCAAGCTCAAAGCGTTGAGGGCCACACTGAAGGACGTGCAAGGGAACCGCATCCCAGTGTTGGGGGTTGGGAAGTTCCAGGTCCAGTTCAAAAAGTACACCGCAACGCTTCCCCTAGTTGTCCTCAAGGGAGGTAAATGCAGCCTCCTCGGGACTCAATGGTTCCAGCCCCTGGGTTTGTTCATTGGGGGGGTGCACGCCGTGGGAGCACACGCCGCCGGGACTGATCCAATACAGAGCGTGTGCGACGCGCACCCCGAGGTTTTTATAAAGGGGCTCGGAAAATTCAAGGGCCCCCCAGTGACTTTCGACCTGGACCCTGGAGTGCGTCCAATCAGACTTAAACCGCGCAGAGTGCCTTTCGCACTAAAGGACAAAATAGAGGCGGAGTTGGACAAATTGGTGGGCCAGGGGATTCTTGTTCCTGTTGATTCTGCGGAGTGGGAAACTCCAATAGTAACAGCGCTCAAGGCCAACGGGGAGGTCCGCATATGCGCTGATTACAAGTGCACCATCAATAAGGCGATCCGCCCTAATGCGTATCCGGTGCCGGTAGTCAGCCACTTGTTGGCCAGGTTACACGGGGGGAGGTGTTTCGCTAAACTCGACCTGGCCCAAGCCTACCAGCAACTCCCGGTGACCCCCGCCACAGCTGCTGCGCAGACCATAGTCACCCACAAAGGGGCGTTCCAGGTATCGCGCCTCCAATTCGGCGTGAATTCAGCGCCCGGGATTTTCCAGTCACTTGTGGAACGCCTCCTGAAGGGGTTAGAGGGGGTGTTACCCTACTTTGATGACGTATTGATTACAGGGGGGAGCCGGGCCGAATTAGCAACAAGGTTGGGAAAGGTCCTGACAATATTCGAGAAGGCGGGGTTGCGGTTGCGGAAAGACAAATGCGTCTTCTTCGCTACAGAGGTTGAGTTCCTGGGGTTCCGTGTCACTCCCGAGGGAATAAGGCCAGCCCAATCCAAGGTAGCCGCCATCAAGAAGGCCCCTCGCCCCACCTCCAAGCCCGAGTTGCAGTCGTTCCTCGGACTGCTCAACTTCTACCACTCCTTCCTCCCGCGGAAGGCAGCCGTGGCAGAACCGCTTCACAAATTGTTAAAAAAGGACGAGGCATGGAAGTGGGGCAACGACCAGGAGAAGGCTTTCAATGACCTGAAGCGACTCCTGGCATCAGATGCTCTACTGACCCACTTCAATCCCAAACGCCCAGTGGTCCTGATATGCGATGCATCCCCGGTGGGGGTGGGGGCGGTGTTATGCCACGTGCTGGAGAACGGTAGGGAGGCCCCGATAGCTTTCTACTCTAGGTCCCTGTCCCAAGCGGAGAGGAACTATGCTCAGACAGACAGGGAAGCACTAGCAATAATTGCGGGGACCAAGAAATTTCATGATTTTGTGTACGGCCGCCCCTTCACCATAGTGACTGACCATAAGCCTTTGCTAGGTATTTTCACCGCAGATAAGCCCACACCCCAGATCCTGTCCCCGAGAATGCTCAGGTGGGCCATTTTTCTCAACGCGTATCAGCACGCGTTGGTATACCGGCCCGGGAAGGAGATGAGCCATGCCGACGCCCTGTCGAGGTCCCCCATTCCCCGGGATTGCTGCCACGTGGGCGGAGTAGAGAGGGACCACCAGGTCCTAATGATAGAGGTCCTAGACTCCCCTCCAGTAGTACCGGCCGACATCGCCAAGGCGACAGGAAAGGACAAAACGCTGGCCACAGTTTGCTCCTGGGTACAGAAAGGGTGGCCCGTGTCTTCCCCAGCAGCGGAATTCGACACATTTTTCAAAAAGAGACTAGAGTTGTCCCTAGAGAGGGGTTGCCTTTTGTGGGGACAGCGGGTAGTGATCCCCACGTCTCTCCGGCCGAGGGTGCTTAAACTGCTGCACGTCAGCCACCCGGGGATCGTCCGCTCTAAGGCACTAGCCCGCAGTTACTTTTGGTGGCCCCAGCTAGACGCCGACATCGAACACATGGTCGGCACTTGCGAGGCGTGCCAAAGCTCAAGGCCAGAAGAGGCTCGCTCGCCACCTAGGGAGTGGGACGCTGCAAGGGGGCCCTGGTCCCGAGTACACGTAGACTTTGCTGGCCCGTTCAGGGGAACGCTTTTCCTCCTCGTGGTGGACGCATTCTCCAAGTGGTTGGAGGTCATTCCAGTCTCGAGCACCTCCTCGGCCACAACAATTAAACAATTAAGGAGGGTTTTTTCCACGTTCGGTTTACCCGACACCCTCGTCAGCGATAACACTAGCTGTTTTACGTCCGCCGAGTTCGGGGCATTCATGGAGCGCAACGCCATTCGGCACGTCACCTCCGCCCCCTTTCACCCGGCCACCAACGGCCAAGTAGAGCGCCTCGTGCGCACCACGAAAGACGCGCTACTGCGCATGGGTCCCGGAGATCTCGACCTGAAATTGTGCCAATTCCTGCTGAGATACAGGGTCACCCCATTAGCGTCAGGGTACTCCCCCGCGGAGCTGTTGATGCGCAGGAAGCTGGCCACGGGAATCTCCAAGCTAGACCCCACGAGAGTAGAGGACAAAGGGCGGAACATAGGGATGGAACCCACAAAGAGTTTCAGCATAGGCGCCCCGGTGCACTGCAGGAACTACGCCAGCGTGGGGCCAGCCTGGGTGCCGGGCACCGTAGTAGAACAAACCGGCCCCATCTCGTACCGCGTAGAGACCAGTACAGGGTTCCTGTGGAGGCGACACGTAGACCAACTCAGGCGTAGGGTCCCCGGAGAGCAGGACGCAGACGAGAATAGCATCGAATCAGCGTTAGGGTACTCCCCCACCCGTTTAGCCCAAGGGGGAGGAAAAGGGGAGCATGGGTCCCCACCAAGGGGGGAGGAAAGGCAATCGATCCACAGAGATCTTTTGCGGGAGTCCCCGACAGAGAGGAGGAGCCCCGATCACACTCATACCCCGCGGAAGTTTCCCCGAAATACAGATGCCCATAGAAGTTTAGACGTTGATTTACAGTACCAGGGGGAGTTAGCGGAGTGGTCCCCCACCCGTCCTAGCGAAAAGAGGGGTTTCAGTTCAGCCCCTGGTACTTCCAGTCCCAGTAGCCCCTGTGAGTTAGAATGCAATATAGCGCCAATGTCCCGGAGACCGACACCTCCAAGACGGGAGGCATCAGCGAGTCCGCCCACCACAGTCTCAAGGTCCCCCGAGCAGGGATCAGAAGGTAGCCGTTCCACAAGGGCGACCTCATCGGTTCCGCGGTTCACAATAGGAGGGTCCCCGGGGTCCGAGAGCAATAGGCAGGGGTTCACCTCCCAACTGTTCATTCCATTCCCATCCCCGAGCGCAAGGCAGGCACGGACGCCCCACAGAGCCACTAACGAATCCCCGTTTCCCATTGCAGGACAAGCACCCGCGGAGTCAGGGATCACAGGCTCTCCAGTATTAGGGCAAACGCAAGCACGCCCCAAGCGAACGTGCGGCAAGCCACAATGGTTGCGGGACTTCGTCCCATCCTAGGGGGGAGGGATGTTATGTATGTATGTATGCATGTTCATTATACTGTAAAGGCAAGATTGTAACCACTCCAGATACAAACGATATCAGCTGTAAAGGAACGCGAGCAGACAGCCCATAGAGGGCAGCTGCGAGCGTTCACTCTCACATGGTTCACATTGCGCAATCACGGACAGCCGCGGGAAAACCTTCCCCGCAAACAGCAGCAGGAAAGGAGGCGTGCCTGGGCGAGGCCACGCCGGTAGCAGCCAATGAGCTACCGTGCTACAAGATTCAAATGTAGAGGGCTACTGTATATATTGAGATGTATCACCGCCATTACCTCATGCTTCACTGTAACCTCATGCAATAAACCTGTGTTAAACCAACCCTTCGGTTGTCCGGTTGTCTTTGGTCCCATACACTAAAGCTAGGCAGTCTTAGAGAAAGATGACTATAGAGTCAAGGGCTGTAACAAAGCAAGTCTACTTCTTTCATGTCCAGGTCAAACTTTAACCTGCCAAAATGAAGCCACCTTCTTGGCTTTCTCATTGGCCAAGCTTAAACAGACTCATTTTAATGAAAGAATATAAGTTCCCCCTTCTCTCTCACATGCACACACACCTGGACACAAACACATCACTTCATTGTCATCTATTATGTACTTGTACTGACCAGCTATAAGTTGGCTCCTTTTTAAAAAGAAGCAGCACATCTCAAAAGCTATTAAAATGGTTGACATGCTCGAGAAAAGGGCAAAGAAGTTGTCCCAGCCATTTCTGTAGCCAGGCTTGCCTCATCCCTAGTCTTCCACTCTCCATGATTTCAGGCCTGACACCAGAGACTGACAAGTGGGCCCAGGTGAAGTCACTGAGGGAAATTACTTGGGGTGTTGTGAGGGGAGATCCTTAGTTAACAAGTGCAAAGTAGTGGCTAAAAATCCTGTTGTTTAGCATAGTTGGGAAAGATAAGGTTTCCCTTGGTCGCCTGTCATGTCCAACTCTAGGGTGTGGAGCTAGAGAGCCAAAGAGCCAGTGCTGTCTATTTCTACAAATGTTTCTGTGGTCATGTGGCAGTCATGGCTAGACACCAAAGCACATGGAACACTGTTATCTTTCCTGCTGAAGCGGTACCTATTTATTTAATTGCAATTTCTTGCTTTTAAACTGTTAGGTTGGCATGAGCAGAGACAGATGATGGGTGCTCATTCTGTCGTGCAACACTCAGGTCTTGAACTGCTGACCTACTTACCTTCTGGTTGTCAAGCTCAGCATCTTAACCACTAAGCCACCGCAACCACTTAGCATAGTTAGTAACAGCCACAAAGTATTCCAGTGAATAGCAACAACAACGGCAAGAAAAAGCAACTTTGATTATACAGTGGAACCTCATACAGCAATCGCCCAATATAGCCATGAAATCGCATAACAATTAGGTTTTTGGGGGAAATGGTGTCTCACACAACAATTTTCCCTATGGGAAAAAGATTGTACAACAATTTTTCAATGGGAAAAAACACTTAGCAAAAAAATTTGTTGTACGATGCATCCTATAGGGAAAATCGCTATACTGATGCATGCATAGTATAGCAATTGTTTTGTACAACAACAAGCCCCGTGGAACGGATTAAAGTCGTTGTATGAGGTACCACTGTATCTCATCTTCCTCCCAAGATTGGAGTAATTTAAAACTAAATTAAAACAGGTTATAGGTATTAAAACAGGTAGAAAATAAGAGCGCTAAAGAGTACTAGTCAAAATTCTGTTGAGTAGCTACATCAATGTAGGGAAAATTGACATCATCCATAGTAACAGATTGCCTCCAGTTAAGAAGTCTTTCCTTTAGCTTAGGGTTGCCCATGCAATAAGACAATGTTGTGTGCAGTTGGGGATCAAAGTGGGGACCCTTTAATTAGTGGCAATCTGACACTGTCGGTGATGTCATTTTCTCTACATTAGTACAGAAATAAAACAGGATACTGACTAATTCAGCTACTAGAGTGTTAAAACTCTGCGGAGGTTGAAAACTTCAGAAACCCACATTTTTTAAAAAAGAGCAGCTTGAATCTGCTAAAAGCCCATTTTTAGCTGCCAAAAGTCTACCTGAATTAAAAGGTCTTTGCCTGCCAGAAGATGGTATGGAAAACTGCCGCTTTAGAGGCGGGCGGGAAATATTTCTCCATTAAAAGGGCAGGTGGAATTTTAACTGCATTTTATAATTTTGCAAGGACAAAAACTTCGATTAAGTATGCATGGGGAATTGGAGCTTGGCAAATTCCTTTATGAAATGATCGGACCTGCATGACGAATGTGCAGGGTGAAGTTGAGCAAGATATTTAATTTCTCCAAACACTGTGATGCTGTTCCCAACAGATGAATGCATCAAAATATGCATTTAAATGTGTATTTTGAGAGAGCATACATATTTAAATTTGTATTAAAATAGTCTTTTAAATATTTATTTTCACAGATTTGAAAACATTGATTAATATGGAAATAGAATGGGATAGAAACTAGGGATAAACCCCTGTGAAAGTAATACATGCTGAAAGCAATACAGGTCCACACATTCTAATGCTTTTCTGCAAGAGGAGTGATGGAGGATTTGCTTACCCAAATCCTAAACACATTTATTCTTTTAATGTATGTAAACACAAAGTATTGTTGTATTGTATTAGGATGGTGTGATATGTGTCCAATTTATACTTAAATACCACATCGCCAAACTCCACCCCCCAAATCCTGTAGTCACTGGCTACTTATAGGTACATTCTACAATTACCAAGCCTACAGAGTTAAAAAATGGCAATGTAAAAGATCTTGGGGACATGAAAGGAGCCTCATTCAGGCATCCCCTGAGTGGAGTTTCTCCAGCAAAAATCCTTTCAACCCAGAATGATTTCTGACATGCTCATGGTCACACATGCTCTGGTGACTTCTAGACTAGATTACTGTAATGCGCTCTACATGCGGCTGCCCTTGACGACCATCCGTAGGCTGCAGTTGGTCCAGAATGCAGCTGACTGGGTGGTGACGGGGAGCGGGCGTTATGCTCGTGCCTCGCCATTGCTCCGGGAGCTGCACTGGTTACCAATTTGCTTCCGGGTGCAATTCAAAGTGCTGGTTTTGACCTTTACAGCCCTACATGGTTAGTGGGCCAGGATACCTAAGAGACTGCGTCACCCCAAGAATGTCTGCTTGTCCGA
The DNA here is from genome assembly GCA_035047305.1 of Bradypodion pumilum. Lineage (NCBI taxonomy): Eukaryota > Metazoa > Chordata > Lepidosauria > Squamata > Chamaeleonidae > Bradypodion > Bradypodion pumilum. The sequence continues at coordinate 9,568,192 of JAWDJD010000003.1, forward strand.
CTAGAGCAGACCAGAGGTGCTCCCTAATTGTACCATTGGCTAGAGGGGTGCATCTCTCTAACACAAGAAGGAGGACCTTCTTCGTGTCTGCCCCAACCCTATGGAACCTCCTGCCGGCAGAATTACAGTTACAGACAGAATTGCTGCCCTTCAGGAAAGCACTCAAAATTAGGCTGGCTGGGCAGGTGTGGGGTGCTGCTGGGGAGATGGCACCTGCCTGCTGGCTCATTTGAACTTCCCTCATTGCAGATGGGGCGGGCGGGCTTTTAAATGGTTTTTAATTGGGTTTTTAAATTGGGTTTTAAAAGTTTATAGTATGAATATTTTTATATTGTAAATCTGGTTGTGAGCCGCCCAGAGTCGGCCAGGCAAGGGGACGGCAATACAAATTGAAATTAATCAATAAATATTATCTTGGGTGTTAGCTTGGAGATAAGAGAAGCAAGAGCTGTGACAATATTACTCTTGTGAGTTCGATCCTGATGTGGATCAAGGTTGACTCAGCCTTCCATCTTTCCAAGGTTGGTAAAATGAGTACCCAGCATGTTGTGTGGGTGGGTGGGGGGAAATGCTAATTACCTTCTGAACAACCCAGAGGGTGCACTAAGAGTTAAATATCTGCAAACGCAGTTAGCGCTGGCTCTTTGGCTATAAACCAGTGTTTCCCAACCTTTGGATTTTGGACTTCAATTCCCAGAAACCTAAGTCAGTATATTCGCTGATCCGTGCTTTTGGGAATTGACTTAGCCTAAACCCAAAAGTTGGGAAACACTGTTTTACAGACGTTTTCGTGGACATGTGGCAGGCTTGAATAGATACTGGAGTGCATAGAATGTTGTTTACCTTCCCAGCGAAGTGGTACCTATTTATCTACTTCCAATTTCTAGGTTGGCAGGAGCTGGGACAGAAATGGGAGCTCACTCTGTTGTGCAGCACTCAGGTCTCGGCCTGCCAACCTTCTAGTCATCAAGTTCAGCACCTTAACCATTAAGCCACCACATTCCCATCACTAAGATCACAGGAGTAGCATATAATTACTAATTGCTAACCCACAGCAAATGCACTTTCTTCATTTTATCAAAAAGAAAGAAGGGAGAAGGTAATTCTCACTACCACCACCTCTCCACATAGTGGCTGAAATGTGGAAAGAGAAAGAGAGAGAACTCTGGCTACTGTTTTGCTCCATAAACATGAATGAGAAAGGAACTGTGCAAAACAATTGTGTAGATTGCACACTAGGCAACCAGTTGTATGAGTGTTGTTGCAATTAGTGTAAGAACTGGCACCTGACAGAGAATATGCTAAAATGTGGGGTAAGGGGTGTGCGTGCTTATGTACTTGCACTTCTATTCTGTGTTTATGCAACAGGACATAACCACTATTGAGAATATATTATTGCTCTTATTCAGGAGGTCAAATTTCTGCCCCTAGCAGATCTCCTAAAGAAGCTCTTGATTAGGTTGAAAGAAGAGCGTGCAAAAGCTGGCTTGAGACTCAATATCAAGAAAACCAAGATAATGGCAACAGGCCTTATCAGTCCCTGGAAAATAGATGGGGAAGAAGTAGAAGCAGTGACAGACTTTACTTTCTTAGGATCCAAGATCACTGCAGATGGAGATTGCAGCCCTGAAATAAAAAGGTGACTGATTCTGGGGAGACAAAAATAGAGACATCACCTTGAAACCAAAAAATCGCATAGTCAAAGCAATGGTATTCCCAGTGGTAATGTACGGTTGTGAGAGCTGGACCATTAGGAAAGCTGAGCGCAGAAGAATAGATGCCTTTGAAATGTGGTGTTGGAGGAGAGTTTTGAGAGTCCCCTGGACAGCGAGAAGAACAAATAGGTCGATCTGAGAAGAAATCAACCCTGACTGCAGGTCAAATAGTAAAGATGGAGCTGAAATACTTTGGACATCAAATGAGAAGAGAAGATTCACTTGAGAAAGCCTTGATGCTGGGGAAAGTGGAGGGCAAAAGAAGAAGGGGGTGGCCAAAGATGAGATGGCTAAATGGTATTGTAGACACAATAGGCACAGAGATGGGTGGGCTGAGGAAGATTGGGGAGGACAGAGGTGCCTGGAGGACAATGGTTCATTGGGTCGCAAAGAGTCGGAATCGACTGTGCAGCTGAACTACAAAAGCAGATCTCTGAAACCATAAGCTTCTCAAGAGAAAATCAAAATGGGGAAATTTGCCATTGATGGTTTCATTTTTTTGTGAGGATTGGAGTTAAGACCTCTGAGGAATTCCTGGACCATGGTTTAGCCAGATTTGATTTATTAGTTGCGTCGCTTTGATGAAAATCCCTCTGAAATGTCTTATGGACATTTAAGAACAAGGAGGCAACTGTCTGGATGCCGTTTCTAAAGGAGAGATTGAAGAATAGAGAGTGGGAACATGAGTTACATCCATTCCTTGGTGACAGAAGGTGTCTCTCTCTCTCTCTCTCTCTGTGTAGTGGGATAATTGATCAGGGAGGGTATCTGATTGGAGGCCCATAAACAAACTGCTCGACTGGTGCATTAATTAAGCATGGAAAGAATGGGAGCTAAATTCTTTGTTCTCATCTCTTTAGGCTCAAAAACGAGAAGACATTACCGGGAGGGATTCTAAAGCCCTTGGCAATTTCTCATCTCCAACTAAGAGTGAGAGAAAGAGCTGTCTTTTCACCTTCAAAGAAATCTGTGTCATCTAATAAAATATCTTCATTGCCATTCCCCTTTGAGAAGCCAAGCAAACATGAGTACAGTGAATGCAGGACTGGCAGCTGACTGCAAAACAGATGGTAAAAACCCAATATATCCTTCAGATTCTTAAATAAAGCAGCTGTCATCCTAACTCTGGGGCAATTTTGCACAAAAACAGGCAATTTTATACAAAGGAGGTTGCCCTCAACCCCCCCCCCCAACCATCCTTGTTACCACGACAGAGAACTCTACTGAAAGTGCCAGCAAATTGCAGCTATTTCCCTCTGCTTTCAAAGATCTCTCTCTCTTTCGTGTCCGGCTCAAACCCTGGACTGCCAAAATGAAGCCACTTTCTATGCTTTGTCATTGCCCAAAGCCAAGTCCTCATCGGTGCATGTCTCTGGCAGCAATCAGCAGATCAGTAAATGAGCCGGATTCGGTGTCTCTCCACATTCACACCGTGCGTTGTTGTCTGCAGCAGTCCCACTTGAGCATGTTTGTCTTGCATTTAGGGACTCCAACCCTCAGTCCGCACTTGAGCATGTTGGTCTTGCAAAGATGAGAGGAGCAAAAGTAATTTACATTTGTTGTATTAAGGCTTGTCCACACTGTGCTATCATATAAATTGTCGATGCTAATAAAAGAAGATAAAAGAACACAGTTGTTGTGTTCTGATGGTTTTTACCTTCCACATGGATTACAATGTATCTGAGCCAATGTAACCTTGCCTATAGCAACAATGTAACCTTCAGCTGTATCATATAAACCCTGTAATAGGACGCGAGCTAATGACCACCAGCTGGCAGCAGCGAGCGTCCAAGCTCTCTTGGTCCGAACTCATCAAAGGCAACAGCGCGGGAAGTTTTCCCGCCACCACCTACACCTGGACAAGAAGGGCGTGACCCGAAATGACGTCACGCAGACAGTAGCCAATGGGCTACCATGGCACCACGTTCAAATGTATTACTACTGTATATAAAGAGCTATCGATCCGCCATTACCTCATGTTCCCTCTGTCCACGATGCAATAAACCTGAGTTAACCCAGCCCGAGGCTGTGTCCTGTGTCTTGGTTTGCATACACCAAATTGGCGACGAAGGTGGGATAATGGATCCCCACGGAACAGCCAGGGCACAGAGCGGGTTCAACATCACCAAACCGCAAGACTGGGAGCTGCTAGAGATGGACTTCCAGGCGGCACTGGTGGAACTCAGAGTCAAAGAAGACGACGAGGAGAGGAAGAGGGCCATCCTCACCAGAATGCTCGGGATGGAAACCAAGCGGACGCTGGTGGGCATAATCGCTCCGAAGAAGGTGAGCGAATTTAAGGCGGGCGACATCATGAAGCTGCTGCGAGAGCGGTTCTCCCCCTCGAGGGCAATGTTTCCCGCTCGGAGCGCGTTTTGGAGGCGAGTCCAAGCGCCGGATGAGTCGGTTGAGGCATTCGTGGCCGCCATGAGGATAGCCGCCGCCCCCTGTAAATGGGGCGACATCCTGGAGATGGCCCTCAGGGACGGCGTGTTGTGTGGCCTGAAAGACAAGGAGGTACAGCGCAGCTTGATGAATAAGGAACCGCCACCCACGCTGGCAGAGGTCGTAGAGGCCGCGGAAGCCGCAGAGTCCACGAATGCTGGAGTGGACGAGATGCACCAGTGGCGTGAGTGGCGTCCTAGAGCCGGCAAGGCGGAAAATTCGGTGCACGGGAAGTCCGGACAGTCGGTGCACGCAACTCGACGGGCCTCAAAGTCGTCTACGGAAGGCAGCGACGGCGAGGAGGTCCAGAAGGTCCGAAAGGGGGGTCGACGCTGCGAGGGTTGCGGAGCGGCCCATGAGCGCGCGAGATGCCCGTTCAGGAAGGCCGAGTGTTACACCTGCGGCCGTCGGGGGCACATCGCCAAGGCATGCAGAAAGCGGAAAGAGGGCCGGAGGCAGTCACAAGACCGTGCGGCCAGACCGGACCGTCCAGCGAGGCCCAAAGATGGCGCCCAGACCACGAGGAAGCAGGATGGCGTGGGCCGCGTCTCGGACGACAGCGAGGACGACGCCCCAGTTTTCAGCGTGTCCGCGGGACAGTCCCATTACTTCGTTGAGGTATTAGTACAAGGGGCCCCTATTAAGATGGAAATTGACTCGGGGTCCTCCTATTCTATAATTCCCCAGAAAGAGTTTTTGAAAATCGACCCCCACGTGCGGCCCAAACTTAAAGCGTTGAGGTCCACGCTGCGAGACGTGCAGGGGAACAGCATTCCGGTGTTGGGGGTCGGGAAATTTCGGGTCAATTTTAAGAGACATTCTGCGGAACTGCCCCTAGTTGTCCTCAAGGGGGGAAGCTGTAGCCTCCTAGGGACACAGTGGTTTCAGCCCTTAGGTTTGTTCATAGGGGGAGTGCATACCGTGGGGGGGGGACCCAATACAAGCGGTTTGCGATGCGCATCCCGCCGTTTTTAAGAAAGGACTCGGAAAGTTCAAGGGACCCCCTGTAGCTTTCGACATAGACCCGGAGGTCCGCCCGATAAGACTCAAACCGCGCAGGGTGCCGTTCGCACTCAAGGACAAGATAGAGGCGGAACTGGACAAACTGGTGGGCCAGGGGATTCTTATTCCTGTTGATTCCGCGGAGTGGGAAACTCCAATTGTAACGGCGCTAAAGGCTAACGGGGAGGTGCGCATTTGCGCTGATTATGTGTACAATTAACAAGGCGATCCGCCCTAATGCATACCCGGTGCCGGTGATCAGCCACCTTTTGGCCAGGCTAAATGGGGGAAAGTGTTTCGCCAAACTCGATTTGGCACAAGCCTATCAGCAACTTCCTGTGACCCCCGCCACGGCCGCGGCACAAATGATAGTTACACATAAAGGAGCGTTCCAGGTGTCGCGGTTACAGTTTGGCGTGAACTCGGCACCCGGCCTTTTTCAGTCGCTTGTGGAACGCCTCCTGAAGGGACTGGAGGGGGTGTTGCCTTATTTTGATGACGTGTTGATAACAGGGGGGAGTGAGGCTGAACTGGCTAAGAGGTTGGACAAAGTATTGACCGTGTTCGAGAAAGCGGGGCTGAGATTGAGGAAGGACAAATGTGTCTTTTTCGAAACCGAGGTCGAGTTTTTAGGGTTCCGGATCACACCCGAGGGGATTAAACCGTCTAAATCCAAAGTAGCAGCCATTAAAAAGGCCCCTCGCCCCACATCCAAAACCGAGCTACAGTCCTTCCTGGGGCTCCTCAATTTTTACCATACATTCCTCCCGCGGAAGGCGTCCGTGGCCGAACCGCTCCATCGGTTACTTAAAAAGGAGGAGACATGGATGTGGGGTGACGAGCACGAGAGGGCGTTCAAAGAGCTAAAGCAACTCCTAACATCTGAGGCAATCCTGACGCACTTCGACCCCAAACGGCCAGTGGTCCTAGTTTGTGATGCATCCCCGGTGGGGGTGGGGGCGGTGCTTTGCCACGTGTTGGAGGACGGACGGGAGGCCCCGGTAGCGTTTTACTCAAGGTCCCTGTCCCAAGCGGAGCGAAATTACGCACAAACCGACAGGGAGGCGTTAGCAATAGTAGCGGGGACCAAAAAATTTCACGATTTTTTGTATGGCCGCCCGTTCAAAATCGTGACCGATCACAAGCCGCTGTTAGGGATTTTCACGGCAAGCAAGCCCACGCCGCAGATCCTGTCCCCGAGAATGCTGCGATGGGCTATTTTCCTCAACGCGTACCAACATGAGTTGGAGTACCGGCCCGGAAAGGAGATCAGCCATGCTGATGCGCTTTCGAGATCCCCTTTGCCCTTGTCGGACGACCAAAAGGCGAGAGCAGAAAGAGACCGCCAGGTGTTGCTAATTGAGGTTTTAGACGCACCCCCAATAGTACCAGCCGACATTGCTAGGGCGACAGGCAAGGACAGGACGCTGGAGAAAGTTAGTTCATGGGTGCAGAAGGGGTGGCCGGCTTCGTCCCCGAGTACAGAGTTCGACCCATTCTTTAGGAAAAAGCTAGAGTTGTCCCTAGAGAGGGGGTGCCTTCTGTGGGGCCAACGGGTGGTGGTCCCTGCGCCCCTGCGGACGAGGGTGCTCGAACTGCTGCACGTCAGCCACCCGGGCATAGTTCGTTCAAAGGCGCTGGCCCGGAGTTACTTCTGGTGGCCACAGCTGGACGCGGACATTGAGCACATGGTCGGCACTTGCGAGGCTTGCCAGGGATCCCGACCTGAGGCGGCCCGTCTCCCGCATAGGGAGTGGGACACAGCAAGGGGGCCATGGTCCAGAGTGCACGTGGATTTCGCTGGCCCATTCCGAGGAACCATGTTTCTCCTGGTGGTAGATGCGTTCTCCAAGTGGCTGGAGGTTATCTCAGTAAAGAGCACGTCCTCCGCCACGACAATTAGCCAGCTAAGGAGAGTCTTTTCCACATTCGGTTTACCCGACACTTTAGTCAGCGATAACGCTAGTTGTTTCACCTCCGCTGAGTTCGGGGCATTCATGGAGGCAAACGCCATTCGGCATGTTACATCCGCACCGTTTCACCCGGCCACGAATGGCCAAGTGGAACGGCTGGTGCGGACAACGAAGGAGGCGCTGCGGCGCATGGGCCCGGGGGACCTGAATCACCAAGTATGCCAGTTCCTCTTAGCGTATAGGGTAACCCCCTTAGCGTCAGGCTACTCGCCGGCGGAGCTCTTGATGCGGCGAAAACTGACCACGATCCTGTCCAGGCTTGACCCGACGAGGGTCGAGGATAAAGGGAAAAACATAGGGTTGGCAGTCTCGAAAGGTTTCGCCGCCGGGGACCCTGTTCACTGCAGGAACTATTCCAGCGCAGGGCCGGCCTGGGTACCAGGGACGGTTGTAGAACAGACGGGGCCAGTGTCGTACCGGGTCGAGACTAACACCGGCCTCCTCTGGAGGAGGCACGCAGACCAACTGAGACACCGAGTGAGTGGGCCAGTCAGTGGAGCTCAGCAACAGGATTCAGCGTTAGGGTTCTCCCCCACCCGCTTAACCCAAGGGGGAGACAGCAGTGGACAGCAGTCCCAAGCAAGGGGGGAAGGAAGCAGAAGCAGCGGCCCCGACTCATATCCTTTTGATACGCCAGTCCTATCAGGGGCCGGGGAAGGGGGAGAGGAGTTCGCGACCGCTGCCCCCGATGGTAATTTTGATTTTGATTTTGCGAGCCGGGGGGGTTTTCAGGAGTGTTCCCCCACCCATCCAAGCGAGAAGAGGGGTTTTTCGTTAGCCCCCAGTGCCCCCGGTTCCTCCCTAAGAAAGAGCACACCTCCCAACAACGCCGCGGAGCCGCGGCAAGTCACTAACGAGTCTCCCTCTCCAATTACAGGACAGGAAACCAGGGGACAAAGAGAAGGTAGCAAACCCGGGGAGAGGCAGCCCGCATCGAGACCCCAGCGTGTTCGGAATAAGCCATCTTGGCTGAGAGACTTTGTCTCCTAAGGGGGGGGGGAGTGTGTGCAAGTGTGGGCTCGAGACTTTGTCTCGTCCTAGGGGAGAGGGGTGTTGTGTTCTGATGGTTTTTACCTTCCACATGGATTACAATGTATCTGAGCCAATGTAACCTTGCCTATAGCAACAATGTAACCTTCAGCTGTATCATATAAACCCTGTAATAGGACGCGAGCTAATGACCACCAGCTGGCAGCAGCGAGCGTCCAAGCTCTCTTGGTCCGAACTCATCAAAGGCAACAGCGCGGGAAGTTTTCCCGCCACCACCTACACCTGGACAAGAAGGGCGTGACCCGAAATGACGTCACGCAGACAGTAGCCAATGGGCTACCATGGCACCACGTTCAAATGTATTACTACTGTATATAAAGAGCTATCGATCCGCCATTACCTCATGTTCCCTCTGTCCACGATGCAATAAACCTGAGTTAACCCAGCCCGAGGCTGTGTCCTGTGTCTTGGTTTGCATACACCAAAACAGTAGCAGCTTGTATCCAAAGACAATGAAAGAGAAGCAACAGTAAGGTGTGGACGGCTGGAAACTCATCCACTGGCATGTTTGGTTGCATGTGACAGATGGCAAGTGACAGATGGAAGAAATCCATGCCTGATTGCCCTTCATGTATATAGGAGGTTGGGGACTGAGGTGACTTAGTGGTTAAGATGCTGAACTTGATGGCTGGAAGGTCGGCAGCTCAGCAGTTTGAGATCTGAGTGCTGCATGATGGAGTGAGCTTCTGTCTCTCTCCCAGCTCCTGTCAACCTAGCAGTTTGAAAGCAAGAAATTGCATATAGATAAATAGGTACCACTTCGATAAGAAGGTAAACAGTGTTCCGTGCACTCCCATGTCTAGTCGTGCCTGCTGCATGTCCATGGAAACGTCTGCAGACAAAGACAGTGCTGGTTCTTTGGCTATAAGCAGAGATGAGCATTGGACCCTAGAGCGAGGGTGACCTTCACCTTTACCTATGAAGGAAGTTGGGATGAAGTTGCAGACCAAACAACCTTTGAGTCTTCTAATGTCCTCCTTCTTGGCTGCTGATTTATCATACCTAATAGTAGGAATAAGGGTTGAATAGAGCAGTGATGGTGAACCTTGGCACTCCAGATGTTCTTGTACTTCAATTCCCAGAAGCCAAAGCACCCTGTGATTCTACATGAATGGGTTTACTGTGATTCATCCGGACAGCACTGCCCTTGTCGCTCCCACAAGTGGAAGTAAAACCCGCCCGTATGGGTGCCTGTACAGTTGCGTTTTACTTCCGCTTCTGGGAGCGACAAGGGCAGCATGGGTTGGATGAATAGCAGTAAACGCATTCGTGTGGATTCACAGAGTGCTTGGGCTTCTGGGAATTGAAGTCCAAGGACATCTGGAGTGCCAAGGTTCACCATCACAGGAATAGAGGGATCATGAGGAGTTAGGAGGCCTATTCAGGTATTCAGAGAAATGAAAATCTGAAATTGTGAGCAAGGTTGTTGTTCAGTTGCTCAGCTGAATCTGATCCTTCATGGCCCTCTGGACCATAACACACCATGCTCCTCTGTCATCTGCTATCCTCCAGAGTGTGCCCAGCTCCATGCCCAGTGAAAATAGTTGATGAACTGTCTTTTGGGGAAGATATTTTTTTAAAAAAATCAATTGTGGCAATTGCTATGCATAGAATGCAAACGAAAAGCATTTGGATAGACATTTTGGAGTAAAGGGATATGCCAGCGATAGAATAGAGAACATGAATGGATTGATACAGACTGACCTGAAGAGCAAAAATGAAGAGACAAATATGGAAGGGAGGATTGAGAAGAATAATGAAGTTATTCACAATACCCTCTGTAAGTTACTTCCAAAAAGTATGGCTTTATCTACAGAGAGCTGTGAGTTTAACAAGTTGAACTGGTAGCAGCCTTGAACAACAAATATCCATTGGTCTACATTTCCCATGTAAACTTTGTAGACAGGAAATTTAAGTGAGCTGTCCGTAGAGATGCAAAGAATACTTACTAAACATTTTGTTCTTGACAAGTCACATTGCAGGCGCACCCCCCAAAGAAAGACTCAGACACCGGTATATGGATAAAGGCATTGGGCCACATTTATTGAATAATGCCCTAGTCCGAATTATAACTTTCAATTGGTACTCAGCCAATTATAATTCTTAAGGCAAGCAGGCCGCAGTAACACTGGTAAGGTTCCTCCCAAAATTGCCAATGGCAATTGGCTACAATGTATCCATTTGTATCAATTTGTTTGTTGAGACAAACAAATTGTTGACCGTAGTCAATAAACTATCTACTGACCCCACCCTCTGACGTGTATCCGTCAAATCACGGGGTGATGCATGCTGAAGAGCTCCTGCCATCACCCCTTTGCCTGGTTCGTCGTTGACCGGTCAACGTTATTACACCTGTACCTGTCTAAGTGTTGGCCAGTCAATTGCAAACCTGCCGGATACCTGTGGGTCATAAATATTTACCTTACCAGTGCTACCCGCCACACGGGGAGGCATCCATGATGACTCACCGCCCCCCCAAGACCGTCAGCTCGGTCGCCAGGCCTGCTTGCATCACACCCAGAACGAGGTACATACCTCTAGCCGACAGGTGGACCCCTTCTCCTGCCTACCAGCAAAATTTTTGTGTAAGCCTAGCATCCGGTCTCTAATGGCCATCTCACAGCCATGCTCAGAATGGGACGGAGCCACAGCCCCGTCCACTGACTGCCGGAACAGTCCGAACTAGGGAGATCCGCATCTCCCCTAAATTGGTGTCTCAGCACGATGTTAGACCATAGCGACCGTATGTAAGCCATACGTGATATAAAATGCCAGGTCACAGCCCCTCGACGGTTTAGCAACAGCAGTGATCCGTATAAGATCGCTGCTGCCGAGGTGCCTGTAAAACATTGGGCGGTCCAGCATCCCTGTCAGACAGCAGGAATGGCCACAGTTCCCGCCCCCATGTGCCGCGCATACCATACCGTAGCATATGTGCGGATGCACACAGCCCAGCTGGGGTCCACTCTCTGTCGCTGCAGCATATACTGCTGCCCAGTGTACATAGCTGCGGCCCACCAGCCCCCTGCCACCGGCGTGTTGAGACCCCTGGGATCTGTAAAAGAGGAGAAAAAAGGTGAAGGACATAACTAGGTACTCATACAGTGAGGGGACGTACATATCTGAAATTGCGCGTAGACGCATATCCACCTCCGAGTACCCCAAACGTAGCCACGATCAACGCGATGCCTATCTTAAGTAAATGGTGCCAAAATGGGCCCCACACCGCGAAATGCGGCACCGGTCACCATCAGGGACTTTACTATGGTAAGGGTAGACCCATCCCGGTGGCAGAAAACAGGCTGGGGCACGCAGCAAGCACTGTCGAAAATTCATGTAGGGCACCAACCGGACAGATGTCTCAAAAACTTCATAGCAGTATACACCACTGCCTACACCGTGCTGAATAACCCGTGAGGACCGCATCCCTACTCGAGCCCACTCATGTGTGACAGAGACATCTTCGAGTTCCAGTGCCCTACGAGACACATCCGCCTTACACAGGTGGAACCAACTCTGGCACCCACTCACTGATGCGGAGCGCTCCAAAAAGGCTACCGTGGTAGCTGCGTGGCCAAGAGCCACCTCACACCTGTCTGTACATAAGTAATGCCAGCCTCGTGCAAGGTGGGTCAGAAACTCTGGGAACAGGGGTGACGCGTGTACGGGTGGCGGACACGTTCCCATGTCCACCCTTCCCAAACACGACGCATGAACGCATAGTGATACGCCTTACGCGTGCGAGGTGCCAATGACCTGCCAGGTTCCCTTCTCCTCGCCAAACGTCCAGCCATCGGCCAAAAGTGGCGAGTGGAATCCCTCTGCTTCCGGAGTAAGGTATGGAACCGGGTGATCTGCAGGTGGTGGAAAGCAGCAGTAATGTCATTATAAACACCCAGAACATGTCTGGCCTAGAACGGCACATTTATGCGTAGGCTTCTCAAAAGAATAGACAAACTAATGTCATGACCCTGGGGAATTTGCATGTCTGGGTGTTGACAATGTGCACCACTGCCGCATTGTCACACCGAAAGTGGACCACTGAGTAGGCCCACTCATTGCACCATGGCATCAGTGCTCTCCAAAATGGGAAAAAACGCAAGGAAGGTAAGATCGCGGAGGCGATCCGTGCACCCACCCTCAGAGTAAACCCCCATAAGTCCGGGAGCCGGAGGTATCCGACCGTACTTGAAATCTAGGGCAGACCATCAGGTCTGATCTCCAGGAAGAGACCCCGTTAAACCCAGGAGTAATTTGATCCAGACCGGACAAAATTAAGGTGGCCATGAATTAATTGCAGCTCACGAGGGCACACTTTATGTCTGGCAATCAATGCCAAACTCGCCGTGGAGCTCCAAGCCACCGTATTCATGGTTAACCCGGATGCCCACGCGACAGAGTCGATTCAGAAATGTGAGCTTAGTAGATGGGACCTCGGTCTATTCAGGCGCCAAGGGGACACCCAGTTCCCACCTGAGTGTCTGAATTGTAATGAGGAGACGCGTGCACGTGTCCAAGCCCCGTTCACCCCCGAACCAAAAGTCATCGAGGTAATGGGCTAGAGACCAAGACCCCGACCTGTGAGCAAATGGCCACTGAGTGAAGTCCCCAATCGGTCGAATGCTGAACATGAATTATCTCAATCAGAAGGGGGTTGGCTTTATCTAAGTAAAATTCCCCTCGGAACCTAAAAAACCCAATAGGTCTTAATCATTGGGTGCACTGGCAATAATCTGAAAGCCGAGTGCATATCACACTGTGCCAAAACAGCACCAGAACTGCGTGAGCGTGCCACCCATAGTAGCCGAACCAACTACGAGTACCTGACTGAACAAGGTCATCAGGAATGGCATCCCTGAATGGAGAACCCACAGGGTAAGCTGAATGGAGGATTAAATGACATTCACCCTAGTTCTAGCTCAGTATGAGCTTCATGGGGGAGACATTCGACTTAGGAAAGGTGTTTCCAAGAAGGGCCCCCGCTACTCTCATAGCCCCAACTCCCTTAGCTGTGGACAGTGGAGCCCCCTCTTCGTTCCCTGCAAGGGAACCAGATTAGTAGCATCCTGGGACCCCCAACACCCCCGAATGGATACAAAAAGCCCCCATAGAAAACCCTCCAGCAGGTATCCCACCCAATCCCTTCTTGGATGAACTGAGCGCCATCCCTCCAGGCTGACTATACTAATTGGGGTGGGGGTGGGGGGCTTATGACAAGGTTAGTTGCTTCAGACGGAGCTCAGATCGCCCCTGTGCACCCCTACCTCAGCCCCGTAACCCACCAACCCGCGGGCACGCGGAGGCGGCATGAGGGCCAGCGCAAACGGGGACACGAAGTCGGTAACGACCATGGTGCTTAGTACACGCATCATCAGCTGAGCAGGCCGAACACAGCAGGCGGGCTGGAACCCCCTGCCCGACCAGTTAGCGTGGAGCCTGTGTCTGAGCAGCCCGCTGCTCAGCATGACCACCATGGTACCCATCTCCAAGCACCAGTCACGTGGGAATGATGTACACGAGCACACTGACTGACAGGACTCATCCCACCTCCCCTCAGGGTATAGAGCCACCCTCATCCACATTCCTCTCCATGAGCCAACTGCCATGGGCCAATCCAATCAACATCCAGATGGCCCAAGCAGGTCAAGCCCTGCGGCATACCACCATACATACAAGGTATGCCGACAACCAGTTGGCCCAAGGTGCGCGGTGGCTAACGACGATGGGACGTCTCTTTGTCACAGTCGCCCTGTCCTCCTCTCTCCTACTAGTGGGCTCACAGTCCAATAGGGAGAATATCGACATGTCACCCTCCAGCCCTTACCCCTCATGGCCTGCGGCCAAGAATCAACCAGGGGCAAGTAATAGCCGGCCGTCGGCAAAGTCCTTGATGGCACATTCTGTATAAAGGGCATACGCAGCAGGACCCAGTCAGCCCCTGTGATGCTCAGCACTGTCCCGGGGGCAGACACCCCAGTGCGTGGTGGCTTACTACGGCAGGACCACACAATGTCTCTGTCCCCCTGTCCGTACCTCCTATCCTTATTGGGATCTCAGTTCATAAGGAGAATACATCCACATACTCCCCCCCACGCAATCTTTTCCCTCATGATCTGGGTCAGATGATCACCGGGGGGCAATGAATAACCAGCCATCGGCAAGGCTGTTGCCGGTACATGCTGCACACAGGGCATACACAGCGGGACCTGGACGGCCCCTGCGATGCCACATACTGCCCCGGGGGCGGAAACCCCCACCCCCAACGTCGTGCCATAATGCAACCAAGGGGAACTGGGATAGGCTGGCAAGTGATGCCCACTAGCCTCAAATTGGCGAGGCCATGAGCACTGAACCCCACCGCTGGAAGTGGACTGTGATGTAGGTGTATTCAACTTGAACCTAATACTCACTAGTTGCACCCCCATGAGCCGCCCCCGGCCCACGGCGGGCGTCGGAGCTCGCGACCGAAATCGAGCTCTGGGGCGACCTCCAACCGCACTCCAGTTGCAGTTCTGGACAAACAGGGAGCTGCGAGACCTGGCTGGCCGCCTGTTGCAGAGTGGCAGCAGCCAAAGTAGCCAGCAGACACAAAGGGGCCCGGTAGATAGGGAAGGGGCCCCCACCCACTGGATTGCTAAGGATGCCTCCAGCACAGCCAAACGTGCTAACCAGGCATCCCCTGCCACAGAAACCCCTAGTAGGTGGGCCAGGTGGGCCGGACGGCCCGCTAGGGATTGGGCCAGAATAGGGCCATGCCAAAAAATCCGGCCCCTAATGGGATAAAACGCGCTGTGAGTCAGCACCAGGCCCTCCCCCCAATCGTTCTGGCCCATGGCCGGCAACTGCGGGCCGAGGGCCGCATCCTCGGAAGGGCCGGCCTTAGGCAGAGAGCCAAGAGCCATGTCCCAACCTACCCAAGCCCGCCGGTAACAGTGGGTAAAGATGTCGAGCTCCATTACAGGGGCGCAGCCATGGAGGCAAATTCCCCCCTTCTGGCTGCAGCCTAAGCTGGAAAAAGGTTGGCAGGCAGGAGCTGGAGCAAAGATGGGAGCTCATGCCGCCCTGCTGCAGTACTCGGGAATCGAACTGTGGAACTTCCGCCTAATACTCAGTGTCTTAACCACTCAAGCCATCGCGATCCCCCGACTAAAAAGGAAGGATCCCTGTACGGGGAGCGCGATCGCGCCAAGCACCCAGAGCCAGCGGTAGCTAGGCTCTGTAGATTGGAGTTCCCAAGGGCAGCCGAGCTAGAAAAACAAACAGCGATGGAGAAAACTTCTCCTCTCTGTCGCTATTTCTAAAATGGCAGCTCGGCTGCCTCATGGCCACCCCTTTTAAAGAGGGGTGGCCATGCCCCCTAACTCACCTGGATGTCTGAGTCCGGGTGGGGGGCCCCCCGCAAAGAGCGCGGTGGCCATTTTGGCACCACGCTTTCATTGTCTTGGCTTATGGGGAAAAATCTCAATGTGTGGAATGTCTTTGGCCCATAAGATTCTTTGACAATGGGAGAAAGTGGGAAAATAACAAAATGTGCTCTTTTTTGTGTGTGTGCTGAGGTCTCTCTAACCTATGCAAACTCTACCTGCACAAAACGTGTGTCCTTTTTCTTTGAGAAGGAAAAACATACACACAATGTTGCTTTATCTGTTTCAAAAATATCTTTTTCAGTTTTACTCTCTTCTTTTGCTGAGCTTACAATGAAATACCTTGCCCTCTTAAAGGTGAGAAGAATAATTCTGCAATTTCTTGACCTTGAATATGACAAGAAAATACGCATAAATGTGTAGCGTTAGATGTTTGTATGCCATTTTAATTTTAATTTCCCACATGGCCCTGAAACAAGGTTACACTGGCAAACTTAAATGTAAAAGTTTTAAATTACATATTTTCCAAGACAAGTGTTACAAGTCATAATAAAGAGAAAGTGAGAGAGAGGACCAAGCTCAAAATGAATAAGAAGAAGTAAATCTCAAATTTCTTGCTTAAGCTGAAGAAATACAGGAAAATATAATGGACTACGCAATTCTGCATCTTCAACATCTTCCACAAATACAGGTAGATGTGGGGAAACATCCCTGGGAGAAATTAATGCCAAAGTCAGGGAAATGCCATGGTAGGGAATAAGATGGACCTATACATTGATTGTAATCAAGTTGCTATGGTGATCCAGCAATGCCAAGCATTTTGCAGCTCAATTAACTACATTATGTTTATTTAATAAGGTAAAATATTAATTTCTTATCAGTCAATGAGGCACAATCTAGATTCTTCCTTTCCTTTTCTTTTTCCCTTTTTTGTAGATACAGTAGGCATTCCAGTTACAGAAATTTGGGAATGGCCTATTCCAGTGATGGCTAACTTTGGCACTCCAACTATTCATGGATTTCAATTCCCATGTGAATCCACATGAATGGGTTTACTGCAACACTCCTGGTGTTCTTGGACTTCAATTCCCAGAAGCCCAAGTCTGTGAATCCACATGAATAGGTTAACTGTGAATGCGTATGCACAGTAAACCCATCCGTGTAGATTCACAGAGACTTGGGCTTCTGGGAATTGAAGTCCAAGAACACATGGAGTGCCAGAGTTCACCATCACAGGCCTCGTCTATTCATTCACTGAACTGACTGATTGGTTTAACTACCTTTCTCTCCTGTCCCTTCCTTGAGGGGCCCAATATGGTTAATAAATTCCATAAATAGATTTGATTTGTTTGCCATGTGTGGTGATTCCATGAGTTATCGTGCTGCAGGGTATCATGAGCAGAGTTCGAGCAGTGGATTTTAAATCTGGATTTCTTCAGTCCCCATCATCAATAGCTCTGTGACCCTCTGACAACTCCTCCTCCTCCTTCTTCAGGTGCCATATCTGTTCCACACTATTGCCATGACTATCATCATGGTGATAGTCTCCCTGTTCTTAACTCCTCAGAACAGTTCTTCCAAGGACATGCCACACCAGTCTCTCAAGTACTTCAGCCATGAAGTCCAGCTACATCCATGGCCTCTCTTTTTGTTGATTTTTTCCTTGCAGAGCAAGTTAGAGCATTTTATACTTTATGTTGTTCCTCATGATATGGCCAAGGTATTGGAGCTTTCTTTTCTTAATGGTCTTAAAATATTTCTTGTTCTTTATCCATCCAGCGCAACACTTCTATATTAGTCACATGGTCAACCCTTAGTAGCAATCTGTAGATCCACATTTCAAAAGCTTCACTTCTCTTTTCAGATGCTTTGGTCAATGTCCAAGCTTCAACTTCATATAGCAACACTGGGGAATCGGGGATAATTAGAGCTTGGGCAGTTTGGATATGTGGGTGTAGGACGGTGGTCAATCCCCTTTTTTCCAATTTTGTGGATGTCTTCATATAAGTCTGGAAATACCAGCTTGACATCAACTTGAATCAAGGAGAAACTGTCAGTGTTCCTCTCCTCAACATGTTCTGCGTGTCCTCTCAGTGGTTTGACCAGCACCTAATTATCCCAGCTTTAATTTCTTTTTTAAAGGATGAAGTTATAAACTCCAACTTAGGGGGCAGTATATGCCATTTTAATTGCTTTACCCAGCAGGACTCAGTCATTGAAGGCTGTCATGACAGAGACAGGGATGGGTAGAAATTTATTCTTTGGACTACGACAAGCAACAAATGAGAAAAAATGGCAGAGTCTTCATCATACAACCCTGGTCAATATTCCAAAATTACATTTGAAAGCACAGCTTATAAGTCTGCCTGTATGATCAATGAGGCTGGCAGGAATGAAGGCATAGGAACATACAGTGCACCAATTTTGAAGGCGTTTTATGGTTACTAATAAGCCAGGTTCCAGATTCTCAAGAATGATGAAACCCAAAAGCTAACTACATGGAAAGACAATACAACATCTTCTCCTCTCTGTATCTGACTAGATGCTAAAATTCCTTCCTTCCTAAACATATATTATTTTAATGATTCCACCAAACCGGTGCTCGGGACACTTAACAGCAGAAAGCACAACTTAAAAAGTACATTGATCAACACTACCACCATAATTTAAAAACAACAATAGTAAAACAAATACATAACAAACTCCAGTAATAATCAAATGGGCCCACGGCCACTGGTTACAAATTACTGTTTGCATCTTGTCCAATAAAACACTGTTCGATAATTAAAACATATCATAAAAACAAATCAATTATAGCATAATACTGTTTCTAGCTCCAATTGTTTCTTGCTAAAATCAGCTCCCAGGAGTGCTTTTTTGAACAATGATATAATTAAGTTATATTTATGTATTCTAAAAATATATATTTTAAGGCTTGTTTTTAAAACTTAAACATGCTTTTGGTATGACAAAAAAAAATGCTTCCTACCCCAATTGACCAAGTCAGTAGCTCCCCATGCCTTGAGATTTTAGGGGGAGGGGGTCTTTTTGATGTCAAAGAGGTGAGTCCTTGTGTCCTTGTGATGACACAGAGATAACAACAACAACAACAACAACAACAACAACAACAACAACAACAACAACAACAACAACAACAACAACAATAATAATAATAATAATAATAATAATAATAATAATAATAATAATAATAATAATAATAATAATAATAATAATAATAATAATAATAATAATAATTTCCTGTCAGAAATTAATCTGGGTTGAAAGGATTTTTGTGGAAGAAACTCTACTCAGGCAATGCCTGAATGAGGCTCCTTTCATGTCCTCAAGAGCTGGGACAGAGACGGACGCTCAAGCCCTCATGCAGTACCCAGGTCTCGAACTGCCGATGTGCCAGTCTTCCAGCTAACAAGATGAGCTTCTTAACCATTGAGCCACCACAGCCCCTGACACAGAGATGAACCAGGCAAAGAATGAGAAGGAAGTCCAGGAACAAAACATATGTTGACTGAGCCAATGAGACTTGGTGTCAGCCAGGAATGTGCCATACGGTGTTTTGGGGCTTCAGCTCCCACAGTTTCCCCAGAATTCTAGGAACTGTGGCCCAGAAACTGAAATCAACATACCTATAGATCCTCCTACCGTCCAAAGAACCATTTTCCAGTAATTTACATGAAACTTTGCTGCAGACTATTGCAACACCTCATACAAAGCATATTCATTCCCTACTTATGTTACCCATGCCAAACATGGACATTTAAAGCAAAACACAAACAAAGGCTGGTCACGATGGAAATGAGATGTCTGAGGAAGGCTGCTGGAGCGATTAGAAGGGATAGAATCAGGAATGAGATTATAAGGGAAAGAACTGGAATAGACCCAATCTTAAACTACCTACAGAGAAAACAAATAAAGAGGTTTGCCCATTTGGAGAGAATGTCTTCGAAGTCATACCATACAAGTCATATGTGAAAGAGGAGAAGGACAAAGAGCACGAGACAGACCCAGAGAAAGAGTGGAGAAATAACATCAAAGATATATTACAAAAACACCAAATAACGCTGGTGGAGCACTAGAGCAAGAACCTTGAATCTATCTCCCTTGACACCTGAAGGAGTAAAAGAGGAAGGAAAGAAGAAGATTGCAATGGAATTGGTAAAAATGGAGGAACAGTGGTTCCAAAGGCCTTGCGGAAAGTGAACACCACTGGCTGGTGTCTGGAATAGATGGGTAGAAGGAGGGAAGGAAGAGTCACAGTTGGGTCTACTGAGAAAGAAATGTGGCCAAGTGACAAAAAACATTTGATGCTTGGTATTCCAAAGCCTTGCTAATTACTAATTAAGAAACTGGTTTCAGCTGGAGAGAAGGGAGGGGGAGAAGTGAAGTTACTTTAACAAAATACACTATTCTCATGGAAAGTTCAATGCATTCATTTTGGAACTTGATTAGTGAAAAACTCTGGAAAGGTGGGTGATGGGTATAAAGCCAGGACGGAAAAGTCTTTACTTTATGTTAGCTTCTTTGAGGCTGGGTTGCACTTTATGTGTTCCCTGAAACTATGCTGCTGTAATGCAAGTAACAGAGTTTGCTTTCCTGTTTTCCTTGGCGACCTGTTCTTAATTTGCCTACCGTCTCGTTTTGAATTTGGATTGGCTTTACTATCTTTTATTTCTCTTGGAAGTTCTGGACTTGTTTTTACACCTGTATTTACTTAAAGTCTTTTTGGAACTCTTGCAACATCTTTAACAAAATAATAAAAATTTAATTCAGTTCGGAAAGTGGTATTATATGGCACTAAACCCAATCCTTGCCTTGGGTTTTAGAGAAATCCTGTTTTGTTTTGTTTTGTTTTTGTTTGTTTTGTTTTTTGGTATTTTACCTCTTCTACCTTGCAAGGTTGCCAACATGTGCTACTGTATACATTTGCCTATGTCACCTGGAACACTAAGGTGCTAACAACCTCCTTAGTGTTCTAGGTGACTTAGGCAAATTCTTCCAAACGCGGAAGAAGAGCCTGACAGAAATATTTTCCTTGGCTACAACCAGCCCTCCTGGAAGTCACTCTTGTGGATACCAGGGCTTAGTGACTTGGGTGGACCTCTCTGTCAAGATCAGGTTGTTGACTACTATAGGTTCTCTCCCATTCTTCCTTTCTATGATTGGTATGTTTAAAACTTGTTACCTAGGCTAGAGACAGTTGGGGAATATAGGAGTCATCCATATTTTTGTTTTTTTGCATCTGTCTCAGACTCCCTAAATCAGGAGTTCTCAACCTTTTTGAGCCAGGAACTGGGTCATGATCCCTCAGACAGCTTCGGGGGCTGGATGGCCATTTCCCCCTTCCTCCACCACATGCCACTTCATGGTGTTGTGGAGGCAGTGGGGGGCCACATGAAATTGTGCCATGGGCCCCATCTGGCCCATGGACTGCAAGTTGAGAATCCCTGTCCTAAATAGACAATCAAGATTCAGAAATGGCTGGTCACAATTGGGGGCAGTGAATGCTCCCTAGCTTTTACCCCTAATTTTACAGGAGCGATCCCAAGTGCTGAATTTATTTTGGGGACTTGTTTCAGCACCTTGGATAGTGTTTGCAAATTTCAGAAGAAAACTAGGGTAGATCCATCATTGTTAGGAAACTGGATGACAGTGCAGTAAATATACGAAGTTAATTCCAACTTATGGTGACCCTTTTAAGAGTTTCCAAGGTATAGAGCAGTGATGGCGAACCTTTTTAGAGACCGAGTGCCCAAATGGAAGGGCGGGGTGAATGTGCTGGGGGAGGGAGGAAGTGCTCCCATTGGGCTGCTGGGCAGAGGGGCGGGCCAAACTCTGTGCTGGGGGAGGGAGGAAGTGCTCCCATTGGGCTCCTGGGCAGAAGGGCAGGCTGAACTCTGTGCTCCTCTATGTACTGTTCAAAGGCCAACACTGTCAGCTTGTACAGTTGTATGTGGTCCCACATTTGATGATCATTCCACTAATGTTTAAATCAAGATGCTTAGTGCATGCTATAGAACGATATAGATATTTCCTTAAAAGATATTTGTTAAAATACTGAGGCAATAGTAGGCATATACTATTGGCCTCTGACCCAAACTCTTGAGGGAGACTGGCAGTTGGAGAATGTTGTAAAGGAGGCATCCAAGAAGGGAAGCCTGGTTATAATGGGGGACTTCAATTACCCTCACATAGACTGGGTGAACTGTTGTTCAGCACATGATAAAGAGATAAAGTTCCTAGATATGCTAAATGATTGTTCCCTGGGACAGATGGTTGAAGACCCAACTAGAGATACAAGAATCCTTGACTTGATCCTGAGTAATACTCAGGATCTGGTGCAAGATGTTAATGTGACTGATCCAATAGGGAACAGTGACCACAACTCAATTATGTTTAACTTGATCATAGACTGCAAGTCACTGATAAAATCTAACACAGAGACCTTAAATTTTCAAAAAGAAAATTTCCCAAAGATGAGGAAACTAGTAAAAAAGAAGCTGAAAGGGAAAATGGAGAGAGTCCAAACACTCAAAGAGGCATGGAGGCTGTTTCCAAAAACAATAACAGAGGCCCAATTGGAATGCATACCCAAAAGGAAAAAGGGCACTGCCAGCTCCAAGAGGACTCCGATGTGGCTTACAGGAGCTGTTCGGGAAGTGATCAAGAGCAAGAAAAGCTCATTTAGAAGATGGAAGGCTTGTCCGAATGAGGACAGCAGGCAGAAACATACATTCTGCCAGAACAAATGCAAGGCAACAATCAGGAAAGCAAAGCAAGACTTTGAGGAGCGTATAGCTAAAAATACTCAGAGAAATAACAAAGACTCCTTTAAGTACATAGGAAGGCCATTGGACCATTAGACGACAATGGAAGGCAAGGGGTTATTAAAGAGGAAACAGAGATTGCAGAGAGACTCAATGAATTCTTTGCTTCAGTATTCACTGAAGAAGACAGAGACCACATGCCCAAAACAGAGCCTATCTTCGTAGGGAGGGAAAGCGAAGAATTAAGCCAGATAGAAATAACCAGGGAGGAGGTCCTTGCATGTCTTGTTAAACTAAACACTAACAAATCACCAGGACCAGATGGCATACATCCACGAGTTCTCAGGGAACTTAAAGATGAAATTGCTGATCTCCTAGCCAAAATATATAATCTTTCACTCAAATCAGGCTTTGTGCCTGATGACTGGAAGGTAGCGAATGTAACATCAATTTTCAAAAAAGGATCCAGGGGTGATCCAGGAAATTACCGACCTGTCAGTTTGACATATGTCCCAGGTAAAGTGATGGAAACCATCCTAAAAGATAGAATTAATAGGCACATAGAAGAGAAGGCGCTGCTAAAGGAGAGCCAACATGGCTTTTACAAGGGCAAATCATGCCTCACTAATCTGTTGGAATTTTTTGAGAGTGTCAACAAGCATGTGGATAAGGGGGATCCAGTTGACATTGTTTATCTGGACTTTCAGAAGGCTTTTGACAAGTTCCCACACCAAAGGCTCTTGAATAAACTTACCAGTCATGGAATAAAGGGACAGGTCTTGTCCTGGATCAGCAACTGGCTAAGGGACAGGAAACAGAGGGTAGCACTAAATGGACACTTCTCCAAGTGGGGGAAGTAAAGAGTGGGGTCCCCCAAGGTTCAGTACTGGGACCCCTGCTTTTCAACCTCTTCATAAATGATCTAGAGGTAGGAGCAAAAAGCAAGGTAGCCAAATTTGCTGACGACACTAAATTATACAGGGTAGTGAAAACTGTGAGAGATTGTGAGGAGCTCCAGAGGTATCTCTTGACACTGGGGGAGTGGGCAAAACAGTGGCAAATGAGCTTCAACATTAGTAAGTGCAGAGTGATGCATGTTGGGGCAAAAACCCCAATTACATTTATAAACTGATGGGTTCTGAACTCTCTGCGACAAACCAGGAAAGGGACCTTGGTGTCCTGGTGGACAACTCAATGAAGGTGTCAATCCAGTGTGCCTCAGCAATGAAAAAAGCAAACTCAATGCTAGGGATCATTAGGAAGGGTATAGAAAATAAGTCAGCAACTGTCATTCTGCCTCTTTATAAATCTATGGTGAGGCCCCATCTGGAATAATGTGTACAATTCTGGCCTCCATACCTCCAGAAGGATATTATGGAGTTGGAGAAAGTGCAAAGGAGGGCAACCAGAATGATTAGGGGACTGGAACACCTTCCTTACCATCTAAGGCTGCAACGATTGGGCCTTTTCACTCTTGAATGACGGCGTCTAAGAGGTGACCTGATTGAAGTTTATAAAATCATGCACGGTGTGGACAAAGTAGATAAGGAAAAACTGTTTTCCCTATTGCACAACACTAGAACTAGGGGACACTCGATGAAACCTTTGGGTACTAGTTCTCAAACAAATAAGAGAAAGTACTTTTTCACCCATAGGATCACTGGTCTATGGAACTCCCTGGCAGAAGAAGTGGTGACAGCTGTCAGTCCTTAAGAAAGGATTAGACAAGTTCATGGAGGACAAAGGTATCAATGGCTATAATTATGGATACTTAAGGACAACCTCGGGGTTGGAGAGATAGGCAGGATATCTCTCAATGCCATTTCCAGGGAATCTTAAGCAGGTGAAGGCATCTCCTATTTATACACTTGCAATTTCTTGCTTTCGAACTGCTAGGTTGGCAGAAGCTGGGACAGAGACGGGAGCTCACTCCCTCATAGAGTACCCAGGAATCAAACTCTGACCTTCCAGTCAGTGAGTTCAGTGTCTTAACCACTTGCGCCACTGAGTGATTAGAAGGGATAAAATATGGAATGAGATTAAAAGGGAAATAATTGGAATAGAATCCATCTTAAACTACACAAGGAGACAACAAATTAAGTGGTTTGCCCATTTGGAGAGAATGTCTTTGAATTCCATACCATACAAGGCATATGGGGAAAGAGGAGAAGGACAAAGACCATGAGGAAGGTGGACAGATAACATCAAAGAAATATTACAAGAATCCCAAATAATGCCAGTGGAGGCCACTAGATGTGCCAGAACAAAACCCTCGTATCTTCCTTGACACCCAAAGTGGTAAAAGAGGAAGTAGAGAAGAAAACTGAGATGTTTCTAATTCCTGTGGAAGTAAACATTGGTTAAGTGCAACTTCTGCACAAAGAGCCCTCAATGACTATTCAATTCATATATTTAGCCACAGCTTTTATGGTTGTATTTACTTGCTTGTTGACCACTTCATATTCATGTTGTTCATTTAAAGCCTGTCACACATCAGTGCCTCCAGCCTTATAGAGACATCGGGTTTTTCTCCCGCACGCTAAATACATAAAACAAACCCATTCCTCTCTTCATTGTTTCTGTTTAATACTAATATCACTAACAAGTCTTCCACGTTTATTTTAAGTGTGTTGCTCTTTAGAATAAAGGCTATAACTATTTCAATTGCCAAAAATGATAAACAAAAGAAAAAGAAGAAGAATATGATTTGTATCTCTGCTGGCTGTTTAGGATTATGGTTTTATTTTAGCATACAAAGTAGGCAAACTTATTTAGAAAGACCTGTCACTTTTATATTTCAGGAGCCATGTCTGTTTGCACAAGCTTTCTGGAAAACAAGGAAATATTCAATTAGGCTTTGCTACTTCTTTGTATAGCTTTATTATATTTACAATACTTATTTACCACAAATATTAGATAATTAAAATTTTAAATGGGCTGAGCCAGTGACTTTAGACATCCGTAAAGGGTGATTTCAGATATTTATAATTGTAATGCAGATTGTAAACCAACCCGATCTCTCATAAGGTAGGGTGGTAGTGGTGGTGATGGTGGTGGTGGTTTTCTTCTTCGTCGTCATCATCGTCTT
Source organism: Bradypodion pumilum (assembly GCA_035047305.1). Taxonomy (NCBI): domain Eukaryota; kingdom Metazoa; phylum Chordata; class Lepidosauria; order Squamata; family Chamaeleonidae; genus Bradypodion; species Bradypodion pumilum. The sequence goes on from JAWDJD010000003.1 coordinate 9,593,611, forward strand.
CGGCGGCGCCTTCGTCTTCATCGTCTTCATCGTTTTCGTCTTCTTCTTCTTCTAGTGTCATATCCCATTCTGAATATTGGCTGTCATCATGGCAATTAACCATGAAGATTGTCCTGGGAGCTATATAGTGCAGTGACCTTCCATTTGCCTTCCACATCACAGCATGACACCTGTACCACTGATCCAGTTCTGTGAATCACTTCCTGGTCCTCAGCCTTGGTCTATTCTATTGCCATAGCAGGACAACCTCCGGGTTGGAGAGATAGGCAGGATATCTCTCAATGCCATTTCCAGGGAATCCTAAGCAGGTGAAGGCATCTCCTTGGGAATAATACCCTGAAGCAAATGGTGAGCCACTGTGTGAGACAGAATGCTGGACTGGATGGGCTGTGGCCTGTTCCAGCAAGGCTGTTCTTATGTTCTTATGTTCTTAACCTGGCCAGACTCTCTTGGAGATATGTGACCGCATCGTCCCAAGAATGTCTGTCCGCCCGACCAGAGCAGACTGGAGGGGCTCTCTGATTGTACCATCAGCTAGAGGGGCTCGTCTCTCTGGCACACGAAGGAGGGCCTTCTCCATGTCTGCACCGGCCCTTTGGAACCTCCTGCCAACAGAGTTGCAGCTCCAGACGGAATTGCTTTCCCTTCAGAAAATAACTTAAAACTTGGCTGGCGGGCCAAGTATGGGGTGCTGGTGGGAGAGTGACCACCTTGGGTTGGCCGATATAGATCAGATTGCCTCCCGTCTTCGGTTCCAGTACCCCTTTTTATTGGGTGTGTGTGTGTGTGTTTTATCTGCTGTTTTATCCTGTGTTTGTTAGCCGCCCTGCGTTGACCTTGGCTGATTGGGCAGGGTAGAAATTGAATGAATGAATAAATAAATAAATAAATGTGCAAATATTCACTGTAAGAAGTTGGTTTGCTCCTGGAAAATATTTTCAAATTGCAATGCTTCGACCAGGAAATTACTGTTAGCTTCATTTCTGAAGAGGTGACCCAGTGAAAAAGACCTGAGAATGATTTAATAAAATTCAGTTGACTGGCTAAGGTGGGGTGGAGTGACGTTTTGGTAACAGTAAACAAACCAAACCAAACATTTTAATGTCCCTAGCTATTCAGGGTTTTACAACCAGCAGATACAAACCAGGAGTTAGTGTTCTGATTTTGAAACCAGGGAGAGGTTCCAATTGCCTAGTCCTAATAAATAACATGGCCACTATGTTTTTAATTAGTTGACGTCACTGAATAGTCTGCAGCGGCAGCCACATGTACAGTGAATTGCAGTAATCCAAAAAGAATGTTACCAAAACTTTTATCAAAGTAGTTGCAGTAGCTATACCCACCCCCCATGGCCATAGTTGTATGGTTTGACCTGCTATGGTATGTGTTTATTTCTTTGAAAAGAAAGCACTCTATTCAAAATGACTGGCCAATAACAGATGCTTTAAAAGTGTATAATCAATTGCTATTCTCTGCAGAGGTGGTAAGAGAACACCAGTCATGAGGTATTAATATTTGCTGTTTATCATCACGGCCCATGACAACCATATCCAAAGAGTTTTTGGTTTCCTGTTGCAAAATGAAAGTTATTTGTTTCACTTAGTAAAAACAATTCAATCTATTTTCGTTCAAACGTCACTTCACTTTAAGATAAGTGCTTTCACTTCACCGTCAGAGTAACAGGATATGCATCTCATTGCAAGGTATGGCCTGAAGATATCAGCGTCTTAGTTGAACACCAAGTGCTACGGAAAAAATAACAAAATCAAAGGGAACCAAGCTTTCCAGGTCAGTAAAAATCTATGCCAGTGATGGTGAGCCTCAGCACTGCAGGTGTTCTTGAACTTCAAACTCAGAAGCCCAAGTCTCTATGAATCCATATGAATGGGTTTACTGCGAGTATGCACAGTAAACTCATTCATGTGGGTTCACAGAGACTTGGGCTTCTGGGAATGAAAATCCATAACACCTGGAGTGCCAAGGTTCGCCATCATGGGCCTATGCCTTAGAATATCAGGGTCGAATCCTAGAGCATGTGACTGGATCGTAATGATGTTACAAAGATGAGTACTTATGATGTAACAGAAGCAGAATATTATGACAGGTAAGGGGATTTACTCCTTTCCACCCACCATTTGTGGCACGGAAGCCAAGGATTGTGAACCAAGAAGGTTCATGAGTAATAATACCAATGCTCCAATTGGCCGAGTGCAGAATAATAGATGCCTTTGAAATGTGGTGCTGGAGAAGGCTTTTGAGAGTCCCCTGGACTGCAAAGAGAGCAAATCAGTCGATCGTGAAGGAAATCAACCCTGACTGCTCCTTGGAAGGACAAATACTGAAGATGAAGCTCAAGTACTTTGGCCACCAAATGAGAAGAAAGGACTCACTGAAGAAGGCCTTGATGCTGGGAAAGATTGAAGGCAAAAGGAGAAGGGGACAGCAGAGGATGAGGTGGATGGATGGAATCATTGATGCGATGAGTATAGATCTGGCTGGGCTGCGTAGGATGGCAGAGGACAGAGGAGCTTGACATGTGGTCATCCATGGGACCACTTGTATACTCTAAAGCAAATCAACCTCTTAGCTCTCTTTCAACAGAACGGATGGAATGGGCTGGGGGGGGTAACAAATGCCTCAACCTTCCTGTTTAAGGGGAATTGGCCCCCGAGGAAACAGTCAAACCCAGTCACCCGCACTGGGATTTGTGAGTCGTACTCCATGAAATTCAACGTGACTTATTTCTGCGTAGACTTACCCAAGACGGAAAGGCGTGTGAAGGAAAACTTAAATGCTTTCTTTAGATAGCGACATTTTCCTGCCAATAAGCATGCTGATGCTTGCAGGGTAACACAGTGTCATGAAAGTGCAGTTTCTGCTTGTTGACTTGTTACTTCATTAGTTCATTACCAGAATCCTGTTGGTGATTTACATTTGCAGAAGTTAAAGTTGTGTAGTGCACTGTGGTGGATTGCTACTAAGAATGAGGGCGTGTCACTCGTAATGGGATTGGGCATGGTTAATTAGCCGCAATTTGTGGCAATTTACAGTCTTACTTACAGTGTTCTTAATTATCAACTGGATCCTGCACAACACTGTAAATATTGTATTTCATATTTTTTATTGTTAGCTAAAAGGAGAGGAGTTTGAGGGATTTCTTTGGGGGGTGGGGGAGCTAATTGCATTTTTCGGTGAGGCAATGGTAATGACGGCGCTAATGTGTTAATAACAAGCAGCAGTACTAATCACTTTCCAGAAACACAGTTTTCTCTAATGATAACAGATTAATGCTATCATTAGTTGTTAGGGATGGTATTTTCTGATTTCCTGGTCTACAAATCCTATAATTTTCCATTCTGAAAGTTATACCCGAAAGACTCAGTGAAGGTAAAGGTTGCTCGAAGGTCAGTCATGTCATCTCTATTTACAGCCAAAGAGCTGGCGCTGTCTGTATCTGCAGACATTGCCATGGTCACGTGGCAGGTAGGATTAGACGCCAAAGCTCACAGAATGCTGATACCTTTCCTGCCAAAGCAGTACATATTTATCTGCTTGCAATTTCTTGCTTTTGAACTGATAGGTTAGCAGGAGCTGATGCAGATGATGAGAGCTCAGTCCATTGTCCAACACTCGGGTCTTGAACTGCCGACCTGCCAAACGTCTGGTCATCAAGCTCAGCATCTTAACCACTAAACCATTGTGGCACTGACAGACTCCTTACAGACACCTAAATTCAAGTCACCTAGGAGAAAAGCCTTTACTGGAAGTCTTTAAGGCAGAGGTTCTCAACCTTTTCAAGCCGTGGCCCGGACCATACACCTCCAGACAGCTGAGCGGGCCAGACTGGTGCTAACCCCTGCCATTAAACGCTGCCATAAAACACGCCTGTGACTGTTGTGAATGCATTTACACCAGCTGCGGGTGGATTTATGGCTGTCATAAATGCTTTCACTTCTGGTGACAATGCAGGCCATATGAAATGGTGCCTTGTGCCGTAGGTTGAGAACCCCTGCTTTAAAACTTAGTTAAGCCTAGCTTAGCCTAACTTTCTGTTTAGAAAGAAAGCTCCCACCTAGCACTGGGACACTTCCATTTGAAGACTTTCCCCCAGATGAACTGAATTTAGGTGTCTGTACTTCATCAGCCTGTCTCCTCTTACATACCTGTTGTCATTAACGAGCTGGGGTTGTTGCTTATGATTAAAAATATAAGAATGAAAATACAAGAATCACTTGATAATAACTGTCCTTGTAAAAATAAATAAATTTCATGTCCGAAATTATTCTGGGTTGAGAGGATTTTTGCTGGAGAAACTCCCCTCAGGGGAGCCCAAATGAGGCTCCTTTCATGTCCCCAAGATCCGTGCAGCACTCGGGCATCGAACCCTGACCTTCCAGTCTTCAAACTCAGTGTCATAACCATAAGTCACTGCAGTGCCACACTGTCCTGGAAAGATTATATTTCAAAAAAAACCTGAGGCTGGTCTCCTGCTAGCATCTGATTTTGTCCAGCAGGCTAACACAAGCATAGCTATGAATATTGATGGAGCTCCCCCAAAAAACAATTCCCGTGATTGCAGGGACTGAAGAATGTGCTACAACAATAATAGAAATTGGCACTGGGAGGTTTCAGCTGCGTTCCCAGATGTCATACATCACGTACAAAATTCACTTTGCAAAGGCATTTGAGGGAGTTACCAAGACAGGGAGAAACAGTAACCATTGAAAGCCACAGCAGTGTATCTATGATGACTCAGTTCACATGTTCCATTTGTGTCCATGTGTATCTGAAGTGTGTGTGCGCACGTGCATGTGCCAAGTTTATGGTATTTCAATGAAACACATCTGTATCCTTATCCCAACTTGGTTCATCTCTGCTTGACAGACTGTTGATTAATGTCACCAACTCGACTAGAGTAGACCCATTGAATCAATCAGGATTTAGTGATTCAGCTCCTCCATAAATTCAATGGATTATAAAGGATCTACTCTCTTTGTGACTTCCTTTAGCTTAGCTAGCAGTTCAAAAGCAAGAAATTGCAAGTGGATAAATAGGGACCACTTTGGTGGGAAGGTAAACAGCGTTCCGTGTTGAGTCATGCCTGTCACATGTCCACAGAAACATCTGCAGAAGCAGACAGTGCTGGCTCTTCGGATATAAACAGAGATGAGCACTGAACCCTAGAGTCAGATACAACTGGCTTTTGAACAAGGGCAACCTTTACCTTAGCATAGTACACAGAGTGGCATGTAGAGGATAGAGTGATAGACTAGCACTCAGGAAGCCTGGGTTCAAATCCCAGCTCAGACCCAGAAATTCACTGGAGGTGTGGAACTCATAAAACCACCTCTTAAATATCTCACACACCTTGTAAGACCTATTAGGTTCACAACTACAATATTTGAAAATTGCAAATATGCACATTTCTGGTGATTTACATTCTGGGTTGAAAGACTAGATACCTGCCCAGGCATCCAGATTACAGGACATATAGAAGAGCACTAGATTAAGAATAACTTGAGAGCATTTGACAGGGCAAGAGTGGTCTAGCGCACTGTTTCTAAGTTTATCTCTCATGCTCACCCTTCAAGTTCTTTGACCTTTAGAATTCCTTTCACTCCTGCCTCTTGAGTCAAGAATACCATTGTCACCAGTTCCCTTTAAAGGCTCATTACTCTAAAATACTACATCCCACCTGCTCAGCCTTCAAGATTGCCAAAATCAAATCAAAACACTTAATTAAATCAGCTTTTTAAAAGTTTGCCACCACCTGGACACATGTGCCTGCTTCCCAGGTGGCAAAGTAGAATTTGCTAGATTTGGCTTGCTTCCTCTTTTAACACCTGCTTTTCTTCCTTTTGTTAAAAAGATGATCCTTCTCTTCCAAAAATCTATCCATCACTAGACTGGAGCACTGGGGAAGAATCCCAATGTTGAGTTTAGGCCTCTAAGACTAGGGATGGGATTTTTAGATATTCCACATTATAGATACCAAAATTCTCCATTCTAGGAGTCAACCTTACCTTATGAACACCTTGTTGTTCAGTTGCACAGTCAAGTCTGACCCTTTGCAACCCCATGGACCACTGCACATCAGGCTCCTCTGGCATCTACCATCCTCTAGAGTCCGCTCAAAGTTGTCTAAGCATCTCATCCTCTGCCACCCCTTCTCCTTTTGCCTTCAATCATTCCTAGCATCAGGGCCTTCTCATTTGGTGGCCAAAGTACTTTGAGCTAATAACACCTTAAAAGTAAAGGTCACCCTTGCTCGAAAGCCAGTCATATCTGACTCTAGGGTTCAGTGCTCAGCTCTGTTCATAGCCAAAGATGCAGCGCAGTCTGCCTCTGCAGACATTTCCGTGGACATGTGGCAGGCATAACTAGACACTAGAGTGCACGAAACTCCCACCGAAGTGGTCCCTATTTATCTACTTGCAATTTCTTGCTTTCGAACTGCTAAGTTGGCAGGATCTGGGACAGAGAATGAAGCTCACTCCATAATGCAGCACTCGGGGCTCAAACTGCTGACCTGCCAACCTTTCAGTCATCAAGTTCAGCAACTTAACCACCAAGCCAATGCCTTACAAATGCCTAAATGTGATGCACTTGTGAGAATGGCCTAACTGGAATGTTTTTAGGCTCATCCAGGCCAAGGCCAATACAAGACTCCTTTGTTAGCCTGAAGGTTTCCTTCTGAGCAGGAAGCATAGGTGCAGCTAGGCCGGAGTGAAGTTAAGGAGTGAACACTGTCTGAATCCATATAGTGAGGGCTGTTATTTCAGAAGAGTTTTTTCTTTGAAAAAGCAGTTATCCCCAAACTTTTTGGGATATTGGGGCCATGTTACAGCACTCAATACCTAAAGTTGGGTTGAGTTGTCCTCTAACTTAAAGATACAAACACAACAACCAATTATAGGGAATTCCAACCCATTTCAGACCCAAGGCTGAAAGAACCCAGACTCAATTTGTCTCAATAGATCAGATTGAGGTTTCCAGTTCATTGTCTAGTTAGGTTTTATTGGGCCAATATTGGTTAATAAGGACTGAGGATGTTGACAAGCCAGGGACAGACCCATCTCAAATCTTCTCTCTTTGGGCAAATTAATGGGGAGAGTAGTAGCTGAGAACTTGCATGTATTCTTGGAAGAAAGTGATACGTCTGTAATGCTCTCCTAATAGGGCTGCCCTTAAAAAAAAAGCACAGGAATGTCAACAAATCCAAAATATGATGCCCAGATTGATTACTGTAATAAGTAAATTTGTTCAAATATCTCCAGTCTTGGCATGCCTTCATTGGCTCTCTGCCAGTTTTGGTGCTCAGTTCATGTGCTAATCATGCTCTATAAAGTCCTTAACAGTTTAGGACCTCAGTACTCATCAGAATGTCTCTCTCAGAGATCAATTACCCATTTCACTTGCTCCTCTCAATCCATGCCACTAAAAATGCTCCACCGTCGGGAAGCCTGCGTAGCGCCGGATGCCGGATGCATTCCATCTCCCCCGGCATCTTCGGACCCCACCCACCCCCTTGGAGGACTTAAGGGCTGCGGGGCTGGCAGGACTTCCAACGCCGCCCCTGCTCCACCGTCGGGAAGCCTGCGCAGCGCCGGACGCTGGGGGCATTCCATCTCCCCCGGCATCTTCGGACCCCGCCCACTGCCAGGGAGGTCGTATTCATTGTTGTTTTCTCTTCTTCTCTGGGACTTAATGTTTTTCTATTTTTGCTTTTGAAATTGTATTGTAGTGCATATTTTATTTATATTTTGTTGTAATTGAATGGTATATTTTGTAGTCTGAAATTTTGTAACTGTATCTCTGGAGATATGTGTATTGTATTATTATTATTATTATTATTATTATTATTATTATTATTATTATTATTATTATTATTATTATTATTATTATTATTATTATTATTATTATTATTATTATTATTATGCATTTATTGTCCGCCATGTAAACCGCCCTGAGTTGGGTTGTACCTGAGTGGGTGGTAAATTAAATTAATTAAAAATTAAATTTAAATTAAATTTAAATTAAAAATGGCCTTGCTGAAGCCATAAAGATAAAAGATGAAGCCATAAAGATGAAGCCATGGAATAGGGTCTTTTTGGTGGTAACCACCTGTCTCTGGAATAAGTTATCAAATGAGATACACCAGACCACTTTCCCTTTATGTTCAAGAAACTGGCAAAACCAGAATTATTCAAAGCTGCCATAAGCCGTTAATTTTGTTTTTTGTATTTACTTCTTTTACTTCTTTTCCTTTTTGTATGAATTTTAGACTTTATTTATGAGTATTGCCATATTGTTGAATTAAGTTATGTAAGGTTTCATGGGATGTTAGGTTTTAACCTGTAAACCACCTAGAGTACTGCTTGAGCTCATGGGTGATTGGTCGATCGATTGATCAATCAACTAATCGATCAATCAATCAATCAATTGCTCGATTAGCTTCTGCCATTGGTTTCAATAGGGCCAATAGGGTTTCTAGGAACAGTCCAAAAAGTGTGTTTTCCAAGTTCTGATGACAGAGAGAAATCCATATTACATTAGCATCCCCCAATGCTGATTTATACATGGTTACCAGTAGACTATTGCGAATGGATGGAAAGAAATGTTTTACCTTCAAAGTTCCATTTCTGAAGCACAGATCACAAACAGCACTCATTAACCCTAGTGAGGCTTCTATTTGAATAAGGTCATGTCAAATACCCCCTGAAAGAAAGCTGTCCAACTACTGATGCAATGATGTGGTGTGTCAGCAGAAGGACACGTCAAGATCTTGAAACAGTACGTACGTTTGTCTACATACACACAGTAGGACAATTATGGATGTTGCATATCCTGAATCTAGTGGGCATGTTTTAAATTTACTTATTTGTTTGATTGCTTTTGAATAGCTTGGTAAAGGCGAAGGTAAAGGGAAAGAGGTAAAGGGAAAGAGGTAAAGGTAAAGGTCTCCTTTGCGCAATAGCCAAGTCATGTCCAACTCTAGTGTCAGCCAAAATGCCACGCTGTCTGCATCTGTTGATGTTTCTATTGTCATGTGGCAGCCATAACTAGACATCGGAGTGCACGGGATGCGGTTACCTTTCCCACTGAAGTGTTACCTGTTTATCTACTTGAAATTTCTTGCTTTCGCTCTTCTAGGTTGGCAGGAGCTGGGACAGATGATGGGCACTCACTCAATCATGCAGCACCTGAGTCTCGAAGAAGCTCAGCATCTTAACCACTAAACCACCACACCCTGTTTTTTGAATAGTTTAGTGAATTTTTAATTGCTTTGCTTCTGCTGTTTTAAGTTGTTGTGATCCGCTCTAATTTCTCCTACCGAGAAAAAGTTGGTGTATAAATAACACACGCGCACGTATTTCAGAAATTGCCTCCTGAAATGCTTCATTTTCAAGTGAACAATAGTCTTTCCAAAGTAATTTGTACTGCTCTTTTGTACTAATTGCTGGAGATTAAAACAAGACAATTCCGAATGCGGCAAGACAGTCACAATTTAAAAGCTGTGCTCTGAAAAACCATTTCTATGGCGCAAATCTTTCTGTTGCATCTTGCATCTGGTGCCCTGCTGTACTTGTTGCTCAGAAGACTAAAGAGTGCGTGGAACATCTCATGTATTTCACCACCTTATCGCCTTCAAAGTCTGGCAAGCTTCCCAAGCACAAGGTGGGGAGAATCTTTTTGGCAAGAGCACATGAAAGGGAGAAACTAAGTAAATCTTCCCCCTTGTATTTAGCCAGGGATTTGATTTGCAGAGGGGGTGGGAATTTAAAATGGAATCATTGGTAGGATACAGGGAGTGGGGGGGAATCAAGAAGAAATTGCAAGACTAGAAAGTGCTTCTTCTCTTTCAAGGATTGTATTAAGTACAGTGAGGTACTATTCTCCCTCTATTCAGCACTAGTTAGAACACATCTAGAGTCCTGTGTCCTATTCTAGGCACTGCGCTTTAAGAAAGAGGCAAACAAATTAGAGCTGGTACAGAGAAGGGCAACAAGGATGATCAGAGGAATGGAAACCAAACCCTATGAGGAAAGACTGAAGGAACTGGGCATGTTTAGCCTTGAGATAAGGAGACAGAGAGGGGTTATGATAGCACTCTTCAAATACCTGAAAGATAATCATAAAGTGGAAAGGATCTGTTGCCAATCATCCCAGTCTGCAGGATACATAATAATGGGCTCAAACTAAAGGAAGCCAGATATGGGCTGAATATCAGGAAAAACCTCTTAATGGTTAGAGCAGTATGACAGTGGAACCAACTGCCTTGAGAGGTGGTGAGTACTAAATTACTGGAAGTATTCAAGAGAGAATTGGACAACCATCTGTCAGATCTTTGATTTGGATTCCTGCATTGAACAGTGGGTTGGACTCAATGGCCTAAAAGATTCCTTCCAACTCATTTATTCTATGATTCTATGAATTGAATTTACTTTCCTGCTAGGTGTTGTGATTCTTTGCATTTGCCAATTTCTTTTCTTTTTTTATAACACAATTTGTCTTCACTGCTTGCTTGGCCAGCCTGGTGTTATCTCAATACCCTCCCCCCCCCACAAGCTGCCCCTCATCAAGTGTTGGAATGAGTCACTGGAGAGAAAGTTCAGCATCTTGTGACTCCCAAAAAGTACCACGAGGTTCCTCTCAAGGATTGTGTTGGTATGCTATGGAAATAAGAAGGCTGTTCTATCTCCTGCTCTCATAATTTACCCTAAGAGGTTCTTGGCCAGCCATAGAACTGAAATTCCCGTGCCCACCCAGCCCCTGAAGATACCATCCATACTTACACTCTGCACCTGAAACCTCAGAGAACAGGGACTGTTGGCCTACAAAGACCTCAGTGCTATGCCTGATGGTAGTAAATTCTACAATTTTAATTATGTACTGCAATGTGTCAAAAATGGCCACAGTGGCTTAATGGTTAAGATGCTGTGCTTGATGACCAGAAGGTTGGCAGGACAGCAGTTTGAGATCCAGGTAATGCATGACGGAGTGAGCTCCTGTCGTCTGTCTCAGCTCCTGCCAACCTAGCAGTTCGGAAGCAAGAAAACAGATAATTAGGTACATTTGGGTGGAAAAAGGAACAGCATTCCATGCACTTCGGCATCCAGTCATGCCTGGCACATGACCATGGAAACATCTGCAGATGCAGACAGCACTGGCTCTTTGGCTGTAAATGGACGTGAACACTGCCCTCTAGAGCCAGACATGATTGGCCTTCGAGAAAGTGAGACCTATTGTGTGAAAAATGGCTGTTCTGTTACAAAGGGAACTGAACACAGGGCTGATGTACAGTAAAACCTGGCATAAAGAGTGCCTCGCTTAGAGACTACCTCGCTTAAAGAGCAGAATTTTCTCTGAATGGTTGCCTCGCTTAACAACTAAAAGCAAGCAAACATTCGCTTAACAACTAAATCGGGGGTTGCAATTTCCACCACCAGAAGTCAAAATTGGTCACTTACAATGGTGTTTTGCTTAAAGAGCAAACTCGATTAAAGAGCAATCCCATGCAACACACTATGCTCTTTAAGTGAGGTACCACTGTATGTGGGGAGAACCCCAAAATGTTTTTAATGCTTAGCTTCCCTGCAAAAAAAGCCCATCTGCAACATGGACAATAGCATTGATCACCAGCTGCATAAAGCTACGTTGCTATTATTTATGGTGATGCCTATTGGTGTCTTTCCTTTTCACTACATAACCACCTTCTATGTATTTGTCACATTTCATTCTTTATGCCATATGAAACCAGTCGCTTCATGTCTTGACTCTCCATTTCATTTTCCATTATTTATAAGAATAACTATTTCAGCCCATTCTTGCGGCACCGTCAATGTCATTTTGTCGTACAATGAAGGCAAAATGATTTTTTTTTTTAGTTTTGCTGTATCAACGCGGCGAAGATAAAGGTGGAAGCTGAAGAGCGGAGAATCTATCAAGCCCAGAATCATGCCTCTGACTTCAGTTTGGAAAGCTGGAAGATCAACAAAGCAGTGCAGTGTTTACCAGGTACATGGATCTGTGCACCCATTAGAAAGAGAAAGTATCCAACAACAGACAACATATTTGAGTTACTCTTCAATAGAGATGCTGCCAGAGCCACTGAGCCAAAATATTGGCTTTAAGAGCTTTTATGCACACCTAAAAATGGGGATGGGTAAGTGACAATCATTATTATTCTCATCATCAATCTAGGTGGTTTTTACTAGACAAGACAGCTCCAAAAGGGAATGTTGAACCTTTACGTCCTATGAGAATGAGACTAAGGACTCAGGTTCCTTGCAATGTATGAAAAAAATGTATCTGTGTAAAACATGTGACTTTTCCCTTTGAGAAACAAAGCACATCCACTAAATAGAATGACAATTTGATGGCTGGCAAAGATACAAGCAGCCCATCCAGGGGATCTAAGCCTAAAAAATCAATTTGAGAGAACTGACTTGACAACAGATAATGAAAATGACAATGACAATGACCACAACCATGCCACTGTGACAACTCTGAGATCTTCGCACCCAGCATTTTATTTGCCAGCCCTAAATCCTAGGCTCTAAACTCTACAGGCAATGGATATTTCCTCCCATATACTGCAAAGTGCCTTATAAACAAGGCTTGAAAGCCAGTTTATTTATTTATTACTTATTTTATTTTTCCAATTTATATAGCCGCCCAACTCAAAGCGACTCTGGGCAGCTCACAACATTAAAAACAGCACAGCAGTCCAAAACATTAAAAAGCCATAAAAAAGCCAACTAAAAAAAGCTACAAAGATTAACAGAACGAGGATTTAAAAAGAGCGAGGGAGCGAGATTGTTATTATTTTATCAGCCAGCAGGCAAAGGTCACCACATCACCGGCGTCCCACACCTGCTTTGCCATCCAGGTTTGTAGTTCTTTCCTGAAGGGCAGCAACTCTGTCTGGAGTCGTAGCTCAATTGGCAGGAGGTTCCATAGGACTGGAGCAGACACAGAGAAGGCCCTCCTTCTGGTGGTAGAGAGATGAGCCTCTGTAGCAGATGGAACAATGAGAGAGCCTCTCCAGTCTGCTCTGGTGGGACGGACGGATGTTCTTGGGGGTGACACAGTCTCTTTAAGTATCCTGTCCCACTACCATATAGGACTTTAAAGGTCATTACCAGCACCTTGAATTGCACCTGGAGGCACACTGGCAGCCATTGCAGCTCCTGAAGCAGTGGCGAGGCACAGGTATAACACCCATACCCCATCACCACCCGGGCAGCCGCATTCTGGACCAGTTGCAGCCTCTGAATGATCATCAAGGGCAGATATGTAGAGTGCATTACAATAGTCCAGTCTGGAGGTGACCAGAGCATGTGTGACTATGAGCAAGGAGTCCCAATCTAGGAGCGGGCATAACTGGCATACAATACGAAGTAATGCAAAAGCCCTCCTGGCCAGGACTGCCAGAACTCTAGGGTTCACTGCTCATGACTATTTATAGCCAAAGAACCAGCGCTGTCTGCATTTGCAGATGTTTCCATGGATGTGTGGCAGACATGACTAGACACCAGAGTGCACAGAACACTGTTTACCTTCTCATTGAAGTGGTCCCTATTTATCTACTTGCGACCTCTTGCTTTCAAACCACTAGGTTGGCAGGAGCTGAGGCAGAGATGGGAGCTCACTCCATTTCACAGTACTCGGGGCTCAAACTGCTAACTTGCCGACCTTCCAGTCATCAAGTTCAGAGTCTTAATCACTAAGCCACCACAGTCCCTATCCCTATACACTTGAAATGTGCAGCAGTAAATTATTATGAGGCAGATTTGTTACACAAAAGAAAAATATCTAAGGAAATTGCATTTTGCGTAATGGAAGCAATAGCCAAATAACCTCGGGGTGGGGGTTGGGTTGGAGATGCAGTTTTTTTTAAACATCTCTTTTGTTGAGCAATTGAACCTGCCCTAATTAAGCAGTGTTTTGTTCAGCTGTGGATTTGTTTACATTTGAGACGATGCAAGTGCACAATTAAAATTTAATAATATTGTTAATACGTTCTGAATAATTTACCGAGAAATAAATAAAATGGATGCCATGAATGCCTTGTTAGGAATGGGAGGAAGGGCTCATGCCTAGAGGCTGTGAGCTGAAATTTCTATTTGTTGTGGGGCGGTGGGGGGAATGAACTGCCTTAAACGAACCTCATTAAGTGAATTGCATTAAATGAATTGGGGGAATAAGAGGGGAAACTAGAGGGGAAACTAGACGCGTGCACATCATTACACTCCACATCTGCCAATCTACTTGCTATCGTGATGGGACATGCATCTAGTTTACCGTAGCAAAATGAAATTCTGGCCGCTAGACTCAGTTCAGTGTTGCAATACTAAAATAGGGAATAGACACCTTTGAGCTGTGGTGCTGGAGGAGACTCATGAGAGTCCCCTGGACTTCAAGGAGATCATATCAGTCCATCCTAAAGGAAATCAACTCTGACTATTCCTTGGAAGGACAAATACTGAAGCAGAGGCTCAAGTACTTTGGCCACCACATGAGAAGAGAGGACTCACTGGAGAAGGCCCTGATGCTGGGAAAGGTTGAAGGCAAAAGGAGAAGGGGGAGGCAGAGGATGAGATGGCTAGATGGCATTGTTGATGCAGTGGGTGTAGACCTGGGTCTGCTACAGAGGATGGCAAATGGCAGAGGAGCCTGGTGTGCGGTGGTCCATAGGGTCACAAAGAGCAGGACTCAACTGTGCAACTGAGCAACAATTCCCCACTGACTCAGTGGACTGCTCACATGAAAGCTTCTGTCCAAAGTGGAGTCTCCAAGCTTGAAGTCTGGAAGGTCACCAGTTCGAGACCCAGAGATTGAGAACTGTCATTTTGCAACACCAACTGCAACCAGTTAGTATGGCTACCTTTCCAAAAGAGTAACTTTTCCAAACTTCAGAGTGTACCTGAGAAAAAAATCTTAAGGTCTGTCCCATCTCTTTCATTGGACATCCAGAAGAAGAAAAAACATCACTTTATTAATCTTTTTCAGTATGATAAAATTTGCAACTTTAATATCCCCATTGGAGAGGATTAACTCTTATTCATGGAGATTAAGAAGAAATAAATTTGCATGGAGTGAGTGCTGGGTAATGTCTGGACACAATGTGAATTTTCAGCATAGCAATCTGTTTAGCAGTCTGGATCGCTTAGGGTGAGGGTTAGAGTTTCATATGAAATTTTTGATGTTTCCCAACAAGAATGAGAATTCCAATGATTGGAACAATCACACAGGCCAAGGTGTTAGAAAAGGCTGTATTTTACTTCCCTTACCTGATCATTCTGGATGCCAAACATATACCACAGAAAATTGAGTTTGACTTGGAGCAGGGTTTTCCCAACCTAAGGCCTGTGGGCTGTTGGGACAAAATAGCTACCCCCATCATGCAGACAGGGCAAAATGGCTGTCTGGCTCTCGAAGCTGACTGAGAGCATGACCCGGCCCCTGGCTTGAAAAGGTTGGGAACCCCTGACTTAGAGGAAGGAGGAATGAAAATTTATTACTAATAGAAGCATATACGTAGATATAATCTTAAGCATTCTTAGGTACTTGGTTAGATCTTTTACTGTTAATGTGCTGACCCACCCGGGCAGACACAGCCGCTGCACGGTGGCACTACACACAAGAACATGAGAACAGCCTTGCTGGAACAGGCCACAGGAGCCCATCCAGTCCAGCATTCTGTCTCACACAGTGACTCACCATTTGCTTCAGGGTATTATTCCCAAGCAGATGCCTTCACCTGCTTAGGATTCCCTGGACATGGCATGGAGAGATATCCTGCCTATCTCTCCAACCCCGAGGTTGTCCTTAGGTATCCATAATTATAGCCATTGATACTCTTGTCCTCCATGAATTTGTCTAATCCTTTCTTAACGCTGTCAAGACTGACAGCTGCCACCACTTCTTCTCGCAGGGAGTTCCATAGACCAGTGATCCTCTGGGTGAAAAAGTACTTTCTCTTATTTGTTTGAGAACTAGCACCCAAAAGTTCCATGGAGTCTCCCCTAGTTCTAGTGTCGTGCGATAGGGAAAACAGTTTCTCCTTATCTACTTTGTTCACACCGTGCATGATTTTATAAACTTCAATCTGGTCACCTCTTAGATGCCGTCGTTCAAGAGTGAAAAGGCCCAACCGTTGCAGCCTCAGATGGTAAGGAAGGCGTTCCAGTCCCCTAATCATTCTGGTTGCCCTCCTCTGCACTTTCTCCAGCTCCATAATATCCTTCTGGAGGTATGGCGACCAGAACTGTACACAGTATTCCAGATGGGGCCTCACCATAGATTTATAAAGAGGCAAAATGACACTTGCTGACTTATTTTCTATACCCTTCCTAATGATCCCTAGCATTGAATTTGCTTTTTTCAATGCTGAGGCACACTGGGTTGACACCTTCATTGAGCTGTCCACCAAGACACCAAGGTCCCTTTCCTGGTTTGTCACAGAGAGTTCAGACCCCATCAGTTTATAAATGTAATTGGTTTTTTTTGCCCCAACATGCATCACTCTGCACTTACTAATGTTGAAGCTCATTTGCCACTGTTTTGCCCACTCCCCCAGTATCAAGAGATCCCTCTGGAGCTCCTCACAATCTCTCACAGTTTTCACTACCCTGTATAATTTAGTGTCGTCAGCAAATTTGGCTACCTTGCTATTTACTCCTACTTCTAGATCATTTATGAAGAGGTTGAAAAGCAGGGGTCCCAGTACTGAACCTTGGGGGACCCCACTCTTTACTTCCCCCACTTGGAGAAGTGTCCATTTAGTGCTACCCTCTGTTTCCTGTCCCTTAGCCAGTTGCTGATCCAGGACAAGACCTGTCCCTTTATTCCATGACTGGTAAGTTTATTCAAGAGCCTTTGGTGCGGGACCTTGTCAAAAGCCTTCTGAAAGTCCAGATAAACAATGTCAACTGGATCCCCCTCATCCACATGCTTGTTGACACTCTCAAAAAATTCCAACAGATTAGTGAGGCATGATTTGCACTTGCAAAAGCCATGTTGGCTCTCCTTTAGCAGCGCCTTCTCTTCTATGTGCCTATTAATTCTATCTTTTAGGATGGTTTCCATCACTTTACCTGGGACACATGTCAAACTGACCAGCCGGTAATTTCCTGGATCACCCCTGGATCCTTTTTTGAAAATTGGTGTTACATTCGCTACCTTCCAGTCATCAGGCACAAAGCCTGATTTGAGGGAAAGATTATATATTTTGGCTAGGAGATCAGCAATTTCATCTTTAAGTTCCCTGAGAACTCGTGGATGGATGCCATCTGGTCCTGGTGATTTGTTAGCATTTAGTTTAACAAGACATGCAAGGACCCCCTCCCTGGTTATTTCTATCTGGCTTAATTCTTTGGTTTCCCTCCCTACGAAGAGAGGCTCTGTTTTGGGCATGTGGCCTCTGTCTTCTTCAGTGAATACTGAAGCAAAGAATTCATTGAGTCTCTCTGCAATCTCTGTTTCCTCTTTAATAACCCCTTGCCTTCCATTGTCATCTAATGGTCCAATGGCCTTCCTAGTTGGGTTCTTACTTCTAATGTACTTAAAGAAGTCTTTGTTATTTCTCTGAGTATATTTAGCTATACGATAAAAAGAGAGTCTTGTTCATGGATAGTCCAGATATCAAAGTCCAAAGGCAATCCGAGGTCTGTTTACCGGTAGTCTGAGTCAGTAGTCTAATCCAAAGGGTGTCCAGGGGTATCGTCAGGGTAATGGCAGGCAGGCAGGTCAGGGTCTAGGCAGGCAGTCTGGAGACAAGCAGGATGTCAGTCTTCGCACAAGAGTTGTACCGATGCTGCAAGAAGCTTGCTTATTAGCCTCCCAGCTAATCGGTATCCGCTGGGAGCCTTTTTGGTGCTTCGCTCTAGCCTGACTGCATCTCAGGTGTAGCTGTTTCCTGGGCCTCTCCCTGACTGAGGGCTGATCACTGTCAGAGCCTGACTCCTGATCTGACAGGTCAGCTGCTGGGGAAAACAGACCTGGCCCAGGCGCAGGCTGAGATCCCTGGCTCAGGGCATCCTTGGGCTCGGGTGCAGGCAGAACTGTTCTGGGCATAGGAAGTCAGAGGAGGGCTGGATTGCAACAGTTAATTATATACCAGTCCTTGACTGAGAATCTGCTAATAATAATAATAATAATAATAATAATAATAATAATAATAATAATAATAATAATAATAATAATAATAATAATAATAATAATAATAATAATAATAATAATAATAATAATAATAATAATAATAATAATAATAATAATAACTTGCACATTTCAGGTTATGATTTTTTCACGATACGAAAAGTCCCGGAGAACGCATTAAATTTGTAACCTGAGGTACCACTGTATTTACATTTGGAAGAGAGCACCAATACATGTAATAAATGATCTGAACAATGGTGGAAGAAACAGAGATCTCTGCCCCCTCTTTTTTTTGTCTTTTCTAGTTCTACAGCTAGGCTTATCCTCACAGGTTTCTTTTCTGCTTCTTACCAGTATCTTCTTGATGCTATATCTCAGCTAGTTAGACACACACACACACACACACACACATTTCCCAAGTTAACAAACAGCAAATTTATTTCTCTTCTGTAGCCTTACCACCAGTTTTCAGAATGATTATTGCACCTATTCAACAGTGCAAAGCGCAGTGGTAGGCTTCTGCACTACAATTAAATACAAAATAATCCTATCATTTATAACATTATATACAGCATCCTGCCAAGGTTCCTATTTATGGGTAATAGCCCACCAGCCAGGCTCTTCTGTCTGATGCTCTATCTTGTCATAACGTTATTAATTTTAATGGCTTCCTTTCTGTATTGAAGAAGTCAAAAGATATACAACCACGTAACTATTTTTGCACAGGCAAAGAAAAATGCAAAAGAAAAGTTAGTCTGCAAAGGGGAATATGATACCATTACAGGTCTCTTTTGCCATTTTACTTTATTATAGCAGTATGCATTTATTGTGGCACACTGATAATAAATGCGCAATAATATAATAAAATATAACGGCAAGGAAACCTGTCCTTGTAACATTTCCCCCCAGTCTCTTCTTTGTGGTTCACTTGCTTTTTAGTTTTTATCTGTCTGTGCCATTAATATAATGCTGCAGTATCTGACAGTGCCAGAACATTTGATTGTCTAGATGTGTAATGCATATTTTATCATACATAAAACAGATAAATAAAATGATTATTTTAAACACATTAATTTTTATTGAAAGCACATTTGTGGGGTTTTTATTAAATAGATCCAAAACTTTCTCCAAAAGTTAGTTTTCAAAAACCAGTCCTTGTCTGAAGGTCAACAGAGGTGGAGATAGCTAGCCTTTCCTTAGGAGGTAGCCCCACAATCTGGCTGCTATAATCGAAAAGCCCATGTCATACACCCCCAACAAATTACTCTTTTGAGTTGGTGGGACATGTGAATATTTTGCCCATCCCATGATCTTTCCCTCTTTTCCCAACTCTCTAATACCCCTGCCAACCTAGCAGTTCGAAAGCAAGAAATTGCAAGTAGATAAATAGGGACCACTTCAGTGGGAAGGTACCAGCGTTCCATGTGCTTCGGTGTCTAGTGATGTCTGCCACATGACCACAGAAACGTCTGCAGAAGCAGACAGCACTGTCTCTTTGGCTTTGAAACAGAGATGAGCACTGAACCCTAGAGTTGGATATGACTGGCTTTCAAGCAAGGAAAACCTTTACTTTTACCTTTACTAATACCCCTTTTCTCCATTTTATCATTCTGTGATGTCTAAGCAATCCTTGTCCTTTCTCTGGGACAGAAGATGGGAGCTCACTCCATTTCACAGTACTCAGGTCTCAAACTGCTGACCTTCCAACCTCTCAGTATTCAAGCTCAATATCTTAACCACTAATCCACAATGGCCCTTTCCAAATAAGCAGAAAGATCCCTTTTATTTCCTAAAACAGGGGTTCCCAGTCTTTTCAAGCCAGGGGCCGGTTCACGTTCTCTCAGTCAGCTTCAAGGGTCGGATGGTCATTTTGCCCTGCCTGCATGTCCCCACAGCTTCAAAGGGGTGGCCATTTTGTTTCTCAAATGCCCTTGGACGGGGTGGGGGCCACATGAAATGGCTCTGCCGGCCGAATCCAGCCCATGGTTGGGAACCCCTGAAATAAAGGGAAGATGTGGAATTAGCCCAGTGGTTATTTCTTTCATTCCACAACAGTTGTTACCTCAAGAGCAAAAAAAGGTAAGGATTTGGAAATTATATTTGGCAAAGAATTGGAGTGAAGGAACATTGAATGGAGAAAGCTGTTCATCTCCACAGATGTCTCCATTAATGTGACCCACCCATCCCACCCTACTTTTAAAAGTCTCTCTCTGTGGTTCCTCCCTCATTTTTCATTTATTCTCAACAAACAAATCAAACTCCTCAAGATCCTTCTCTGGAATTGGTGATGAAATCTATGTTTTGAGAGCTTTAATAAAAAATGAAGTGAACCTCCCCCCCTCCCCACCCCACCTGTTTAAATCTATTCTCAGCAGGAAGAGGATTATGGTGTAACTTCCAACCATGACACTGTCCAAGGTGAAGAGCCTGTTGCCAAAAGATGGTAATAATAATTTCATGTCAGAAATTATTCTGGGATGAAAGGATTTTTGCAGAAGAAGCTCCGCTCAGGGAACACCCAAATCAGGCTCCTTTCATGTCCCCAAGAGCTGAGACAGAGACGGGCACTCAGTCCATCAAGCAGTACCCCGGTCTCAAACTGTGGACTTGCCAGCCTTGTAGCTAACTTCTTAACCCCTGTGCCACTTTGGTCCAACCTGAATTTAGACCAGTGGTGGGATTCAATTTTTTTTACTACCTACTTTCTAGGTGCGATGTGGTAGGTGTGGCCGGGGGGAAGCCCTGTGTTGCACCAGAATTAGGACACAGTACTTTATTTCCAAACCTTAATGGGTGGGGCCAGCTGGAATTTCTGCTCCTGGTTCTGGCAAACTGGAGCGAACCTGCTGAATACCCCCACTGATTTAGACCCTCCATTAATGGTGACATATGAAGAAACTGAGAATTGGACCATTCGGTAAAGTCTTCTTCTTGAAGGTCTAGTTGTAGATCAATATTGCTTTCTCTCATGTTGGAAATCACAATTTATTTCGACCCCATTTAGAATGAAATTTGCAAATTTAGGAAAGTTGTTAAAACAAACCCACACAAGCCCTTCCTTCTTATTAAACAAGTCCATTTTTATTCCTTTCACCCACACAGATGGCTTTCCTCAATCTCTACCAAATGCCTAGTTTTGCCTGGAGCTTTAGAACACTTCTTTCTTATTCACAGAGTTTACACCCTCTCTTAATCACTTTTATGATTTAACAAATTAGCCTTTCCTTACTCTATGCCCTACCCTTTGCTTATATTGCTGGTAATAAATTGCTTTCAACTCCAGCTTCTGGCCACCTGCATCTTCTTGTTGGCCATATGGAATCCTGCTAACAAAACTGGTAGGTGATTTTTTCAGGTAGTCAATTTATTAGATTGTTCTATGATGTTCTGCACCCCCTTCAACTAGAACGACTTCAGTATCTACTGCAGGGGTGCCCAAACTTTCGAGGCTGTGGTCTGGTCCCATGATTCAGGGGGCCGGTTACATGGTTCAGTGGGCAGGTCACATGGTTCCTCCATCCAGAAGCAGAAGTAAAATGCGCCTTACAATCTATTTTGCAACTGGATGAGATAGATTTTTAGGCTGCCATTTTCTCTGCTTAAACCTGGGGTGCCCAAACTATGGCCCGTGGGACAGATCTGGCCTCTGACACCAATTCATTTGGCCCACACCAACCTTGCTGCTCCAGGAAGCGGAAGTAAAATGCACCCCTGATCTACTGCTTTATTTTCAGCTTTTTCTTGAGTCAAGGGAAAGGGTTGTCTAGTAGACTGATTTTGTTCCAAGTGGGTCAGGAAAGCTTCCAAATTCTATTAACCAACTAAAGCTCAAATCTTTCCTCTACAAATATCATGAAAAACAATCAACAGATGGGCGGGCAAGGTCAGTTATGAGGAATTAGGACATGTTTGTTGAAAGACAAATAATATTTCAGCCTAATTAATTAGAAAGATTTAGACCAGTATTGGCCGTGGGGGTGGTGTAGAATACTTACTGCATACCTTTGATCATATCTCCCCACTAATCAATTCAATGTCCTCAGGGCTTAGTTTAGCACACTTATTCATTACATCTACAGAGACAGCAAATAAAGTGGTTTGCCCACTTGGAGAGAATGTTTTGGAATTCCATCCCATAAAAAGGCATATGTGGAAAGAGGAGAAGGACAAAGACCATGAGGCAGACCCAAAGGAAGATGGAGAGACAACATCAAAGGAATATTACAAGTACACCAGATAACACCTGTGGAGGCTGCTAGAAGTGCCAGAGCAAGAACCTTGTATCTCCCTTCACAATCAAAGAGGTAGAAGGAGGAGGAGAAAGATGAGAAGAAGAAGGTTATGATTAATTACATCTCTCTGTTTCTCTTCCTCCCTTTCTCCATCCCTTTCTCTCTCTCTCTCTCTGAATGAAACGTTCTTCTCAATGAGAAAGTTTTGGTGCAATTGTCTAGAAGAAGTAAGGTCAATAACCAGTTTGTAACCTGAAAACTAGCCCTCAATCCACTGTCTTTCAAATAAAACTAGAAGGGGTCCTCTTGGAAGGACAATGCTGCTCCTGAATATCTGGTCAATAGAAGGGGAAATATGTCTACACTTGCAAACTGTGACATCATCTGAACTGATTTTCACTTGGGAGACTCTGTTAGGATGGATGAACAGACGGTAGAGGCTCATTATTCCATGGCCATGGGGACAATAAATCCATGCCACGTTTTAGTCTGAATGTCAGAGAAACTCTCCAGGGTGCTGAAACCTTTTCCAGGACTAAACTCTGAAGTAATTGGAGTAACTAGGCTCCATTGTGACCAAAGCCTAGGAAAGTTACATTTTTTGGTGGGTGAATTCAGGATTTATTACCCACAAAAGTATTTTTCTGAGTTTTGGTATCCCCCTCTGTAGGAATCGGGGCCGCTGAGGGCCGTAGGTCCCGGAGGAGACTGATCAAAGAACGATACGAGGCAGTATGGAGGAGGATATGATCAGTGGTTTATTGAGGAAAAGGCATAGCCATTTATAGATCAGAAGGCAAGGTAGAAAAAACCGTCACCCAACAGTCAATCACATCACCTATTTACTCAGGTTAATTGGGAATCTCTCGGGGGGAAGTTAATTAGTGCGGACAAACACTGGGTGGGACAACACCATTGTTTTGGGCTTAGACTAAGGCAATCATGGCTCCTGCTTGCTTCTGGGATGAGACTGAGATTCGGAGATGAGGGATTACTCTAATATGTAACGCATTTGCTTGCTCAGCAGGTTCGTTGGTCAGGTCAGGTAATTGGGTGAATCAAACCCTATCATTTATCCACCCCCCTTAATTTGGGTGCTCGCAGAGCCCACGGGCCAGGGAGCCTTTCTCCCGAAAGTGGCCTCTGCCGGGCCGTTCCGTGCCCACGGGGGCACGAGGAATCCACATCTCCCCTTTTTAAATTTTCTTAAGAGCCTGACCGGCGACCCTGCGTAGGAGCGGGACCAGCTGATGAGCGGGAATGACGTCACGGGGTTTCCTTCTGGGGCGGCACCTTGAGATCAGCGAGGGAATACATTGTGCAAAGCAGCAGAGTGCGATGCCTAGTATAATCACCCCCACAACCACCTTGAGTACCGTTTGGAGCCACCCCCAGGGGATCCATGACCACATCCAGTTCCACAATGAACTCCACCAAGCCCCCCATGCAGAACCCTCTGTGATACCCTGGACTATGGTGTGGAGATCAGTGAGCTGTCTCTGTACTTTGCGGGAGTTGTCAGTAAAGTTGAAACAGCACATACCATGAAAGGATTCGCAACCCAGGTGGTGAAACAATAAGAGGTAGTCGATAGCCGCTCGATTGTCAACAATGGCATGGCGAAGCTCTGCCTGCTCTTGATTAAGGAGCGCTATCGCGGAGGAGGTATGGTTGATGGCTTTTGCTAGACCGCAAGCCAAGCGACCAATCCTCTTTGCGTTGCCGACGGCTAAGCCTGGCACGCCAAAGATGCTGACTGCCAAGGAGAGATATTCGGCAGGGCTCATTACTCTAAAGCTGCTCTCACATGAGCTGTCCAACTGGGTGGTGCGAGTGTGCCGTACGAGTGAGGAAACATTTGAACCATTAGTAACATTTGTGCTTGGGGTGACCATATCCTTGGTAGGGAGCAACAATGTCAAGCGACTGATACAACATATAGAGTCTGAAACATTTGCAGGAATGTAGTTCCACGTGTACTGGTTGCATGTGAAGAACCAACCAGATGGCAGGGTGATATGAGCATACATGGTGCCAAGTGGTACTGGGTTATTGCAAGTCCAATTGCCACTGCCAACGTTGAGGCAGCGGCGCCGGGTACGACCAGCTGAAGCGCAGCCGTACATTCGTCCACAGGTAGAGTTCGGGCTGACCGCCACCCGAGGAGTGTGGAGGGTGGCTGCATCAGCCGGCAAGGTCATGGTCAGCCGCATCTCCCAGCGGGCATACTCTGAAGAAGCCGCGGGATTATACGGGCTGAAAAGTCTCTTCACCAGCCAATCCCCATCCCTGGGGTGCGCGCCTGGAGAATGGCACACAGGGATGAGGCAGGTGCTGAGGATCGAAGCAGAACCAAGGTCCTGCCTGAGGCAAAAATCGGACTGGTTGACGAGACCCGCCAACCTCTCCCAAATGTTGTACTGCATCCGGGCAGAGAGGTCTCCGCTGGGCAGCCGATCATTGGCTTCCAATGAAGCGGCCTGAGCGCCTCCCCCCAAAAGCAGGGAAAGGGTCAGGATGATGGTGAGCGCCAGGGTGTTGGCATGAATCTGGGTGAAAACTGCAGCTGTGAGGTTCTCCGGTGTCGGCTCCTTCCTTTCGCGCCGGACGGTATCCTCCGCCTCACGACAAAGGATCTTGACCATCCCCCAGGTGATCTTGGGTGCTGTCGTCGGTTGCCATTTCCTCCGACGGGTCCTCTTGGTCAGGGTGAGGTCCTCCATCTCCGGGATCGGACTCTGGTCGGTCTGGGTCCACGCCATGTGGTTCCAAGTAAGGCTTGACACTCCGAGCTGGAATCCAAACGACACCTGTAGGAGACATAACTGCAGCATACCCTCTTCCCCAGGTTATGAGCGGCGCCGGGCCCCTCCAAGAAGGGTCCGGTGGCACCCGGTATCGGACCATCGGTCGCGGGAGAGCTTCCGAATGGCGGAAGTGCTTCTCCTGCGGCGTACAGTCCGAAAAAACATTAAGGTGATTGTAAGTAAACAATACCTTATTCAGGCAATGCTGTGCCTGGCCCTGTGACTTGGGGAGGGCTGGTGGCTCCCCCCTTTCTGTTTGTTTGTCAATATAGGACTTGAGTGTCCGATTGACCCGTTCCACAATCGCTTGCCCCTGCGGATTGTAAGGAACGCCAAATGTCTGCTTAATATCCCAAGTGGCCATGAAGGCGGCCAACTGCCTGGAGCTGTAGGATGGCGCGTTATCGGTTTTAACGTGCCGAGGTTTGACCATGGCTGCAATGCAGGAAAGGAGGTGCTGCTCCACGTGGGAAGCAGTCTCCCCTTTCTGCGCCGTTGCCCAAACGAACTGAGAAAAAGTGTCTATGCAAACGTGCATGTACTGCCATCTGCCAAACTGCGGAACGTGCGTGACGTCCATTTGCCACATCTGATTGGCCTCTGTCCCTCGTGGGTTGACCCCCCACGAGGGCCCCCCCCCCGGTGCCCCTGCACAATGCTGGCAAGAGCGAACTATGCCTTGGGCCTGAGAGAGTGGCAAATTGAACTGTCTGGCAAGTGCTTTGGCATTTTGGTGAAAGAAGGCATGGCTCTGAATTGGAGTAGTAAACACACCCAAAACTGAACGTTGCTGAATTTCCTTTGCCGCCGCGTCCGCTGTGCTATTGCCCGCGGAAATCGGACCCGGTAGGTCTTGGTGACTTCGGATGTGGGCAATATAGAGCGGCTCCATGCGGTTCCGCAAATGAAATTGAGCAGTTAAAAACAGACTAAGCAAATTCTTGTCTATCGCGGGAGTGATGTATGCTCCCGGTAAACTGTGAAGCAAATTCCTAACATACATGCTGTCAGTGATGATGTTTAAACGTTCTTTGGCGAAGGTGCGCAAGGCAAGGTTCACCGCTGCCAACTCTGCCCGCTGCGCGGACTTTTGTGGAAGAGTTAGCAGCGTGCGCCAAGCTTGGCCCTCCTGCCAGGTCAAGACACCGTATGTCCGACCACCATCGGTAAAAACTGTCCTGGCTCCCTGGAGTGGAACCAGCGAGAGCAATTCAAACAAGCTGATTGTCTGCGTTTGGAGTGAGACAAGTCTGGGGTCCTTTGGCAAGTGGTATGCCAAGCTCCCGGTGAATCCTTCCAGGGCTATGGGAAGCGAGTCACCGAGCTGCATTAGTTGCTGGACTTGTTCCTTGGTGAATGGAACTACGATTTTGGCCAAATCATGCCCTGAGATGTCCCTAGCTCTCAACCGTCCGCGCTAAACCACCACGGAGACCAATTCTTGGGGAGGAACGATGTTTCGTGAGGAGGTGTTCGGAAGGTACACCCACTCCACGATACTCGCCCCTTTCTCGGCATCTACGCCGAGCGCTCCTGTAAACATGGATCCTGACCGTACGATGTACAAATTCAAGATCGGAGCATATGGCCCTGGGGTGATCCTATCTACCCACCTCTGGCTGAGAACTTGGTTAACTTTCTCGAGTGCCAAGCGTGCGTCTCGAGAAATCTTTATCCGGTCTGCCGGCTGCTTACCTAAGGTTAGCAGCGAGAAGAGCGGTTTTAGAAGATCCGTATCCAATCGGAAATACGGTCTGGCCCAATTGATGTTCCCCAAAACTTGCTGCAACTCTACAAGGGTGACTGAGTCCTGTAAATTGATCCTAGGCAAAACTGGTGCTGCGAAAGAGCGGAGAAGCCGATGGCCCAAGTATGAGAAGGGCTCGGTTCTCTGCACTTTCTCCGGGGCAATGAGTAAACCTTTGTCCCCCAGGCTGGCCTGGAGGTCAGAAAACATTTCGCTGCCGAGTTGCGGCATTGCGACCAAGATGTCATCCATAAAATGGCAAACTATAGCTTTAGGGTAAAGGCTTCGGAACTTTGCCAGTGCGTTGTGAACATAAATTTGGCACAGGGTGGGCGAATTGAGCATGCCCTGTGGCAAAAATTTCCACGCGTAACGCTGCGTGGGCTCGCCGTGGTTCACAACCGGCACCGTAAAGGTGAACCTTTCCCGGTCCCGGGGGTCTAAGGGGATTGTATAAAAGCAATCCTTGAGATCTACGACTAGAATCTCCCACCCCTCGGGAATCATGTTCGGATTGGGGATGCCGCATTGGAGCGGACCCATTGGCTGTATGCATTTATTGATCTCTCTGAGATCGTGGAGGAGTCGCCACTTCCCCGACTTCTTTTTAATCACAAAAATTGGCGAATTCCAAGGACTTGTGGACCGTTCGATATGTCCTGCGTCTAGCTGTTCCTTAACTAGCTGCTTGAGGGCAACTAATTTCTCTCCCACTACCGGCCATTGTTCTACCCAAACCGGCGTGTCGGTGAGCCATTTAAGTGGCAACGCCATTACCCAAAGGTAAGCGTAGCACCGTACTGCTGTAAAATGTCTCGCCCCCAAAGGTTGATGTGCACGTCAAGAATGTGCGGCCGAATTACCGCCGTGCCGTCAGCCCTTGGGATTGTGACTTCCACCCACTCTCGGCTCCTAAACGCTTCCTGAACGCCGCCTACACCCCACACATCGGAGACCGGCTCAATGGCCCACTCCCTAGGCCACTGGCTTCTGCTTATCACGCTCACATCCGCTCTGGTATCGAGTAACCCTGAGAACACTCTTTTGTTCAAAAATACCTCGATAACGGGGCGCTGCTTCCACTCAATGTTGGTCTCCACTGTCGCTAAGACCTGGTATCCTTGTACTGCCTCACTGGCGCTCGAGCGGTCCTCTGACCGGGACTCGGAGCTGTCACTGTGCCTTCCCTGGCTATCTGCTGGCGAGTGACAAGGAACCATGATCAGTTGCGCTAAGGTGTGTCCCTTGTGAATTGTTTGGGCAGATGAGTCCAAAGCTGAACTTGGAGAACGCCTGAAAAATTCGAGTCAACGACTCCTGGAATTATGAAAATTCCGCGTGCTCCAGCTACGCTGCGGGGCAAAACTAAACCTATAAAGCCCTTGGGCAGTGGACCCATGTACTGGGAGTCCACCAGGTAGACCGTGCCTGGCAGGTCGCATGTAACGTCCGCCTGACAAGTCAAGTCTAGCCCTGCACTACCCTTGGGGCTGGCCTGTGCCCTCGCAATGTCTGGAGTGTGACCGGGATTTAGTCTAGCTCTGGTGAGCTCTGAATGAGGGGAGTCCCTGTTTGGACCGGGGCCAGAGACATGCCCGCGTTCCGGTTTCCTGAATTCGGACAGTCTCGGGCCCAATGGTAGCCTCTTTGACATTTCGGACACTGGGTCTTCGGAGCCTTGGGGCGGCCGGACTTTTGCCCGCCTCCCTTGGATCGGCACTCCCTAGCAAAGTGACCGACCTTGCCACAACTGTGACATGCTCCTTGGGTCTTTCCTTTGGGTCTCTTACCCCCTTGCACCGCTGCCGCTAGCAATCCCATCTTGTAGGATTCTGTGCCAACGTCGGCGCAAGCTCTAATCATGTCCGTAAGGGTCAAATCGGGACGATTGCCTAGTGACTGCAAGATTTTACGGCAGTCTAAATTGGCATTGTCCTTGGCTAACTTCATCATGAGCTCTTGCTGGGCCTGCTCATTGTCAATCTGCCTGCTAATTGCTTCTTCCAGGCGATTGATGAAGTCCATATAGGGCTCTTGGGCTCCTTGCTTGATAGCGGTGTAATTTTTAGCTGCTTTGCCAGTTGCTGGGACTTTGAAAAACGCCCTAAAGGCGGCCTCGGCCGACATCTGGAGAGTGGCTAGAGGCAAGTTGATTTGGGCATCGATGGATTCGAAGGCACCTGAGCCATATAACTGGTCAGGAAGTACTGCGCCTCCCATCCTGGCAGCCCTTGTCTGCGCCTCCAGGCGATACCCGCTGTCCCAAATTAAGTACTGGCTAGGGTTGAGCATCATCCGCATGACGGCTTTCCAGTCATGGGGAATGAACATGGTGTTCTCGCACACTTGCTGAAGCGTGCCCCTCATAAAACGACTTTGGAGCCCTGTCTCGGAAATGGCTTTCCGTATAGCCATGAGAAGCTTATACGGGACTGGGGAGTGTACTATCTGCTGTGCGCCTGTAAGCGCGTCCATCTCCATGCGGATGGGACATATCTGGCTAAGCTCAGCTAGTTCTTCTGCTGGCAATTCCCCCTTCCTAATCTCCTCTTCAATGGTGCGCTGAAGTGGACTCTTGGTAACTCAGGAACTTGGAACTGTCAGAGAAGCGCCTGCGCTCCTCATTCCTTGCATTCCGCCGGTGACGTCTGCAGCTGTCACCGGGGGAAAGCTCCCTACGCTACTCTGCCTAAATTGGAGTGACGGATAGAGCGCCGTAGGCGCCGTTGGTTGGGCTGGCGCTTCTGGCAGATTTGGGGGTTCTTTGGCATCTATCCGGACTGGCTCTATCTCCGCCAAGAGCTTCCTACATTTTCTCCACGTGCGAATTACGCCTCCTGGAGCTTTCGGGGGTTGCTGAATGCAGTCTCCTATCTGATCCCAGAGCTCGAGGGTTAACGTACCTACTTCTGGGTAAAGCAGGCAGTGTTCCCCTAGGTACACCAAAAGTCTCGCTAGCTCCCCGCTGTGAAAACGCAAATTAAATACCCTGGCCAGGATGTTGAACTCCTCTACACGAGTTCTTTGGCTAGCGGATGGATGCTGTCGCTGAGGACAGGTCCCCATATTACCTGCGATTGGGTCCTCGGAAAATTCCTCCTCGGGACGAGCCGACGCGTTTTTGGCAGGCAATAGGTTCTGGCGACGTCGCTTTCTGGGTAGAGCTCGGAGCGTGGACTGCGGCCACGGGCCCTCGGTGGCCACTGCGCTGTCAGGGGCTCACAGCTGCCCTGAGCGGAACGCGCGTTTTCCCTTTGGCGCAAGCCGCCGCGAAAGTCGGGAGCAAGCTGTAGGATGCCTCTTTGGACTGCCTCACCGCAGGCCGTCCCTTTGATCGGCTGGCTGCCAGGCGGAGTGCCGCGCTGTCCTCCGGGATGATTCGGACACGGTTCAAGCGCAGAACCGGACCGTGTGATCGCTACTCTGAGGAAGACCGCTCTTACTCACGAGTAGATCACATCTCGGGGTCACCAGGTGTAGGAATCGGGGCCGCTGAGGGCCGTAGGTCCCGGAGGAGACTGATCAAAGAACGATACGAGGCAGTATGGAGGAGGATATGATCAGTGGTTTATTGAGGAAAAGGCATAGCCATTTATAGATCAGAAGGCAAGGTAGAAAAAACCGTCACCCAACAGTCAATCACATCACCTATTTACTCAGGTTAATTGGGAATCTCTCGGGGGGAAGTTAATTAGTGCGGACAAACACTGGCTGGGACAACACCATTGTTTTGGGCTTAGACTAAGGCAATCATGGCTCCTGTTTGCTTCTGGGATGAGACTGAGATTCGGAGATGAGGGATTACTCTAATATGTAACGCATTTGCTTGCTCAGCAGGTTCGTTGGTCAGGTCAGGTAATTGGGTGAATCAAACCCTATCATTTATCCACCCCCCTTAATTTGGGTGCTCGCAGAGCTCACGGGCCAGGGAGCCTTTCTCCCGAAAGTGGCCTCTGCCGGGCTGTTCCGTGCCCACGGGGGCACGAGGAATCCACACCCCTCTGTAATTTTATGAGCAAGGCTAAACCCAAAATACTTTTGTTGCCTACGACAAAGAATGAGATGATGCCACCATCTTTCCATGTGTAACAATACAGTGCATTACTCTCAGGTAGGACTCGGTAGTCCTCCGGCCTCCGGGGGGGGGGTATTGTTCTTCTGAGTTGCAGCTCCCTGGCCAGACAGTCCAGGCATCCAGATATGTGTAGATAAGTAGTGTCGAGCCAAGTAATCACTCCAGTCCACCAGGTATTTTAAAATTATATTGAAAGAATAGCAAGATACAGGATACAGTCCATCAAAAGATAAGGAAGCATTTCAAAGCAAGGAAATGAAGCAAACTGGTTCTTTAAGGGATAGCACATTGGCACCCCTTTCTCCCAAGCGTCTACATTTTGGCAGCTTAAAAGCACAGGCCACACTCCCCTTGGCAATGTATTATATTATATCACTGGGTGAATAATTTTGTTTGATTATTTGTATAATATGTCAAGAAAGAGATTACAGAAATTGGTGAGACCGAATTAATATATAATCATTTTGTGAGATAGAAAATTAAAGTAGGTTTTATTTCTCTTTGAAATTAAGAATAATTAGGTAGATAATTGTGATAAAGTCTCCAATATATTATATATCAATGTCGTTACTTTTGCAAATAACATCTTTTCTTGACCGTTATGTCAACTTTCTTTATATATATTTATTTTTTGTTTTTTCTTTCTTTTGTCTTTTTCTTTTAAATTACTCATTTTGTGTATTGTGTTTGTCTTTATTATTTCTAGCTATATATGTAAAGCACAGCATTCCAGAGAGTGTCTCTGTGTCGGCATGTGTGTGTGCATGAATCTCTGGGTTATACCTCCTCCCATAGGGTCCACCTTTGGCCCTCCCCCTTAGGGATTCCAACCAATAATCTTACAATAAGTCATGTCAATCACACATTAAGTTTCATTTCTTCTAAACCATGAGGCTCATATTGTTTACATACCAGACCTGGTGAGAAGGGACTCCTACACAAGAAATTCCCCATCTTGGATTTAGCAGAAGCTAAGTGTATACCTCATTCTGTTACACCATGTGCAAAACTTGATTCAGGACAGCAATGGAATTGCAGATAAGGTTTCAAATTTCTTCATGGCCCATGAAACCCCTCCAAGAAAGGAGAGCCACAAACAGGGCTCAGGAAAAACAGTTGAGAAATCACCTCTGTTCAACCCTTAGGAGTGAGATCAGTCTGGCTCTCCACATGGGAAGTCAAATACTGCCCATCCCCATTTGGAGAACCCCCACGATGGAATTAATAGAAATCCACCACGGTCCTCAAGGACGTGTTTGTTGAATTCAACAGGACTGGGCAAAATATATAACAACATTATTAGTTCCCAGACATTTCACCACTATGGTTTAGATTTTTTTGAGAAGATCTTGTATTTCCCCACCTCATCTCTTTCTAACGCCACCCACTAGATTTAAAATACATTTACTAAAAATCATTTTGAAATAAAAGTAAGCAGAAGGCAGCCTCAAAGGTGAGGTTTAAAAATGCAGTTTACCTTAAGAAGCAATAGAAATCCACCATGGTTCTGAAGGATTGGTTTATTGAATTCAACAGGACTGGACAAAATATAACAGGACTGGACAAAATATGCGCTCTACATGGGGCTGCCCTTGACGACCATTCGGAAGCTGCAGCTGGTCCAGAATGCAGCAGCCCGGGTAGTGATGGGGTGTGGGCATTATGCCCATGCCTTGCCCCACTCTGGGAGCTGCACTGGTTACCATTTTGCCTTCGAGTGCAATTCAAGGTGCTGGTTATGACCTTTAAAGCCCTATATGGTAGTGGACCATACCTAAGAGACCTACCTAAGAGACCGCATTGCCCTAAGAACATTTGTCTGTCCAACCAGAGCGAACCGGAGGGGCTCCCTAATTGTTCCATCAGCCAGGGGGGGCACCTCTCTGGCACAAGGAAAAGGGCCTTTTCCATGTTCGCTCTGGTCCTTTGGAACCTCCTGCCAGTAGAGCTATGGTTGCAAACGGAGCTGCTGCCCTTCAGGAAAGGACTTAAGACCTGGCTGGCGAGGCAGGTGTGGAGCCCTGAGCGCAATGTGGCTCCTGCCCGCTGGCTTGTACCATGAGATGTACCCTCTCTCTGCTTCTCGGGGTGGGTGGGTTTTTAATGTGGGTGGGGTTTTTAAACTGTTTTTATTGTATGGGGTTTTAGATTATGTAAGACGCCCTGAGTTGGGTTTGCCTAAGTGAGCGGCGAACAAGTCAAAATATTAAATTAAATTATTAAATTAAATCTAATAACATCAGTAGTTCCCAGACATTTCACCATTCTGGTTTAGGTTTTTTGAGACGATCTCGTATTCCCCCACCTCTTCTTTTTTTTATAAAAAAACCCCAAAAATAATTATTTAAAGTTTTTAAAAAACTCATTTACTAAAAATCATTTTGAAATAAAAGTAAGCAGAAGGCATCCTTATTATCACAAAATTTAGTTTTAAAAAGCAGTTTACCTGAGGAAGTAGCAGAAGCCAATGTAAATTTAAAGAGTGGTGAAGATCTCAATACATTGCATCCCCCCCTTTATAATTTATTCACATCCCATGAGAAGTTGTGCCCCCCTCCAGTTGTGGGAAACAATGAATTAGGCTAGCACCATGTTTCTCAAAATGGCTCTGACATGTCGACAAGCAAGCCAAGAGAATGTCCATCACCTATGAATTTGAGCATATTTTGAGATTTTAGCGCCCAGATATTGATATTGAGTAATTATGCCAACTGTACCCTTTTCAAGAGAAGTCCTATCTTGCCCTATTTATGCATGCCACAACTTACTTGCAGGCAGAAACATTCCCATGGTTAAATTGCCTCAGAGAATTCTTTCAGTGCCTGCATTTCTTTAAAGTCTGATTGGATAGCTGAGAGAGCTACAGTATGTATCCGGCTACAGAGCCAGAGGTTGAGAGTTTCATTCCCTACCATGAATCCAGATTTCAATTAATTTAAATTAAATACAGTAAAACCCCAATTTACGCATGCTTCTGCTTACGTAAAAATCGACTTACGTAATGATTTTTTGTGGAAATCATGTCCCAATTTATGCAAATAATTCAATTTACATAAGGGGTTTCCTTGCATCTTGTAAGTCTAAAATGGTGGGCTGCTTATCATTTTAAACTCTCGCTTCGTCATTCCCTTTGTGCCGATTATTTTTTTGATTATTTTTGGTCCAGTCAAAACCTTTTAAAAAAAAATTTCAAAGTTTAAAAACCGATTTACGTAAATATCTATGGAACAGACTTTTTATGTAAATTGGGGTTTTACTGATTCCATTCACTTTTTTGCTTTGTTCCTTTTTTCTTTTCTTCATTCTCCCCCTCTTGGCACTCCCTTAAGAGGGCATGGGGGTAGTATATCTATTATGTTTTAAAGGTAGAACCAAGCAGAGGCTTTGATGTGTATGGTTTGTATGATTTATTATATGAGTGGCTTCTGTGAAGGATTGACCCATCTCACCTTAGCATTTCTCCTCGCATCCTACTATCGCACAAGCTTAAAGGAATTCCACACAGTATCCCCATGTCCTCTAGGGATAGCTTATGGAGTACTAGCATATTTTGCCCGGCAGTGACGAGCTTTTTAAAATTGTGTTGGATAGTAAAGGGTTTGGTTTTTTTTTTCTTGAACAAATGGTGCCAGGCTGTTTTAAATGGTGTTGAAAGGTTTTGTGAATTTGTGGCTTCGAGGCGCTGCGTCCGCCTGCGGCGGACTTGCGCTCCCAGTGTGCTGTTTATTTTTATTTTTTGCGCGCCAGCTTCCTCAGTGCCGGGCTCTTTAAAATAGTTTTGGAAGGGTTTTGTTTTATTTTTATGCAAATGAGGTTAGTTTTTAATTGTGGTTAGTGTGAATATTTTTGAATGATTTGATAACCTATTTCATTAATTTGAGGAAGTATTTATTATTTTGAATATTTTTGAATGTTTTTTCTCTTGTGGCCACTGGGTGGGGCTGGTGAGCTTTTCTTCTACTCTACAATTTTTCTCTACTGTCCTCTGGGTGTGGTTTCTTCTTCTGGTAAGTATTCTCTTTATTTTCTCAGTTTAGTTCCGGTCATCAAGGAGTGAAGACATCTCCTGGTAAGCTCTCTGGATTTTTTTTTTTTGGGGGGGGGGTTGTTTTGGGTTTGGGGGGGTGTCTGTGTGATGTTTTTGTGTTTCCTTTTTGGATGTTTTTGTGTTTCTTTTTTATATTTTTTATTTTTGGTTTTGAGTATTTTTGACTGTTTTTGGATGTTTTTGTGTTTACTTTTTTAGGGGGGGCTTTATTTTCCGTGGGCCATGCTCGATGTCTGGCCCGTGGAAAGGAAAGGGCGTGGAGGGGGGGCTTTCTTTTCTGTGGTCCATGCTCGATGCCTGGCCCGTGGAAAGGAAAGGGCAGCGGCGGCGGTTGTTTTATAACTTTGATTTTTCGTGCGCCAGCTGCCTCAGCGTTCTGCACACTCATGGCGTGCAGGATGCTGGGGCTTGTAGTTTGACGTGCGCGATTTTGGTTAGTGCAGCGTTTTTTTCCTGCGGCTTATTTTTGATTGGCCGCGGCGCGTTTCTGAACATTCCTTTTGCTCGCGCCGCTCAGCCTGATTGGCTCTGGTGCAGCATGGCGCAAGGAATGTTGGGAAATGAAGTTCCCTTTTTTTTGTTTGCGTCCGGGGGGGCTCCTGCCCCACTGGTGCAAATTTCAAACCAACAGTTACCTGCGAACCGGGTTCGGGCGAGTGAACGGAGGCCCATTATGGGCTAGTAGGGCCTGGCTAAACATCCTTTGTCACATTCCAATGGTTAACGCACCATTTTATAGGTATAGAAAGAGAGCAACAGGGGGAGATATGAGGGTTTTCACTGGTTATTAGGGTGAAAACCTCTAGGACATCTTTAAATTTAACAACGGAACAGGAATTGGGGGAAGGGGGATTGCATTTTGTGCTCTCTCTCTCTCCTTTTGTCTCCTCCCATGCAGATTTACAATCAATGCAATTCTTTGGACAAACACCTTAAAAGCCAAATTGCTGGTGGTGTAACCATTGCACAGTGGGTTTGAACCAAATCATTCCTTTCTAAAATATATATTTTTTGAAAAAATCAAAATACACATTTTAAAAAAATCTCGGGTATGAACCTCTCAAAAACTGGGACAGCGTTCTGTCAGCTTAACAACATTGGCTTCCTTCAGAAACAGGAAATGTTAATATTTTGGACTGGATATCTTGGCCAGTGTAACTCACCGAATGTGCCTGGTAGATATGAGTCAGATAGTTTGGCTTATGCTGCCTGTTCTGTTTAATAAAGTGTACTTTCTTGGTAGAAGCTGCCTGGCGATGACAAAAGGATCTTTCTCTGGGTTGGTACTTGAAAACTGGGATCTCTTTTATTGGAGTTCCCAGGGAAGGTACCTGAGCCCTTCTGTGTGCAAAACCACAAAACACCTCCTCCGCTGTTGTCAAATAAAAGCACTTCCCTCCTCTTAGCTGTTCTCACATCTGTCTAGCATTCCCCTGCTGTTCTTGTTCAAGGCAGCTAATGTTTATGACCAGTTCTGTATAGCCTCGGGGGTGTCTGTGTCCTGCTGAGCCAGGTGTGTTGCACAATGGTAAGCTAATGGACTTGATTTGTATAGGGATGAACTGATATTCCCCTTGACTATTGATATGCAGTGCATTCATGACCTAGAAAATTAGACCTGAATTTCAATGGAAAACCTGTAGCCAGCTCAAGGCAAAGGAAGTGGAATAAATCAAGGGAACTGCTGGTAGCTGTTTACTGAAAATGTCAGGGTGTTTCTGCAAGTCGCGCTCAAAGTGCCTTTCCCATTTCTTCTTCTGCTGGCGGTGTGGATGGGTGAATAATTATTATGGGGTTTTGCATGCAGAGGGATGGAGTTCCTGAGGAGGCAGAGTCCTATTTGGGAAGACAGATTTGCATTCACCTTAAAGGCAAAGATCTTCCTTGCTCAAAAGCCAGTCGTGTCCAACTCTAGAGGTTAGCGCTCATCTATACTTACAGGCAAAAAGCCAGTGCTGTCTGAGTTTGTGGATGTTTCTGTGGTCACGTGGAAGGCATGATTAGACACCGGAGCACACGGACCACTATTACCCTTTCCCACCAAGGCGATACCTATTTATCTACTTGAAATTTCTTGCTTTTGAACTGCTAGGGTGGCAGGAGATTAGTTGGGTGTTCACTCTGTCATGGAGCACTCGGGTCTTGAACTATTGACCTGACAATTGTCTGGTTGTCAAACTCAATGTCTTAGACATTTAAGCCACAATGGATCCAGACATTCACCTTGTGTTGACATTATTTTTAGTGTCAATAATGGGGCAAAGCCTGCCAGAGGTGTTTGGTGCTGGTTGTACCAGATCTAACAGAATGGGCAAGAGAGCTCAGACAGGATGAAATCTGATAGTATTCATGGAACAGGACAGCATGCTTCCTTAGAGTACAAGCTGAATGTACAAATGAGCTCTGCTTCATTCCTCTAACATTTACAAACAACAACAACAAACAACAACAAGAACTTCATTTCAGAAATTATTCTGGGTTGAAAGGATTTTTGCAGAAGAAACTCCACTCAGGGAACACCCAAATGAGGCTCCTTTCATGTCCTCAAGAGCTGTGACAGAGACAGGCGCTCAATCTGTCATGCAGCACATGGGTCTCGAGCTGCTGACTTGCCAGCCTTCCAGCTAACAAGGCAAGCTTCTTAACCACTGAACCACCGCAGCCCCCACATTTCCAGATAGAGTTGGGAAAGATTTATTGGAAATCCCAGAAAGATGGTGTCCATTTGTTTCAGAAGCACCATGCTTAATGGCCTCTGGGCTGACTGGAAGATTCTGGGAATTCCAATTCAAAATTAAGCTTTTCATCACACTGAAGAGATGGAAGAAGAGCATGGAATTAAAACATTAATTTAATGCATAAATTACTGCAGGGTACTGCAGTGGCTCAAGTTGCTAAGACGCTGACTGGGAAGCAGAAGGTCAGCAGTTCGATTCCCAAGTACTGCAGGACGGAAATGAGCTCCCGTCTTCGTCCCAGCTCCTGCCAACCTAGCAGTTCGAAAGCAAGAAATTGCAAGTAGATAAATAGGGACCACTTCGGTGGGAAGGAAACAGCATTCCGTGTGCTCCAGTGTCTAGTCATGCCTGCCACATGACCACGGAAACGTCTGTAGAAGCAGACAATGCTGGCTCTTCGGCTTAGAAACAGAGATGAGCACTGCACCCTAGAGTCGGATACGACTGGCTTTCGAGTAAGGGAAACCTTTACCTTTACCTTTACCTTTACTAATGCATAAATAATAAAATGGTTGCTTTTGTAGTAAACTGGAGGACAAGTTAACTGGAGGTATCTCAATAACAGAATTCGCCTGTTTTTCTCATTTTAACACCAATACTTTAAGATCCTTCTCCCTATTTAGTAGCATTTCTCCTACTTAATGCAAAAGTAGTGGTTCTCGTGTTAATCTGTTAAATCCAATGTTTTAAAAATAACATATTATTTCCAAGCTCTGACAAAGCGTTTGGAGGTTGGAGGATGAGGGAGCAAGTTAGTTGGCAGCCACAGCAACACAATTAGGTTGTGGCTGGGTGAGTGGTGTGTTTGTAGGAGGATGAACATGCATGATCAGTCTGTGTTTCATGAATGCTTTATTCTCCACCCATATTTTCATCACACGTGGTATGCAAAAAACCAGGCTATATTGCTTCAAGAGGTCACAGAAGGTATCCATAACACACAGCTCAAGAGTCTTATTGTGTTGTTGTGACTGTATCCTATGAAAGAATTCTAAGTATTTCACCAACTGACAAAGCACAGAATTGTGAGCCATCACAATGAAAGTTCTGGACACCACGTTTTAAGAAGGATGCAAACAAACTGACACAAGTTCAGAGGAGAGCAACAAAGATGATCACGGGATTGGAAGCTAAACCTTCGGAGGAAAGACTGAAAGAACTGGCCATGTTTAGCCTTGAGAGATATGATAACATTTTCCAAAAAATTTTGAGAGAGAGAGAAAGGGCAGGATCCGTTCTCAGTTGTTCCAGAATGCAAGACATATAGTAATGAGCTTAAGTGTCAGAAAATCAGAAAACAGGTTCCTAACTGTTAGAGCAGTATGACAATGGAACCAATTACCACAGAATGTGGTGAGCACTCTAATGCTGGGGACGTTGAAGGGAAAATTAGACAGCCATTTGTCAGATATGCTTTGATTTGGATTACTGCCATGAGTATGGGGTTGGACTCAGTGGTGGGATTCAATTTCTTTGCTACCTACTCTGTGGATGAGGTATGGTCGGCATGGCCAGGGGGAAAGCCCTGAGTTGCACCCAAACTAGGACGACTTCATTTCAAAACTTGCATGGCTGGGGCCCACCAGAATTTCTGCTGCTGGTTCTGGAAAACCGGGGTGAACCTGCTGAATCCCACCACTGCTTGAACTTGATAAGATGCCTTATAGGCCCCTTCCAATTCCTTCAATCCTATGATTTTTATGAAAGTGAGATTACCCTGTTTTAACATTATGAAAGCATGGAAAAGTTGCTTCTGTAGCTGATTAGCTGACCCTGAGATGATATTTTTTTTAATTTCTTCTCCTAGCATTTTGTTTTATTTGCAAACATCTAAGCAACCCTAGTGAAAGTAGCCTCAATGATGTGGAGTTTCTGAAGACTGGAGATTCTCTCTGTACCTACCTGTATTTTCTATGATGACAGACTGTGCATTTCTTTAAAAATGCAGCACCAAGAGATGGCTCTATTTATTACAGGAGCTTTCGGGTAAATAAATAAATAAATAAATATCCCCAGCAACAGATGTGATGAATTCAAGAGGAAAAGGCCAGGAGTGTGCTGCTATATATTCCTCTCCTATGCCAGGGTATCTCCTTCAGGCACCGAACATTCAGTAATATTAATTCTGGAGATTATTATGTACAAAGGTGAACATTCTTGCTTCCATTTCCATGCAGCATCCAATGACACCCACCTCTGGGCAGAGCAAAAGAAATCTAACAGTCAAATAAATAATTTAGTGAAAATAAATTCTTGCACAGAGAAATGCCCATCTGGAGAATTTAATTGCCATAACTGTAGCAACATCTGTGGCGGCATGGGTCTTTGGAAGACAGAAACAAAACAGCGTGGCTCAAATTTCAACAGTGTGTCCACAATGTGGAAGGATTCACCTTATGCCCTTCCTTCAAGATAAGAAACAAGTCTGGAAAACCTCTGTCGAGTATCAGCAGACAGCATCCTTCCTTCATTGCATTCCGAGACCAAACATGTTTCAGTCTTAAGCGCAAATTGGAAAAAAAAAACACAGTTCCAAAGCAATGAGCAAATGTTACTACAGTAGACCATTGAATAACAATGCTACTTGGTTCCCCAAGTAGCATTGGTATAGGGGAAACGTCGTTGTGCGGTTTTCAATGGCAGCTGCACCATCTAGCGGCAAAAGCTGTCATCCGCA
This sequence comes from Bradypodion pumilum, assembly GCA_035047305.1. Classification (NCBI taxonomy): domain Eukaryota; kingdom Metazoa; phylum Chordata; class Lepidosauria; order Squamata; family Chamaeleonidae; genus Bradypodion; species Bradypodion pumilum. The sequence goes on from JAWDJD010000003.1 coordinate 9,634,097, forward strand.
CAACGACATTAAAAAACTTCATTAATCCGCACAACAACGGTTTTTCGTTGTTGTGCGGATAGTCACGTGGCTAGTGACGATGCATCGTTAAGTGGAAATGACTCTAATCGAATGCATCGTTACTCGGGGTTTTACTGTACTGACTATGCAAGGTGGGTTTATATATCCCTTATAGAGAGAGCAATAAATCACTGGACCAGCAATAGAGATCTTAATGTTCCCCTACTGGAACCTCATGACCTTCCTCACGTCTGTTTTACTATGCTCCTAATCCAGTGATGGCAAACCTTTTAGTGACTGAGTGCCCAAACTGCAACCCCAAACCCACTTATTTATCGCAAAGTGCCAACACGGCACTGAGGTTTTCGTTTAGGAAAAACAACACATACATTTAACATCTTTTGTCTTAAAAGAAAAACACAATAATACTCTAAAGGCTGATGTCTGCGCTGTACCCTCACGCTGCATATGAGCCACCCATCATAATCCAGACAGGAGAGGGAGGAAGCACTCCCGTCAGGCTGCTGGGCAGAGGGGCAGGGCAAACTCTGTGCTGGGGGGAGGGAGGAAGTGCTCTATTTGGGCTGCTGGGCAGATGGGTGGGGAGATGGGGAGGGGAGCATCCTGGCCCCGCATCCCTCTGGCTTTCTAGAACTCTGGTGAACTCTATGCTGGGGCGATGGACCACCCGCCCATAGAGAGGGCTCTGAGTGCCCCATCTGGCATGCATGTCATAGGTTCTCCAACACTGTCCTAATCCATCTGAGGCTGAGTAGATTCCTGTTTCTTTCCTTTAATTATTTGAAGTTTCTGACTTGGTTGTCAACATCTCCTGTTGATTTTTTGCTCAAAGATTGAAGTGACAGAAATAACAGCACTGGGGATGAATGTTCTTAAGGGTTTTTAATTGTTTTATATTGGTTTTAACTTGTGTCCACTGCCCAGAGTCCATTGTATTAGGGTGGTATATAAATCTATATACATCTATCTATTAAAAGGAAAAGGAGTAAGACAAGCCTGCATTTTATCACCCTGCTTATTCAACTTATACACAGAGCATATTGCACCCATATTGCACAACACAGGGATGGAGGAATCACAATATGGGATTAAAATTGCTGGGAGAAACATCAACAATCTGAGTTATGTAGACGATACCAACCTAATGGTAGAAAGTGAGGAAGACCTAAATAATCTCTTGATTGGGCTGAAGGAGGAGAGTGAAAAAGCTGGCTTGAGACTCAATATCAAGAAAACCAAGATAATGGCAACAGGCCTTATCAGTCCCTGGAAAATAGATAGGGAAGAAGTAGAAGCAGTGACAGACTTTACTTTCTTAGGATCAAAGATCACTGCAGATGGGGATTGCAGCCATGAAATAAAAGGGCAACTGATTCTTGGGAGGCAAGCTATGAGAAACCTGGGGAACATAGTGAAAAGTAGGGACATTACCTTGAAAACAATAATTCGCATATTCAAAGCAATGGTATTCCCGGTGGTAATGTATGGGTGTGAGAGCTGGGCCATTAGGAAAGCTGAGCACAGAAGAATAGACGCCTTTGAAATGTGGTGTTGGAGGAGAGTTTTGAGAGTCCCCTGGACAGTGAGGAGAACAAATAGGTCAATCTTAGAAGAAATCAATCCTGACTGCTGCTTAGAAGGCCAAATAGTAAAGCTAAAGTACTTTAGACATCAAATGAGAAGAGAGGATTCATTTGAGAAGGGCTTGATGCTGGGAAAGGTGGAGGGCAAAAGAAGAAGGGGATGGCCAAAGATGAGATGGCTAGATGGTATTGTAGAAACAGTGGGCACAGAGCTGGGTGGGCTGAGGAGAATGGTGGAGGACAGGGGTGCCTGGAGGTCAATGGTCCATTCATTCATTCATTCATTTATTCGATTTATACCCCGCCCTACTTAGCCAGGGCCAACTCAGGGCGGCTTACAACAGGAAAATTAAATACAATATAATAAATTAACACACCATAGGGTCGCAAAGGGTCGCAATCGGCTGTACGACTGAACAACAATTAAATTAAATTAAATTAAATTAAATTAAATTAAATTAAATTAAATTCCTCATTGACTGACCTGCTCGTATGCATGGATGCCAGTTTCAAAGAGTAACTATTGGGACCACCACCGTATCTCAACAACACCCAATAACACTGGTAGAGGCCACTAGAAGTACAAGAACAAGAACCTTGTATCTCCCTCGACACCTGAAGGGGTCAAAGAAGTAGATTGTATCTTAGTGTAATTCTTCATGGAAATGGGGTCCACGATTGGCAACCCCTAAGAGAACAGAACCTTTAGTACAGGGGTTCTCAACCTTTTCAAGCCGGGGCCCGGACTCTCACTCAACTTCGAAGGCTGGACGCCATTCTGCCCTGCCTGCACAATGGGGTGGCTGTTTTGTCCCAACAGCTTCAAAGGGTGGCCATTTTATTTCTTGAATGCCCTTGGAGGGGTCAGGGGCCACATGAAATGGTGCTATGGGCCGGATCCATCCCACTGACATTATGGTGGGAACTCCTGCTTAGGGGAAAAACTATAACCACAATTTATTTGTGGATAAAATCCTGCCACGTCCATGAATCTTTTCCCCATCGTAATGTTTGGTCTATGTGCCAACACTCATGAGAAAGAAGGGCAGAGGGGCTTTTAAGGCCTCACTCAGTTCAAAGTTGACAGTTGGGTTTGGAATTGAGTGTTGTGTATTAAAATGTGATACCAAACAATAGATAATGAATTTAGTCATTAGTTCTGATGTCAGATGTGGCAAGGTATCTAATGAGCCTGCTGCCCTCTTTATCTGGCACTAAATGAACATGACCTTTGATCAAACCATAGGAAGCAACCATAATGTGCATTTGTCAACATGCACTAATCTGGCTGTCTATCATAATCTGTCTAAGTAGAGTAACAGTTCACCACCTAAAGTACAACTTTAGGGTAAAAAACCCTTCCTAAAGTGCAATGCTTCTGTTCTGAATGGAAATCAACAAATCTGTTTATTTGGGTTACAGGCACTTTGTCTTCTGGCTAGGAAATTTTAGGAGCTTCAGTTGAAAAACTTTCATCAATTTATGATGCAGGACTATGCATTTCTTTGGTACATTAGGACTGCACAAGTCTAGTGTAGACACCTCTCACCTCATGTTGATGATGAAAATATTGAAAATATTCCCCTTGAAAATATTCCACATTTAAATCCCAGTAGTACCACCACCCTAGGCAGCTACCTGAAATTGGAGATGGAAGATAAATTAATTTGCATTTCCCTGGAGGAATATCTGTTTTCTACCTCACAAGATGGGCAACATAACAGAAGGTATCTTGACATGAAAATCCATATATTTCCAAGGCTTGTGATGCATTTTTGAGTGGGTGTGTGTGGGTGTGCTTGGAACCATTCAGACCTTTAAACATCATGCTCCACTAAAATATGTAATGTTTGAAAAATATCTGTTGAAACTGTAGTCAGTGGACTAAATGCATGCATTAAAAAGAATACATATTTTTGTATGATAATTGGGGAGTGGGGTTCACAACCTGATATAGAATTGTGATCAAACAGGAATGCAAGGCTGATGCTGGGAAATGCACTGAGAATGAGATGGACAGATTGCCACATCAACACCTGTCATATATATAAATATGGCATATATAAATATGACTATTAAATTAAATTAAACCTGTCACTTTCTATTGAGCAAGGCTAGCTGCTATATATTTGGGGTTTTGTAGAGTTCCTTTTTAATGTTTGGCTGCTCTCCTAGCATGCATCTGATTAAGAAAGTGTACACTTCCCAAATGTACTTCAGGTCTGCCTGAAGCTTTAAAAAGCTCATAAAATACCAATGCTGCAGCAGTTATGTGACTAGGGTACACAGAAAGAGCCTCCTTGAAGATTGTGGTATAGAACCACAATCGGACACATAGAACCACAATCAGGCATACCCTGGTTATGACAACCTTGTGTTGCTGGCTAATCTTTCTCACACTGGGTCAGGCAAAAGGAACTGCAGAATGAACTCACCAAAAAGGTGGCTTCATTTTGGCAGTTTCACGTCTGGCCCAGACGCGGAAGGAGGAGGCTAAACATGTCCAGTCCCTTCAGTCTTTCCTCCTAGCCAGGGATTCTCAACCTGTGACCCATTGGCTGAATGTGGCCAACAGCACCATTTAATGTGGCCCACCTCCACCACACCCAGAAGTGCCATGTAGTGGAGGAAGAGCAAAATGGCCATCTGGCCCACAAAGTTGTCTGAGGGAGCGTGACCCGGCCCCCGGCGTAAAAAGGCTGAGAACCTCTGACCTGGGGCTTGGTTTCCAGTCCTATGATCATCCTTGTTGCCCTTCTCTGTACCTGCTCTAATTTATTTCTAACTTCTTTAAAGTGCTGTGCCCAGAATTGTACACAGTATGCTAGATGTGGTCTAACTAGTGCTGAATAGAGGGGATTAGTACCTCATGAGTTTTGGAGACTATATTTCTATTAATGCAACCTAACGCAGCATTGGCCTTTTTTGCATCTACATTCCACTGTTGACTCATATTTAGCCTGTGGTATTATTGTGCCAACTTACGTGGCTGTGGAATCAGAAGTCTGGAGTTCAATTCCCCACTGTGTCTCCTTGACAGGAACTGGACTCGATGATCTATAGCCATGATGGCAAACCTTGGCACTCCATCTGTTCTTGGACTTTAATTCCCAGAAGCCCAAGTCCCTTTGAATCCACACAAATGGGTTTACTGTGCATACAGTTGGAGTGCTAAGGTTCACCACCACTGATCTATAGGATCCCTTCCAGTCCTGCAGTTATAAGATTATTATTATCACCTTTTCTAAGGAGTGATCTCCCCCAATTTGAATGGCAAAATGGTGTGTGTGTGTGTGTGCCACAAGGGGTTGAAATGTTCTGTAAACCCTGTTTTGATTCTGTTTGTCATTAGTTTGAAGGGCTTTGCTGCTGCTCCAGAGCCTGTTTACCTGCTTTGCTGCCACTTTGTATTGCCACATCTCTAATCTCAAACAGTTGTGAGTATAAAGATGTCGCATAGGCAATTAGATTAAGTAAAGGCAGGATGCTTAGCCTCCATTTTGATGGGGTGCCAGGAAATGAATGAAACTGTCAATGTATCCTTTGTGTTATATAGGGGCCCTTGGCACTGTGAAATTTGGGAGCTACAGAACTTGATTAAATGGTGATTTATTTATTTATTTGGCAGGCCTTTGAGTCATGGCACATGCAAAGAATTAGCAGTAGACTGATATTACATCTATTTCATCTTCAGTAGCATCCTAAGGTTCTTGAGATGAACTTATACTGTGATGGCGAACCTGGGCACTTCAGGTGTTCTTGGACTTCAGTTCCCAGAAGACCAAGTCAACACTCCTGCTGATCAGGGCTTCTGGGAATTGAAGTCCAAGAACACCTGGAGTGCCAAGGTTCACCACCACAGCCTTATAACAATACTGATGTCTGAGACATTGTCAGTTGTTTGGCATTTTGAGGCTCATTGAAAACAGGCATGGGCTGGCCAAGAAGGACACTGGGAGTTGCACCTCACACTGGGTCCTTCATGTTAAATCTGACCAGCCTGAAGATAAAAATGTCAAAAGAAACATGACGTGAGAAACTCTGATCTAGACCTAGAAGGATTCTCTTTCCCCAGTAATCTCAGGCAAGCCAAACCTCCTTTTCTAGTTTGTTCTGTTTTGCTTTTCTCTCTTATTTAGGCTTTCCACCTAGACTTGCCTGCTGTCTCTCCTGTATTTGTTCCTGTTAACTTGTGGTATGCAGCGATAGAAAGGATTTTTGTGAAAGAAACTCCACTCAGGGAATGCCCAAACGAGGCTCCTTTCATGTCCCCAAGAAACTGGGACAGAGACAGGTGCTCAATCTGTCATGCAGTACCTGGGTCTCAAAGTGCAGACTTGCCAGCCTTCCAGCTAACAAGGCCACTGCAGCCCCTAATATATAATAATTATATAATACAGTAATAACAATAATTGTTGAAATAATTCTGTCCCATAGGACAGTATTTTATATCTATATATCTATATCTATAACTATATCTATATCTATATCTATCTACCTATCTATCTATCTAACAATTTTTTTTGAAGGGGTACCCCTGTGAGTCTGAGCAAGCATATCAGAGAGTAATTTATATTTTTGTAAATATAAGTCTGTATTAGTATAAATATGTATTTATATTTTTTTTGTATTACTATGTATTTATTCTGTACATTGGGGATGTTATTGTGTTACTGCGTTACTGTGTTATTGAGATGTTACTGTATCCTATTGTATTTTTGCTGAATGCATCTCTGTTTTTGTACATTCTCTACTGTAAGACACCCTGAGTCACATTCCAGGAGCGATGAGGGAAGTGCGGGCCGGATGAATCGCAGTAAACCCATTCATGTGGATTCATAGGGTGCTTGGGCTTTGGGGAATTGAAGTCTAAGAACATCTGGAGTGCCAAGGCTCACCATCACAGATCTAGATGTTGCTATTCTTTTTAATGAAACTGATGTTTTTCAAATGCTCACTTTTAAAAATTATGTTTGTTCTGCATGTGATATGTTTATATATAATGTTTTACTGGCATTGACTGCTGCCTTAAAGTGGGAGAAAAAATAACTTCAATAAAAGAAACAAATGCACTTAGAACAAAAATGGAAACAGAGCATAGTTTTGTCATAAAAATCAAGTGTGCCATTAGAATAACTTAATTAGCAATTAATAAAAGCCATTATGTTTAGGTTGACTTCATTCTTGTTAAACAACATAGCAGAGATGCAGTAGATAGCTTTCTAAGAGGTTATCAAGGATTGTGTGAGAGATATTGTTGATGTGATAAGATATTTCACCCTTACACATAGGCTGACCAGGAAGCTGTACCAGCATAGTGATCTAAACACATGGGCAGTATTTGTGTAAACCTTCTCATTTCAAAATACAATATAAACATCTTAGGTTAGTTGCTCATGCAGTATTGGTTTTATATTCACAGGGCAGTGATGGTGAACCTTTGCACTTCAAATTCTTTCTTTCTTTATTCATGTCAGATGCACCACCGGCATATAATAACATACAGAGCTAAAATTACCACATCTAAAAACAAAATAGAATTTAAAGGGGCTAGATGACATCTGCCCAATATCAGGCCACTTCAACAGCATTTCCTCTTGCCAACATAAGGTCCTTCTCAGTGCATGTTGAGGGGCATCGTGTGCATTGTATCCTATGGGAGATAGTTTGTACTTCTCTGCATTCACACAGGCAGTCATCTGCAGGGAAACTCCACTTTCTCAGATTAGCCCTTGATCTTCCTACCCCGGCACGCAGTCTATTTAAAGCTTTCTACACAGGCCATGGTTATTCTTGGCCAGGCGGCAGAGAGTCATGTGGTTCTGCTCAGTTATCTGGTAGCTCCTTGCTCTAAGGCAGTCTGTGGGCACTGGTTTTTCAGAGGGGCAGAGTTTGTGAGGAAGTTATGCCTTGAGACACTCCAGGAGTGCTGACGGTCTTCTGGGAATTGAAGTCCAAGAACACCTGGATCGCCAAGGTTCACCATCATGGGCATAGGGCATAATGACACCTTATGCTCCAGATTATCAATCTGACCAATCTAGGAAGCATTTCTTTCATTCTAACTCAACCTAATTTGCTCTCCATGATATGTTGAGTATGCAATCCCTGACAGGCTGGGATAATAGAAGAGGAGAACCAGTGGCTGCAGCAGTAGTAGAATCCACCAAACAGCTCAGCTGTTCAGGGGCCAGCCCCTCCTGGCCCGGGAGGGGTGAAAATACCGGCCCCAAAGGCTCCGGATGCCATCACTCAGCTGTTCAGGGGCCAGCCCCTCTGTTATGTATGTATGCATGTTCATTATACTGTAAGGCAAGATTGTAACCACTCCAGATACAAACGATATCAGCTATGAAGGAACGCGAGCAGACAGCCTATAGAGGGCAGCTGCGAGCGTTCACTCTCACATGGTTCACATTGCTCAATCACGGACAGCCGCGGGAAAACCTTCCCCGCATTCAGCAGCTGAAGAAAGACCTGCATTCAGCAGCTGAAGCAAGACCTGCATTCAGCAGCTGAAGAAAGACCTGCATTCAGCAGCTGAAGCAAGACCTGCATTCAGCAGCTGAAGAAAGAGGCGTGCCTGGGCGAGGCCACGCCGGTAGCAACCAATCAGCTACCGTGCTACAAGATTCAAATGTAGAGAGCTACTGTATATATTGAGATGTATCACCGCCATTCCTCATGCTTCACTGGAACCTCATGCAATGCAATAAACCTGTGTTAAACCAACCTTTCGGTTGTCCGGTTGTCTTTGGTCCCATACACTAAATTGGCGACGAAGGTGGGATATGGCTGCCCACGGGACCAAGACATGCGCCGGCTACGAGATCAAGAAGCAGGGAGACTTGGAGCTGTTTGAGATAGACTTCAACGCAGCGCTGGTGGAGCTCGAAGTCTCCGATGAGGCCAAAAAGAGGGCCATTTTCGTCCGCATGCTCGGACACGAGACCAAGAGGACCTTGGTGGACCTGATCGCCCCGAGGAAGGTGGGCGACTTCAAAGCTTCAGAGCTCCTGGCGGCGTTGCGCGCCCATCTCCGGCCGGCAATAGCGATGTTCCCCGCTCGGAGCGCGTTCTGGAGGCGAGTCCAGGCACCCGGAGAATCGGTCGATGAGTTCGCCGCGGCCCTGCGGTTGGCCGCCGGCCCTTGCAAGTGGGAACTCCCCGACGTCACCCTCCGGGACTGCCTGCTCTGCGGTCTGAGGGACACAGAGACTCAGCGCGCGCTGATGAAAAGGGAGCCGCCTCCCACGTGGCAACAAGTCCTCGACGCGGCACAGGCCGCAGAGGCCACGTCGGCTGGGGTGCACGAACTTCAGGACTGGCGCCCGAAGACCGCCAAGGCAGAGAGTTCGGTGCGCGCGGCCCGGCGGACTTCGAACTCGTCTTCTGCAGAGAGCAGCGACGACGAGGACGTCCGGAGGGTCCAGAGAGAGGGCCGGCGCTGCGATGGCTGCGGCGCCGCCCACGCCCGCACCAAATGCCCATTCCGCAAGGCCGAGTGCCACAACTGCGGCCGGCGCGGGCACATCGCCAAGGTCTGCCGGAAACGACGCGAGGCCACCCGGAGTTCTCCAGACCGCTCGGCGAGGCAGGACCGCACCACGAGGCAGGACCGCACCACGAGGCCGAAGGACGGCACACGGACCACGAGGACGCGGGACGGAGTAGGACGAGTCTCCGACGACAGCGAGGACGACGCGCCGGTTTGCAGCGTTTCCACGGAGCACCCCCGTTACTTCGTTGAGGTAGTAATACAAGGGGCCCCTGTTAGGATGGAGGTGGATTCGGGTTCCTCATACTCCATTATTTCCCAGGGGGAGTTCATGAAAATCGCCCCCCGCGTGCGGCCCAAGCTCAAGGCGTTGAGGGCCACGCTGAAGGACGTGCAGGGGAACCGCATCCCAGTGTTGGGGGTTGGGAAGTTCCAGGTCCAGTTCAAAAAGTACACCGCAACGCTTCCCTTAGTCGTCCTCAAGGGGGGTAAATGCAGCCTCCTCGGGACTCAATGGTTCCAGCCCCTGGGGTTGTTCATTGGGGGGGTGCACGCCGTGGGAGCACACGCCGCCGGGACTGATCCAATACAGAGCGTGTGCGACGCGCACCCCGAGGTTTTTAAAAAGGGGCTAGGAAAATTCAAGGGCCCCCCAGTGACTTTCGACCTGGACCCTGGAGTGCGTCCAATCAGACTTAAACCGCGCAGAGTGCCTTTCGCACTAAAGGACAAAATTGAGGCGGAATTGGACAAATTAGTGGGCCAGGGGATTCTTGTTCCTGTTGATTCTGCGGAGTGGGAAACTCCAATTGTAACAGCGCTCAAGGCCAACGGGGAAGTCCGAATATGCGCTGATTACAAGTGCACCATCAATAAGGCGATCCGCCCTAATGCGTATCCGGTGCCGGTAGTCAGCCACTTATTGGCCAGGTTACACGGGGGGAGGTGTTTCGCCAAACTCGACCTGGCCCAAGCCTACCAGCAACTCCCGGTGACCCCCGCCGCAGCTGCTGCACAAACCATAGTCACCCACAAAGGGGCGTTCCAGGTTTCGCGCCTCCAATTCGGCGTGAATTCGGCGCCCGGGATTTTCCAGTCATTGGTGGAACGCCTCCTGAAGGGGTTGGAGGGGGTGTTACCCTATTTTGATGACGTATTAATTACAGGGGGGAGCCGGGCCGAATTAGCAACAAGGTTGGGAAAGGTCCTGACAATATTCGAAAAGGCGGGGTTGAGGTTGCGGAAAGACAAATGCGTCTTCTTCGCTACAGAGGTTGAGTTCCTAGGGTTCCGTGTTACTCCCGAGGGAATTAGGCCAGCCCAATCCAAGGTAGCCGCCATCAAAAAGGCCCCTCGCCCCACCTCCAAGCCCGAGTTGCAGTCGTTCCTCGGACTGCTCAACTTCTACCACTCCTTCCTCCCGCGGAAGGCAGCCGTGGCAGAACCGCTACACAAATTGTTAAAAAAGGACGAGGCATGGAAGTGGGGCGACGTCCAGGAAAAGGCTTTCAATGACCTGAAGCGACTCCTGGCATCAGATGCTGTACTGACCCACTTCAATCCCAAACGCCCGGTGGTCCTGATATGCGATGCATCCCCGGTGGGGGTGGGGGCGGTGCTTTGCCACGTGCTGGAGAACGGTAGGGAGGCCCCGATAGCTTTCTACTCTAGATCCCTGTCCCAAGCGGAGAGGAATTATGCTCAGACAGACAGAGAGGCGCTAGCAATAATTGCGGGGACCAAGAAATTTCATGATTTCGTGTACGGCCGCCCCTTCACCATAGTGACTGACCACAAGCCTTTGCTGGGCATCTTCACCGCAGACAAGCCCACACCCCAGATCCTGTCCCCGAGAATGCTCAGATGGGCCATTTTTCTCAACGCGTATCAGCACGCGTTGGTATACCGGCCCGGGAGGGAGATAAGCCATGCCGACGCTCTGTCGAGGTCCCCCATTCCCCGGGATTGCTGCCACGTGGGCGGAGTAGAGAGGGACCACCAGGTCTTAATGATAGAGGTCCTAGACTCCCCTCCAGTAGTACCGGCCGAAATCGCCAAAGCGACAGGCAAGGACAAAGCGCTGGCCACAGTTTGCTCCTGGGTGCAGAAAGGGTGGCCCGTGTCTTCCCCAGCAGCGGAATTCGACACATTCTTCAAAAAGAGATTAGAGTTGTCCCTGGAGAGGGGTTGCCTCTTGTGGGGACAGCGGGTAGTGATCCCCACGTCTCTCCGGCCGAGGGTGCTTAAACTGCTGCACGTCAGCCACCCGGGGATCGTACGCTCTAAGGCGCTAGCCCGCAGTTACTTTTGGTGGCCCCAGTTAGACGCCGACATCGAACACATGGTCGGCACTTGTGAGGCGTGCCAAAGCTCAAGGCCAGAAGAGGCTCGCTCGCCACCTAGGGAATGGGACGCTGCGAGGGGACCCTGGTCCCGAGTTCACGTAGACTTTGCTGGCCCATTCAGGGGAACGCTTTTCCTCCTCGTGGTGGACGCGTTCTCTAAGTGGTTGGAGGTCATTCCAGTCTCGAGCACCTCCTCGACCACAACCATTAAACAGTTAAGGAGGGTCTTTTCCACGTTCGGTTTACCCGACACCCTCGTCAGCGATAACGCTAGCTGTTTCACGTCCGCCGAGTTCAGGGCATTCATGGAACGCAACGCCATTCGGCACGTCACCTCCGCCCCCTTTCACCCGGCCACCAATGGCCAAGTAGAGCGCCTCGTGCGCACCACGAAAGACGCGCTACTGCGCATGGGTCCCGGAGACCTCGACCTGAAATTGTGCCAATTCCTGCTGAGATACAGGGTCACCCCCTTAGCGTCAGGGTACTCCCCCGCAGAGCTGTTGATGCGCAGGAAGCTGGCCACGGGGATATCCAAGCTAGACCCCACGAGAGTAGAGGACAAGGGGCGGAACATAGGGGTGGAACCCACCAAGAGTTTCGGCATAGGCGCCCCAGTATACTGCAGGAATTACGCCAGCGCGGGGCCAGCCTGGGTGCCGGGCACCGTAGTAGACCAAACCGGCCCCGTCTCATACCGCGTAGAGACCAGTACAGGTTTCCTGTGGAGGCGACACGTGGACCAACTCAGGCGTAGGGTCCCCGGAGAGCAAGACGAGGATGAGGCCAGCATTGATTCAGCGTTAGGGTACTCCCCCACCCGTTTAGCCCAAGGGGGAGGAAAAGGGGAGCATGGGTCCCCACCAAGGGGGGAGGAAAGGGAATCGATCCATGGAAATCTTTTGCGGGAGTCCCTGCCAGAGAGGAGGAGCCCCGGGTTGCGGGAGTCCCCGTCAGAAAGGAGGAGCCCCAACCACACTCATACCCCGCGGAAGCCGCGGAAGTCCCCCCGAGGCTCAGAGGCCCATAGAGGTTTAGACGTTGATTTACAGTACCAGGGGGAGTTAGCGGAGTGGTCCCCCACCCGTCCTAGCGAAAAGAGGGGTTTCAGTTCAGCCCCTGGTACCTCCAGTCCCAGTAGCCCCTGTGAGCTAGAATGCAATATAGCGCCCATGTTCCGGAGACCGACACCTCCAAGACCAGAGGCATCAGCGAGTCCGCCCACCACCACAGTCTTAAGGTCCCCCGAGCAGGGATCAGAAGGTAGCCATTCCCCAAGGGCAACCTCATCGGTGCCGCGGTTCACACTAGGAGGGTCCCCGGGGTCCGAGGGCAATAGGCAGGGATTTACCTCCCAACTGTTCATCCCATTCCCTTCCCCAAGCGCAAGGCAGGCACGGACGCCCCACAGAGCCACTAACGAATCCCCGTTTCCCGTTGCAGGACAAGCGCCCGCGGAGTCAGGGATCACAGGCTCTCCAGAATTAGGGCAGGCGCAAGCACGCCCCAAGCGAACGTGCGGCAAGCCACAATGGTTGCGGGACTTCGTCCCATCCTAGGGGGGAGGGATGTTATGTATGTATGCATGTTCATTATACTGTAAGGCAAGATTGTAACCACTCCAGATACAAACGATATCAGCTATGAAGGAACGCGAGCAGACAGCCTATAGAGGGCAGCTGCGAGCGTTCACTCTCACATGGTTCACATTGCTCAATCACGGACAGCCGCGGGAAAACCTTCCCCGCATTCAGCAGCTGAAGAAAGACCTGCATTCAGCAGCTGAAGCAAGACCTGCATTCAGCAGCTGAAGAAAGACCTGCATTCAGCAGCTGAAGCAAGACCTGCATTCAGCAGCTGAAGAAAGAGGCGTGCCTGGGCGAGGCCACGCCGGTAGCAACCAATCAGCTACCGTGCTACAAGATTCAAATGTAGAGAGCTACTGTATATATTGAGATGTATCACCGCCATTCCTCATGCTTCACTGGAACCTCATGCAATGCAATAAACCTGTGTTAAACCAACCTTTCGGTTGTCCGGTTGTCTTTGGTCCCATACACTAAATTGGCGACGAAGGTGGGATAAAACACCAGCCTCGAGGGCTGCAGAGGCCACTGCTCAGCTGTTCAGGGGCCAGCCCCTCCCGGCCCAGGAGGGGTGAAAAGACCAGCCTTGAGGGCTCCGGATGCCACCGCTCAGCTGTTCAGGGGCCAGCCCCTCACGGCCTGGGAGGGGTGAAAAGACCGGCCTTGAGGGCTTGCCAGGATGGAGCAGGAGCCGGAGCCGTTTTCGTCCGGTCGGGGGAGGTGAGATCCCATCTGGAACTGTTTTTCCCCGCGGTGGGGCTAAAGGGCTCCGGTGAGGATGTTTAGGAGCCAAGGGTTTTTTGCGGACGTGAAAGAGTTGAGGGTTTAAGCAACTGATCAGTACTGTATTTAATGGTATTTTATATAATTTATATTTGTACTTGTTTATTGTACCTTGTATTTTGGCATAACTGTTTAATGAATTGTACTTGAACAGTTAGTATTTTGAATTTTGTATTCAGCCCTCAGCCAAGACACGGAGTTCCTTCCCCCATTAGTTGTTTGTGGGGGGGAGTCCAATTGCCTGTGCCGGCTCATATTGTATTATTGCATACTTATTATATATTTTGTATATGTATGTTCTTATTTGATATTTTGTATCTTAATGAATTTACTGTATTGTACTGTGATATATTGTATCTTTTGTGATATTTATTGTGATATTTTTATGCTGGAACCTGTAACTTGTAAACCGCATTGAGTCACTCCTTGAGCAGAGAATTGCGGTATATTAATTAAATTTCAAATCAAAATCAAATCAAACAATCATGACATGGATCTGGGCATGAACTGTTTTTGATCATCCCAGGGTGCAGGACACGTAATAATGGGTTGAAACTACAGGAAGCTAGAGATATGCTGGCTATTGGCAAAATTGTCTTAACTGTTAGAGCAGTACAGCAATGGAATCAATCATCTCAAGAGGTGGTGAGCACTCTAATGCTGGAGGCATTCAAGAGAAAATTGGACAACTATCTATCTGATCCTGCGGGAGGAGAATTGTTGTGGCTGGAGGGAACTTCGGCCTCGAGAGCCGCTAATGGTGCTCCTCCGGCTGATGCCAACTTAGTTCCTCCTCTGGCCTGGCCGGCCATGGGAGGTGAAGGCACATTCGGTGGTTGGTTTCCATGGCCCAGACTGTGTTCACCTACGGTGCCCCAAGCCCCGCCGTGACTCTCTACTGCCTAGGCAAGAATAACCATGGCCTGTGTGGAAAGCTTTAAATAGACTGCGTGCCGGGGTAGGAAGATCAAGGGCTAATCCAAGAAAGTGGAGTTTCCCTGTAGATGACTGCCTGTGTGAATGCAGAGAAGTACAAACTATCTCCCATAGGATACAATGCACACGATGCCCCTCAACATGCACTGAGAAGGACCTTATGTTGGCAAGAGGAAATGCTGTTGAAATGGCCTGATATTGGGCAGATGTCATCTAGCCCTTTTAAAATCTATTTTGTTTCTAGCTGTGTTAATATTAGCTCTGTATGTTATTATATGCCAGTGATACATTTGACACGAATAAAGAAAGAAAGAATTTGAAGTGCAAAGGTTCACCATGTTTAGATGATAACTCTTTTCTTATAATTTGAATCGGTTAGTTTAGATCTTGATTAGATTTGAAGTTTAATTTATATACTGCTTTTTTCGACCCTCATGTGTTACTTTGCCTAGGTAAAGGCAAAGTGTGTGTGTGTGTGTGTGTACACACACACACACACACACACACACACACACACACACACACACACACACACACACACAGAGTGGTTTACCTAGGCAAAGTAACACATGGGGGTCGAAAAAAGCGGTATATAAATTAAACTTCAAATCAAATCAAAGTCAAATTTGATTTGGATCCCTGCATTAAGCAGAGGGTTGGACTCGATGTACTAAAAGGCCCCTTTCACCCCAGTCATTCTATGATTCTACATGTGCCCAGTTAGGGCTACCACTAGTTATAAAGTCTATCTACAAGATTGTTGTGTATTGGTCTTGTAGTGTTGGTCATCCTCTCCAATTGCAGGACAAGAGCCAGGAGGACACAGATGAGGGGGCATGGCCGAGTCAAGCATAACGGCCGCACGCCCAAAACGTACATGCGGAAAACCATCTTGGTTGAGGGACTTTGTCCCATCTTAGGTTGGAGGGATGTTGTGTATTGAGTGTAATTGTAACCACACGAATGAGCGAGTGTAACAAGCTGTAACCACATGAATGAGCAAATGTAACAAGCTGTATCTTGCAATAGAAACAATGTAACAAACCACATTAGAACGCGAGCTAGTGACCACTAGGGGGAAGTAGTGAGCGTTCAGCTCACATGCTACACATTCCTCAAATACCTTCAGCTGCACGGGAAAGATTCCCGCGCTCACCTCACCTGGACAAGAAGGGCGTGACTAAGGATGACGTCACATGGACAATAGCCAATGCGCTATCGAGGAGCCACATTCAAATGTATAGCCACTGCATAAAAGGAGCTGTTTGTCCGCCATTACCACATGTTCGTACTGTACTCCATGCAATAAAAATGTGTTAGGCTAGTCTACAGCTGCTTCCATTGTCTTGATTCCCAAACACTAAAAAGATGGAATATGCAAAGAAGAGTGGCCAGGATTAAAACCAAGCTGTACCAGGAAAGGTTTAGGAAACCCGGTTTGTTTAGCTTTAGGATGAAAGCAGAGAGGTATCTTGATTCCTCTCTTCAAATATTAGTATGGCTTTTATGTGTAAAATGGAACAGATCCAGTGCTAAACTAACAGATTCAAATTATAAGAAAAGAAGTATCATCTAAACATTAGGGAGAAATTACTGGCAGTTTGAACTGCTAAACAACGGAATGGACTACTTAGGGATGGTGGTCGACTCCTCTTCACTGAGAATTCTTAAAGAATTTTTGGATGGCCATCTGTCAAGGATGGATTAGCTATGGATTTCCAGCAACTGTTGGTGGAATTAAATTCAGTGATAGGTTGGTATGTGTTTCTAAAATATTTTGCAGTTGAACACCCCTTCTGCAAACATAATGCTACATGGGGTCTTTTGTTCCCCTAAGTGTGTGTCTGTCTGTATGTCTGTGTGTGCCTGTGTGTGTGCAAATGTACATAAACATACTCAGTAACAATGACACTCTAAACATGTGGCAACAAATTGACAACAACATCTACTGAATGGAAATATGAACTCCAGGTCATACGAATAAAAGGAAATGCATCTGCAACATGTGTGAGAGAAATTACAGATACAATACCAGCAATTATGATTATAGCATTGTAGATTCTCTTGCATTTAATTACAACTTGTCACTTTTTGCACGCAAAGAGAATGGACAAAAATGGACTACCAACTATATATCAAAAGAGAAGCAATCTGCAGAGTGAATAGCAATTGTTTTCTGTATAATGCCCCTTCCCGCCTCAATTCCCAAACATGGCAGGGTCTCAGCAATAATTTACCATTGCTAAGTGTTGAGGACACAATGAATGCAGAGGGAAATTAGCCAGTAGTATTATTTCATCTAAGAACATGAAGAGGTTGATTAAGAGCTATTATGATGACTAAAAAAAAAGAGGTCCTTTCCTACAATTATGTTTAAGGGTAGTATTTTACTCAAGAGTAGCTTTTGTGGGAGGGAAAAGACAAATTTGGTTGTGGTTGGTGACCTCCAGGGGTGGAACTCCTGACTGAGGAATTTCAGATCTTCTAGACTAGTAAAGATAAATGTAAGGTCACCCATGATCAAAAGCCAGTCGTATCTGACTCTAGGGTTCACTGCTCATCTCTGTTTATAGCCAAAGAGCCAGTGCTGTCAGCATCTGCAGACGTTTCCATGGGCATGTGGCAAGCATGCCTAGATGGAACGCTGCATTGAATGCTGCTTATCTTCCCACCGAATTGGTCCCTATTTATCTACTTGCAATTTCTTGTTTTTGAACTTCTACTCCAGAGCCTGTCTAGAGAGAGAGAGAGAGAGAGAGAAAGAGAGAGAGAGAGAGAGAGAGAGAGGCCAGCCACGTTGGGCAGCTGAGCTCCATAGCACTTCCTTTCCCCTTCTCCTGCAGGCCCAGCTCAAGGGGATGGTGCTTGAGTCAGTGCATTCTGGAGGCCAACTGCCACTCTGGCCACACCCTCTTTCCTGATTTGCTGTGCCATCATCCCGCCTCTTCCACGCTTGTACTGGCCTCCCTGATTGACCGTGCCGTGCCACAGTGGCTGCTGGGATTTGTGTTTTACCATTTTTTCCATTTTGGGGGGTGTAGGGCCTCCCATTGGACATGTGACCCAGATAGCATTGGGCTCCAAAATGGCAGGTATGTGTGCACCAAATTTGGGAGGGATAGTTGAAGGGGTGTGGATCTGTATACAGGTCACGTACAGCCACACGTTTGCTTTATAGATATAGGTTAAAATGTACACAACCTCCACCCAATAGAGAGAGACCCTTTCCTCCTTTCCGTTCTCTCCATGGACTCACCTAGCCCTTAACCCATCTTCCTTTCCCACTTCCAGAATATTTTGTTAATGCAAGAGACTTGCTCGCTTCAATCTTTGCTTCTCCAAGAAGCTTCATTTGCATGATTTGATCTCCTTGCAGTCCAGAGGACAATCAAAAGTCTTCTCCAGCACCACATTTGGAAAGCTTCTACAGAGGTGACAAGTATAGAGAGGCAATATCTGTCCTCTGTTTCAGATACACTTAGTCCACTCCTCAGCAGTTTATCCTCTGGATGTTGTTTATCCTTTATATTGGATGCTGTATATCTTTTATACTGGATGTAATATATCTTTTCTACTGTGCAAAACTCTTAAGCAAGTAATTACATTTCCGCTGCCTTTGTAAGGTACTTAAAAGTCCACATCACCCCAAGGACATCTGCCCGTCCCACTAGTGCGGACTGAAGGGGTACTCTCGTAGTTCCATCCACTGGAGAATCTCGCCTCTCTAAAACAAGAAGGAGGGCCTTCTCTGTGTTTGCTCCAGCTCTGTGGAACCTCCTGCCAACTGAACTTCATCTCCAGGCAGAGCTTTTATCCTTCTGCAAGAGCCTTAAGACCTGGCTTGCGCAGTGGGTGTGGGTGGTGGTGGGGGAAATAGCCACCTTGGTCCGGCTTGTTTAGGATGGCCTGGGCTGTTTGTTCCTGGAAGTTTGTTATGTTACTCTGGAGGGTATTTTTTTAAAAGAAAAGATCTTTTTAAAAATTTAAACCTTCAATAAGTCTAGGTTTTAATGTTTTAAATGTTAAATGTTTGTAATGAAGTTTTTAGTGTTTTATATGTAAGCTGCCCGGAGTCGTCACAGTGAGGGGACGGCTGTAGAAATATGATTAATAAATAAATCAAATAAAAATGATCAGCTTTGCAGGACTGGTCTGCTCACTCATTTGCATCCCCCCCCCCCAGATTGATCCAAACCTCTGTTCCACATTTTCCCTTGGCTCACTCATTTCCATCTCCTCTGGCATTTTTCCTTGGTTCAGGCTCCCAGAGTAATTGTTTACATAGGAAACCTTGTCTCCCCCAGTATTGCTCTGCCCTGAAATTACCCCTAACCTTTTGTCATGTGGTTTCACAGCAATTAAGGTCTATTGTTTCACGCTGGCAGGTCAGTTTCCAAATGAAGCATTAGGTGAAGGTTTGTTTACACATGGCTACTCACAGGATCAAGGACTGCAGTGGCTTAGTGGTTAAGATGCTGAACTCGCTGACTGGAAGGACGGAGTTCGATTCCCGGGTACTGTAAAAGACCACAGAAGGGACAAACTCCAATTGGTGTGCCCTTATCTTGGCAGGGACTGCAGTGGCTCAAGTGGTTAAGACACTGAACCTGATGACTGTAAGGTCAGCAGGTCGGCTGTTTGAGACCCAAAAACTGCATGACAGAATGAGCTCCCGTCTCTGTCTGAGCTCCAGCCAACCTAGCAGTTCGAAAGCAAGAAATTGCAAGTAGATAAATAGGGATCACTTTGGTGGGAAGGTAACAGCGTTCTGTGCGCTCCGGTGTCTAGTCATGCCTGCCACATGGCCTCGGAAATGTCTGCAGAAGCAGATAGCGCTGGCTCTTCAGCTTTGAAACAGATGAGCACTCAATCCGAGAGTCAAACGCAATTGGCTTTCAAGCAAGGGAAACCTTTACCTTTACCTTATTCACAGGATCAGCTCTATTTTGGCACACAGTGAGCTAGTTTTGCACACGGCTCAACACATCCTTGTACTTTCATGTGTTCCCATGTGACATCTCAGCTGTATAAATGTATCTGCCTTCTCCCTGCCAAGGGGCCATTTTCACTTTCAAATTGCCCTGGTGTAAAGCCCATTTATTGTGAGGTACCACCAATAAATGGCCTCTTATCTAGCAATATGGCATTCTGTTTGGTCTTTCTCTGCCAAGGGAACCTGGAGAAATTCTTATTTTCAGGAACATTAAATTCAGTTGTACCCCAGTAATTAAGGAGGGTTCAGGTGACAATAATAATAATAATAATAATAATAATAATAATAATAATAATAATAATAATAATAATAATAATAATAATAATAATAATAATAATAATAATAATAATAATAATAATAATAATAATAATAATAATAATAATAATAATAATAATAATGTTGTCAAGTCAATTCTTAATTATTGCAACCCTGTTGAATCCGGCACTTATAAGCACTAGTCCAGGACAACGATGTAACAAGGCAGAGCAACAGGCTTTATTAACAGTCAAATAAAGATGAGCTTGCAAGGTGTTCCCGGACTCTTACCAGTCTTTGGGAAATATACATGCTACCATGAAGTGCAGCAGTGGAGGGACCCAGGGCATAGCGCTACCCGGCTACCCGACTGGTGTGTGGGAAGTATAGATCCGGTCCGGCCCCACCCTAGTATATCCGTGGGGTTTATATAGTGTCTCTCTGGCGGTAGCTCCTGGATACAAGGTAGTGGCCCACCGGACGGACATAACTAACCAATCATAACTGGGATATATGTAATTAACCAATGGATCAAAAGTGTAACCAATCACAGGGCTTGTTTTAGTCTAACAAGCACTCCCTTTTGTAAGGGTTTTGCGCCACTTTGGACTTCTTGCTAGAATGGTGGGAAACTGCCATTTTCCTTTTGCAAGAGCGCTCCTGAGCTACTTTGCAATTACGCTTCAATACACAACAAACCCTTTCTAGGATTTTTTAAAAGTAGATAATACTCAGAAGTGGCTTACTATTCCTTTCTTCTGTGGACATTTTAGGACCTCTGCAGCTTGTCTGTACTCTTCTTTTGAGAGGCGCAATTAGGGATTGAACTTCACCTAAACCTCTAAACCGGTGGTTGTGGACCTACGGCATGTGTGCCAGAGGGGGCTCTCAGAGCTCTCTGTTGGCACGCGACCTGTCACTCCAGCACAGAGTATGCCCGCCCCTCTGCGGAGCAGCCCAATAGGAGTGCTCGCTCCCTCCCCCAGCACAGATTTCACCCCGCCCCTCTGCGGCACGGATGGCTGTCAGTTGAGTTTGGGTACTCGGTCTCTAAAAGGTTTGCCATCACTGCACTAAGCTATCCTGCCAGCTACACAGCTTGAATAATAGTCTTCTCCTTAAAGAACAGGCTTATCTAAAGTTTGTCTGTTCAGCGTGCATTTGCCAAGATTTAAGAGGTACTGACCAAAAAAAGTTCCTTATTTTAAAATTTAAATACCTGCTCCAGAGTCTGTGACAAAGACAAAAGAAATATAAGGCTCACAACATTTCTTATTATCTTGCACTTAAAGGGAAAAGAAGACATCCATTCCAAAGGTATTTTTCTCCCTCCTTCACACATTTACTGCTCTCTGGATTTCTTTTTAAAAAGGAGGAGGTGGAGATAAAAGTTGTTTTAGTGTTGTCTCTGCATTCTGGGTGAGAAACCCCATTCCCTGTGTCTCCGCTGCTTGCTAGCGCAAGTCACAGATGGGGAACAACAATCAAAATGTGCCTGGAAAGGTTCTTTTGAATGTGTATAATCAGATTATGCTAATTTTCTTAAACCCCATTTCCAAAAGCTAACATTTATCATTAGCTTGTGTACTACCTAATTGTTTTATGGCCTGTTATGCAGGCAGTGTGTACACAAAACACACACACACACATCAGTCACATGCTTCGAAATATAGTAATACTCTCTCTGTGTGAAAGTGTGTGTGTCTGTTTTGTTTAAAGAAAGAGTTATTAGAAATGTCAAAGCATGGCATTTCATAAGAGAATGCTCCATTTTTCAAAATGCTGGGTTTGTTTTGCCATAGCTACTAGTAAATTATGGGAGAGATGGCTTCCTTACATATCTAAACCAAGCTATGCTAATTTTGAATAAAAGACTGCAAAACTGCATGACTGCTATGTACAATTGTGTGCTGTGCTCTTAGGAGTTCTCAAACTTTTAAAGTTGGGGGCCGAATCACGCTCCCTCAGACAGCTTTAGGGTCTGAATGGCCATTTTGTCCTTTCCTCCACCACATGGCACTTCCTGGTGCTGTGGAGGTGGTGGTGGACCACATGAAATGGTGCCATGGGCCTCATCCGGCCCATGGGCCGCAGGTTGAGAATCCTGGTCTTCAACATCCATTACTCAAGCCTCAGTTGTGCAACCTGGTACATGATGGTTGGCTAGAAAAATTGCAAAACATTCTTAGGATCCAAGATCACCGCAGATGGTGACTGCATCCACAAAATAAAAAGGTGATTAATTCTTAGGAAACAAGCTATGAGAAACCCAGGGAACATAATAAAAAGTAGACATCACCCTGCCAACAAAAGTCTGCATAGTCAAAGCAATAGTATTCCCAGTACTAATGTATGGTTGTGAGAGCTGGAAATAAGGAAAGCTGGGTGCAGAAGAATAAATGCCTTTGTAATGTGGTGCTGGAGGAGACTCTTGAGAGTACCTGGACAGCAAAGAGATAAAATCAGTCCATCCTGAAGGAAATCAACCCTGACTTCTCATTGGAAGGACAAATATTGAAGATGAAGCTAAAGTACTTTGGACACCAAATGAGAAGAGAGGACTCACCCAAGAAGTCCTTGATGCTGGGAAAGTTCGAAGGCAAAAGGAGAAGGGGACAGCAGAGGATGAGATGGCTAGATGGCATTGTTGAGACTATGGTCACAAAGCTGGGTGGGCTGAGGAGGATGGTGGAGGAAAGGAGTTCCTGGTGGGCAATGGTCCATGGAGTTGCAAAGGGCCAGACTCAACTATGCGACTGAACAGCAACAGTTTCTCTACTCCGACACACAGCATTGGCCCACTCCTGGCCACCTTGTCTCACTCATTCCCATCATATCAACATCCAGTCTCTTCATTTCCTTTACTACTGAAGAACCTGGGAAACTGGTGTGGCATGTTCTTGGAATAACTTTTTTGAGAAGATAAGGACAGGAAGACTATTGCCATAATGACAGCCAATATCCGGAATGAATACCGCACCTGAAGAAGAAGAATTTCTCTAATCATGCATGATATTTTGCAATAGGATTCTGGCTCTTGTTTCCCAAACTTCTGGTAGTCTGGTGCCCCCCTCCAGCTTGGACCAGGCATTGTTCCTTCCACTAGAACCTGATTTTTGGTCTGAATCATAAGTGGAATACCTCAAGGATATACCTAAAACATAGACAGAAAATATGTGGCTCTCCAAATATTGTTGACCTGCAGATTCCATCTTACCTCACCACTATCAACACTGGCTAGGACAGATGGGAAGTGTAGGCCAACAATACCTGAAAGACTGTACTATGCCCATCCTAAAAGAGTAGAACAGAGAGGCAGCTGTATTGATTAATAAAGGGTCTGAAACCCAAATTCCATGTCAGGGGACTGATGGACTTTGAAAAGGGGGAAGAAAAGAACACCAAGTCCTGTTCAAGAGTCACAAACTTCTCAACAGCCATGAAGGCTGTCATGATATTTACCTTCTTTCATGGAGGGTTTAATCATGCCATCCTGTCACAACTCACCATTTGCCTTCTTACCAGCAGCGTCTGCCTCCTCCTCTGTGGGGCATTCCCCCCTTATGAGTTTCCCTTGGCTCTGTTTGGCCCAGGCTAGCGAGGGTGCAGGGAGTCAGAATTAGGTAGCATAGATGCATGGTCCAGTCTGCATGGTCCAGTCAACCCCAGTCCCAATTCAATAGACACAAAGGGTATATGGTTAATAAGGTTTATTAAGTAAGTTAAGAAAATGAGTATAGCATAAGGAAGCAAACTTGTTGTTGTTCAGTCGCACAGTCGATTCCGACCCTTTGCGACCCTATGGACCATTTTCCTCCAGGCACCTCTATCCTCAGCCCACCAAGCTCTGTGCCCATTGTGTCCACAATACCACCTATCCATGTCATCTTTGGACACCCCCTTCTTCTCTTTCCCTCCACCTTTCCCAGCACCAAGGCCTTCTCAAGTGAGTCCTTCCTTCTCATTTGATGTCCAAAGTACTTTAGCTTCATCTTCACTATTTGTCCCTCCAATGAACAGTCAGGATTGATTTCTTCCAGTATTGACCTATTTGTTCTCTTTGCTGTCCAAGGGACTCTCAGGACTCTCCTCCAACACCACATCTCAAAGGCATCCATTCTTCTGCGCTCAGCCTTCCTAATGGTCCAGCTCTCACACCCATACATTACCACTGGGAATACCATTGCTTTGACTATGCGAATTTTTGTTTTCAAGGTGATGTCTCTGCTTTTCACTATATTCCCCAGGTTTCTCAAAGCTTGTCACCCCATAATCAGTTGTCTTTTTATTTCATGGCTACAGTCGCCATCTGCAGTGATCTTAGATCCCAGGAAAGTAAAATCTGTCACTGCTTCTACTTCTTCCCCGTCTATTTTCCAGGGACTGATCGGACCTGTTGCCATTATCTTGGTTTTCTTGATATTAAGTCTCAAGCCAGCTTTTGCACTCTCCTCCTTCAGCCCAATTAAGAGGTTCTTTAGGTCTTCCTCACTTTCTGCCATCAGGGTGGTATCGTCTGCATATCTCAAATTGTTGATGTTTCTCCCAGCAATTTTGATCCCATATTGTGATTCCTCCATCCCTGCATTGTGCATTATGTGCTCTGTGTATAGATTGAATAAGCAGGGTGATAAAATGCAGCCTTGTCTTACTCCTTTTCCTATTCCAAACCACTCTGTCATTTCGTGTTCTGTCCTAACTGTTGCATCTTGGTTCGTGTATAGATTTCTCAAGAGGCATATGAGGTGTTCTGGTATTCCCATCTCTTTAATTACTTGCCACATCTTGTTATGGTCCATACAATCAAAAGCCTTGGTGTAGTCAATAAAACAAAAGTATATTTGTTTCTGGTATTCCTTTGTTTTCTCCATGATCCAACGTATGTTGGCAATGTGGTCTCTAGTCCCCCTGCCTCTTCTGAAACTGGCCTGCTCCTCTGGTAGTTCTCTCTCCACATGTTGTTGAAGTCTATCCTGTATTATCTTGAGCATCACCTTGCTGGCATGTGGGATGAGCGTAATTGTTCGGTAATTTGAGCATTCTTTGGCATTGCCTTTTTTGGGGGATTGGAACGTACACTGATCTTTTCCAATCCTGTGGCCACTGTTTTGTTTTCCAAATTTGCTGGCATATTGAATGCAATAGTTTGATTCCATCATCTTTTAGGGCTTTGAAAAATTCAACTGGGATGCCATCATTTCCACTAGTTTTATTGTTTGCAGTGCTTTTTAGGGCCTTTCTGACTTCACTCTCCAGAATGTCTGGTTCAAGTTCAAATTTCTCATTATTGTTATTATCAGGAGCGTTGAGGTCCTTTTTGTAGAGTTCCTCTGTGTACTCTTGCCATCCTTTTTTGATCTCTTCTGCTGCAGCTAACTCCTTTCCATCTTTGTCCCTTATCATGGTCATTTTTGCTTTAAATGTTCCCTTGATTTCCCCAATTTTTTTGAAAAGATCTCTAGTCCTGCCTCTTTTGTTGTTTTCCTCCATTTCTTTGCACTGTTTGTTCAGGTATTTTTCCTTATCTCTCCTTGCTTTTCTTTGAAATTCTGTATTCAGGTGGTTGTATTTTTTCCTTTCTCCTTGGACTTTGCATTCCTTCTTTCCTCTGCTATTTTAAGAGCCTCATCAGACAACCACTTTGCTTTCTTATGCTTCTTTTCTTTTGGTATGGTTTCTCTTGCTGCCTCCTGCATGATGTCCCGCGTCTCTGTCCATAATTATTCTGGTACTCTGTCTATCAGGTACAGGACATTAAATCTGTTCATGACCTCCACCGTGTATTCTTTAGGGATGTTGTGTAGGTCATATCTGTCTGGTCTAATTGTTTTCCCCATTTTCTTTAGTCTAAGCCTGAATTTTGCGATCAGTAGGTTGTGATCTGAACCACAGTCTGCTCCAGGTCTTGTTTTTGCTGACTGAATGGAGGTTCTCCATCTTTGACTGCAGAGTATGTAATCAATCTGATTTTGATGCTGGCCATCTGGCGATGTCCATGTGTAAAGTCGCCTCTTGTGTTGCTGGAAGAGGGTGTTTGCTATGACTAGTGCATTCTATTGGCAGAACTCTATCAATCTTTGCCCTGCTTCATTCTGTGTTCCAAGACCAAACTTGCCTGTTATTCCATTTACTTTTTGATTTCCTATTTTGGCATTCCAATCTCCTAAAATAATGTGGACATCATTTCTTGGGGTCTGTTCTATGAGGTGTTGTAGGTCCTCATAGAACTGGTCAGCTGTGGCTTCATCTGCACTAGTGGTTGGTGCATAGACTTGGATTACAGTGATATTGAAAGGTTTTGCCTTGGATTCTGACTGACATCATTCTATCATTTTTGATGTTGTATCCCATTACTGCTTTCCTCACTCTTTTGTTGACAATTATGGCTACTCCGTTTTTTCTGAGGTTTTCTTGCCCACAGTAGAAGATATGATGGTTTCCAGAGCTGAATTCACCCATCGCTGTCCATTTTAACTCACTGATGCCCAGGATGTCAATGCTTACTCTTCCCATCTCGTTTTTAACCACTTCCAGTTTTCCTTGATTCATAGACCTCACATTCCATGTCCCTATGCAGTATTGTTCCCTGCAACACTGTATTTCTTCTCCCCCTTTCGTATCCCTCCCCCTTTTCAGATCTGCTGTGCTGAGCATCCCCTTGTTTTGCCTTTTGTTTTGATCCAAACTTTGTGGCGTGCCTTGCCGGTCTCTATGCCAGTCTTTTCTCATCACACATGTTATCACAGTTTAAACAGTTTTAAAATAAAGTATTATCATGCACAATATCACAGTTTATCACATAGTATCAAAGTAAAAGTTGAACTAATTAAAAAAGGGAAAGAAAGAAAGAAAGAAAAAGTCCACTAAATCAAGTCTCTATGTAAGTCAGTTTCTTGTACAGTCACTATGTCAGTTGCCATAAGCCATCTATGTTTAGTCAACTATATTATTTCAGTTCGATTACTTATCCTTTGCATGCACGCAGCAGCTCTTGCCTCCCTTCGGCCGCATGGAGTTGGTCAAAGGCGCCGGCTCGGGCCTCGCTGTGATGGTGGTTGTTGATGGTATCTCCTGGGGGTGGTAGGGGGTCTCCTGTTGTGTCTTTCTCTCTGGCCCCAGGTCTTTGGATGGGGAGGGAGGGGCAAGATCCTTTACTCAACTCCCCCCTGGGCCTCTCTGGATGGCAAATGGGCAGTAGAGCTGGGCCTTTCTGAAGCCTTGCAAACTTGCAAACGTAGAAATTCAAAGTACATACAAAAATAAAGAAAACTTAACTGGTTATCTTGGCCCTCTGACCCTATCTGACTCACAATTACATTTTGTGAGGCCCTCCCATGGCTGGTCCATGGTGAAAGAGAGCGAGCAGTTCCTTGCACAGTGGTTTTATTATCCTGATATCAGTCTTCCCACGTAGGGTCTTCTAGCCAATTGAATTTAATTTACATTCTTCTGTCTCTCATTGGAATGTCATATACAGGGACTCCTACATATGAAATTCTCCATCTTGAAGCACTAGGCAATCAAGGGGCTACAGGGATCAGGGAAAAGCCCAGTCAGAATGGGGGTTTTCCATGACAAAGGCCATCCTGGATTAGCCCATAAAGTCCTGGCCATAGGGGCTCTGGTGAAGTTGTGACAGGCCCAGCAAGCTGACAACAGATAACCCGTTGCTAAAAAAACAAAACAAAAAAAAACTTGCATAAGAGATGTAAATTCAAGCTCAGGCCACCTTCAACACACCTCCTTCCATTCCCCTCCCCCGTCTTGGACTAAATTTAATAAGTGGAACCCCAAAATGTGGATTAAATGCTTGTCACTCTTTGGTGGCATACAAACACCCATAACTGTACACTGCATGGAGGGAGAGGACTCCATGGTCTCCTTTCTCCCCTTTCACCAGCTCATTGCAGAGGAAGGACCATACACTTTTTGAGCAATGCTTCCCAATCTAAACATGCTCATTTCTTGACTTTATAGTTCTTCTCACACAAATCGGAGAAGCTCAGGAGTCCTGGTGGTGCAGTGGTTAAACTGCTTCCCTGCAACCAAAATGTTGTGAGTTCAGTCCTGAGCAGGGATCAAGGTTGACTCAGCCTTTCATCCTTCCAAGGTCAATAAAATGAGTACTCAGCATGTTGGGGGCAAAATGCTAATTAACTTGTGAACAGCCCAGAGAATGCACTAAGTGCTATGGGGTGGTATATAAGTGTGAATGCTTTGCTTTCAACAACTGGTCCAAAATATTTTCCAACCTCAAGAAAGAATCCTATGTACACTTTCATGTACACATTACAGGGCTATCAGTTGAATCTTCCTTCAGCACTGGTGATAGGACAGGCTCAACAGTAAGGCAAAAGGAGGAAGCATAGTGTTGGGAAAGACAGCTGTCTGCTATATGTTTATAAGTTTTACTGCTTTTGCTGTGCCCATCGAATATAATTTTTCTACCTCTTTTGAGGTCCTGAGACTGACACTGTCTTCTTTCAAGATACACAATTAACTGACAGCCAATGTGTTTAGTGTGTGAACACTTCTATCTTTTTTAGAGGAGCACCTAGAAATAACAACAACATTGAGAAGCAGCAAGTAAATATTCTCTTCTAAGAGAGGGTATTCATGCTACCTGTCAAGTAGAAAGTAGACCTCCACGATATATTAGTAAAAAAATGACGTGCACTTAAATAATCAAGGCAGTTGCTCCATCTGTCGCTACCAAATGGCTGCTTCATACCAACTCAACTTCTCAAGGGTTGTGTTTGGCTCAGCACCAGAAAATGGTGCCATCTGAGGTCATCCCAAGACTGCCGACCAAGCTCAAGATGCAGTAATAAAGCTGACCACATTTTTAAAAATGCTGACCACATAGTTTTTGATGCTGGTGTTACAATCCTTGGGATGTGCTCAGGAGGCTACATATGGTCGGTGAAGGAGGACAGACCTCTATTTTATGAGATGATTGCCTTTAATATAAACCAAACAGTCGTAGCAGATGACAGTCTGCTGATGAATATCAGGGCAAACTTAATCAATAAGACAGTGTTACCAGCGATGTTGTATGCATCTGAAAATGTGGGCAATTAAAAAATTCAAAAGAAGAAAAACTGATGGTTACCTTGTGGTGGGCTCCAAAAAAGGTTACTATCACACTGTGGGTGTGGTATGGTGGGCGTGCCCTGCATTGTACCCGAATTAGGACTACTTTATTTCAAAACTTGGATGGGCAGGGCTAGCTAGAATTTCTGCTACTGGTTCTGGCGAACTGTGCAAACCTGCTGATGCCAACCTCTGTGGTTACTCAAAGAGCAATGGAAAGAAGGATGCGCGGAGTAACAATTAGGAATAAGTTCGGCAATAAGGAATTATGGCAAAGAACCAGATTGCATGATGTGGTCGATGAATTATATGTGGCAAAAAGAAGATGGGCAGGCTGTATCATCCACCTAAAGGGTAATAGATGGACCTATCAGCTAACAGATTGGATACTAAGGGACCACAAAAGACCACTAGGCAGACCTCAAAAACAATGAGATGAGATGATGGTAAAGCTGTTCGACCAGAGATGAAAACAGAAGTTAAAGGATAGAACATGTTTGTGTTCAGTTGATAAATAGATAAGTGACGACAAATCAATATTGAATATATTGGATTGGACTGGAAATATTTTATTTCTTTGGAGATCTCCTTGTTGGATGATCTGTCTGGTCCACACGTGATTTAAAGAAAAAGAACCAGAAGAAGAAAGAACTGGGACACCAGATTTGCCCATCCACAGATAACAGCACCTACTGTAGGTGGCAAACTTTGCAGGCATACAGGCCCTTTGGTCAGTGTCTACCTCCTTTGAGGAAGATGCATTGAAATTCTGTTTAAATTACAAAAATCCATTCTAGTTTTGCTTCTGTATGTTTCATTTAGCATCTGCAGCTCCATGAAAAGTAGGGTCAACACTGAAATATTTGCAGGGTCTTGACAATTTGCTGCTGAAATTCCAGGCATGCCAGTCAAATTGACATACTGCCAATGTGAGGTTTATCCAAAGCGTAAAGCAATCAATGCATATTTTAAAAGCTGGTGTGGTGCATATTTGCCTTTTACCTGAATGGCCATATGGTCCATCCGTGCAGCTAAACCATTAAAACAGATGGACCTGGTCTGTAACCAATTCCTAATTGATGTAATCTTGATCTCTTCAGGTTAAGGGTTTTCCCCTCTAATTAGTTGTTGTTGGTGGGTGGGTGGGACATGATTTGCCCCAGATGGTCAGCAATATCAGCTTCTTCCCCTTCTCCTTTTTCCAATGACAGACAGAAAGAAACTCTATGGTCAAGAATGTCAACAAACGTGTGGCAAAGGAGAGATTCTTATTAAATTGCTCAATACTGTATGCGTTGTGAATCCCTAATTTAGGGAAAGAATGGAATTTTCCTACCAGACATTCTTCCATATCAACCCCCTTTTAGATGAACTATTTTAATTGAGTGTCCCTGTTTGGAGGGTCATCAGAGTTTCTCATTTCAAGATGGCACGCTCTTCCTTCCGTTTCGGAGAAGCCAGATGTTACAATGCTAGCATCTCCATGAGGAAGTTTCTTATTTCGCCAGTATAAGCCACACTATACATCATTTGAACTTTCATCTTCCTCTCACGTGCTAACATCTGATTTCTCCGAATTGGAAGGAAAAACTTGCCATATTTAAATAAATGAATTCAATCCCGGCTCTCTCTCTGTTCTTACCCCCTGAATTCAGCTGCTGTTTAGTTAGTTGTTACTATTGAGATGACAGAGGGGCAAACACGAGGAAAACTTCTTCTGCCTTTGGCAGAATAGCATTGTGTAAAATGATGTTATTACCGATGTTGAATTTTTTGTTTGATGTCCTGCCAATCTAGTTTATGGACAAAGGAATATCAAGATTTATTAAATAATTATTGTAATGGAGGAAGAAAATCTAGAATAGTGATGAATTTGTGGTATTTATCCCAGAAAGAAGGAGGGTTGGGATTAACAAATGTTAAGAATTATTGCAGAGCCTTTCAAGTAAAAAAAAATCATAAAGGTATTAATCTGGGAGGAAATTGAGATGAGGAAATTAATACAAATTGGCAAAGCAGTTTTTTTAGTTAAAGATACAAGCAAAACAGTTATTAACAATAAAATGATGGAAACAATGATTGGTGAATGGGAGAAGGTGGAGAAGGAGTTAGCCCCAGATATATCTCCGATTATGGAAATAGAGGATTTGAGAAATTTCCCAATAAAAATAGATAAAAGGATGAAAAAAGTTTTTCTTAGAAATGATGTTTTTCTGTTGAGGGACTGGATACTGGTTTGTAAAGATAGATGGATGAATTGGTTCCAGATTGCATTAGTAAATGGAATAGTAAGTATTTGAAGGAAACCAGCTTGGAAAGGGATAGGACTGAATTTGAAGAATAAAAATTAAAGATAAGAAAGGGAGAGATGGGAATTAAGGGCTTGGTGAGTAGGTTTTACAAGATATTAAATAAAGAGGGTAATCCACAAGAAACATTTTAAAAAAAATTGGGGGCAAGATTTGAACGTCATGATTACAGAAGTTGCCTGGAAAAATAAGAGAAAAAAGGATTATGAGAACTATGTCTGTTAGATTAAAATAACACAATTACAAAATGTTGTGGAGATGGTACTTGACCCCAGTGAGATTGCATCAAACAGATAATAATAAAAGTAAAATGTGCTGCAGATTTAAAAATGTATTGGGAATGTATGAACATGTGTGGTGGAGTTGTAATGTGGTAAAAGACTTTTGGGGGAAAATTGAGAAAGAAATATGTAGGATTATGGGGATGAGATTTAAATTGGGGCAGAGTGCTGTTCTGTTGATGGACAATCTGAATTTAAATTAGGATAAAAAAGAGTTATTGTCTATAATGTTGACAACAGGTAGATAATGTATAGCCAGAAATTGGAAAAATGATGTAATTTTAAAAATTGAAGAGTGGTATAAGGAAATGTGGGATCCCGCACTGAATGATAAGTTAACATGGGAATGGAATAAAAAAGGGAATAATTAATGAAAATAGATTTTGGAAAATATGGCAATTATTTGTGGATTCCACATTGACTGGAGGAGAAGGGGATAGGCCCAGACCAGATCAAATGAGTTTTTGGAAACAGTAAAAGACTACTGTGATATCCCGCATCCTCCAGGGTATTGTATAATAATACATGGGTGTGTTTAGCTATTGCATTTTTATGATTGTATTTTTAGTATTGTATTCTTGTCTTGTCTTGGTTCTTTATTAGAATTGTAATGTTTTTAAAGCTTTTGTTAGAATAAATAAGGTTTGACCAATACTTTTCACTATTGAGTCTTCCCATGGGGGGGGGGCTTCCAAGGGGTCTTTTTTACTCCTAGGGGATACCATTCAGTGACTGCTGCTGTCCAACACCCATCTGTCATTCAAGAAACATGTCCCGCCCAGCACAGTTTTCATTTATGATTCCGCTTTGTTTATTTATCCAGACATTGGGGATGAGGTTGTGAAGGGATACCTTTAGCATTGATCTTTCCATGGCTCTTATGGCTCTTGATAGTTCTCTTCCTTGGCCTTCGTTAATGATCATGTCTCACTCCCATAGTGACCTGCAGGTAGTACTGTTAAATTAAAAAGGTTGGCACATTGTTTCTTGTCTAGTGTCTCATTCAGCAAGATTTCTTTGATAGAGCTGAATGCCGCCCATCCCGCTTTCTTTCATCTGGCTAGTTCTGCTCTCTGATCATTGTTCATCCCAATCAGACAGCCGAGATTCTGTCTCAATGGGAATTTTAAATTTGGTGAGAGATTTCTTCACATCAAGAAATCATGCAAGGAGGTCTTGCATGTGCCGGAAAGTGATGTCACGAGTCTGTCATGTAATTACCCATCTAGATGACAGCCTACCTTATTGTCAATTCCACATGGACTGTATCTAACTTGCATTAGATATGAAATGGAAGTCTTCCACAGTTAGGATGCAAAGGATAAGGTTTCTGTTATGTCCAGCCCTTATAAGCAATAGTCCAGACAACGATGAACAGAACAGCAACAAGTCTTTATTCAACAGTCTTTAAGGAAGAGCTTACAAGGTGCTCAGGACACAGAGATGGCTATACAATCCCAATGGAATCAGTCCCTCCAGAATCTGCCATGTAGGAGGCAAAGGCTAGCTACTGTAGAAGTGGTAGCATAATGGAGGAGACCCAGGCTTAGCATGTTGCTGGCTACCTGTGCGGAGTGGGTAGTATAGATCCGGTCCGGCCCTGGTCTAGCTCCTCAGGGCTTAAGGCTTACAGCAAGAGCAAGGCCACTTGCTTATATACAGTCTCTGCAGCAGGTGCAGAGAGAGATACATTTACCCTGGCTTCTCAGGAAGCAGGAGCACCGACAACCAATCAGGCATCGAGCATACTGAGACCAAGGGCTAGCCTTATATGGAAATGCTTAACAATTACAACAGGAACATGGCGTCCATGACGCAGCAATAATTAACTTTTTGATAACAGTTTGAAATAATACTTAATAAACCTTAATACACAACAGTTTCCCTACTCTAATATATTCCTACAAGATACCATTCTTCTATGTAAGACAAGAAATCCTGGTCCCCCCCGCTAAGGTTGCTTTCGTTTGTACATAGTGTCTCTGTGCAGTGGTAAGATCCTTTCCTGCAGAGAAGCCAATCACTCAGTCACAGCAAAAGCACAGAATGATTATATGTTTATTACATGTGTGTAAACTTGATGCTCCTCTGATGCTCCTAAGTCTTAAAGGTCCATGTGAATAGCAATAACCAGTGTGATCTTTTGCAATTTGTGTTATTTGCATTATTTGTGCAGTTTTCTTTAATTAGTGCAGCACATTTATTCTGGCTCTTGCCATTCTTTTGCCATGAGCATCAAAAAAGATCTCCTTGTCTTGTGGGGTTGAAAAGATGTTCATGGTCTTCAGATTTATCCCTGCTCTGTAGAATCTTACTTTTCTGTAGGTCCAAACAAGTTTTGAACTACAAGTCCCATCATACCTGGCTGAAGGAGTCTGGGAGATGTGTTGAGGGGAAAAGGAGGTCACATTTCCAAGTTGTAGGTCAGACATTCACAACCTATGGTCCATGGGCCAGGTATGGCCCCCGATGCTGTTCCATCTGGCCCACGACAGCGATCTCAGAAGCAGAAGCGCCCGCGCATGTGCAAGCACACCTGCCAGTATTTTGTATGGCCCATGGCATTGTCTGAGGGGCAGTTGTCCGACCCGTGGCACAGTAAAGTTGAGAACCCCTGCTGTAGGTTTTGCCTATAATTTATCTAAACATAAATGTGAATGTGGAGAGATTCAGAATGCAGCTCATCTACTGGTATGCCGATTACTGCCAGAAACATACACCAATGAGGACTTAAGTTTGGCCAATGACATAGCCAAGAAAGTGGCTTAATTTTGGCAGGCCAGGGACATGAAAGAAGAAGAATCTAAACATTTGGGATGGGATGGGATATTTCACCTGCCAGATTCTTTCACCCTGAATATGATCAGAAAAGAACCTAATCTCTCCTTCAATTCAATCTCTTCTCTTGGTGTGACATTTTATCCTCATAAAGAGGTGTCAATAGGATGGAAGAAGAAATGTCCTAGTATGACTTCCAACTGACAGGTGTCATATTTTGCCATGGAGGCTTCTTAAGCCAGCCTTAGTCAACCATCATAAATTTTTATTCACATAGTATAATAATATTTTGGTTTGGAGGAGAGGAACTGAATGCAAACATCCTTGAGGACAAAGGATTGGATAGGCTCTTTTTTATAATCACAAACAAAGGAGAACACAAACTTTGGAGGTGCAGATGGGTGGGAAGAAGAGAAAACTCAATACCAAGGCAAAGAATTGTCTCAAAAGTAGTTTTTTTATTGTGTGACATGCCTAGTGAGAACAATTCAGGAGATTTACTGCTCAGAATGATAAGCGGATAGTGCTGCAGTAAAAATCAAATAAAGAAAGGCAGTAAGGTATTCTGTGCTCAGGTGAGACTTGATGTTGAACATACACCAGAAGACAGATTCTGAGTGGGAAGGGGGCAGAAACCCTCCCCTCACCATGAATATGTACTCAAAGAGATTGATATGACCTCCAGTTCACCCATCAAGGAACCGTTTTACATTACATGCCAGGCGGGGCTGAGTAATTGTCTCAGTAACATCCACCCAGGCCTGGCTCCACATCTGGTTTTTCTATTTGATCCCACCTCCTTATGCCACCCATTGCCTGCCTTGCCCAAAACTGAAATTAAACCTGAACCTCAGGCTAGGATAACTATTTCAAAGGGAGACAAAGAAGTATACATCACAGGAAATTCTGACACAGCCCCCATCCATGTTACATAGCATTTTTGAATCCTCAAATTTGCAGGAGAAGAGACTAAAGAAACCTGTTTCTCCATAACTTGCCACCTGTTTTTTGGTCTCCAAGCCTTTATACTTGATTCCCACTTAGAATCATAAAGTTGGGAGGCCTCATAAAGGGCATCAAGTCCTATACCAAGGTCAATGTTAGTTCAAGAAACAATATCATTGGAAAACCAGCAAACTATAAATCAGGTGCTCAACCATCCATGGACAAAGTAGATAAGGAAAAACTGTTTTCCCTATCGCATAACACTAGAACTAGGGGACACTCCATGAAACTTTTGGGTACTAGTTCTCAAACAAATAAGAGAAAGTACTTTTTCACCCAGAGGATCACTGGTCTATGGAACTCCCTGCCAGAAGAAGTGGTGACAGCTGTCAGTCTTGACAGCTTTAAGAAAGGATTAGACAAGTTCATGGAGGACAAGAGTATCAATGGCTATAATTATGGATACTTAAGGACAACCTCCGGGTTGGAGAGATAGGCAGGATATCTCTCAATGCCATTTCCAGGGAATCCTAAGCAGGTGAAGGCATCTCCTTGGGAATACCCTGAAGGAAATGGTGAGCCACTGTGTGAGACAAAATGCTGGACTGGATGGGCTGTGGCCTGTTCCAGCAAGGCTGTTCTTATGTTCTTATCCTTGTACATCAGCTTTGGCCCTGAGCATCTCTGCAGCAGAATATGCTGTTTCAGTATGGGGTACATCCACACATGCAAAACAAATTGACATTATAATAATTTTGTGTCAGAAATTATTCTGGGTTGAAAGGATTTTTGCTGGAGAAATTCTGCTCAGGGGACGCCCGGATGAGTCCAAGATCTTTTCCCACTGAAGTGGTCTTTATTTATCTACTTGCAAATTCTTGCTTTTGAACTGCTAGTTTGGCAGGAGCTGGGACAGAGATGGGAGCTCATTCCATCATTCAGTACCCAGGTCTCGAACTACCAACTTGCTGGCCTTCCAGCTGACAAGGTGAGCTTCTTAACCACTGAGCCACCACAGTTCCAAATTGACATTGCTGTTAATGAGATTATGAGTATAGTGACAGGATGCCTCAAACCTACACCATTTGAGAAAATATATCCCCTTGTTGGTATTGCTCCACCTAAGATAAGAAGAGAAGTAGCAGTGGATGCAGAGAGTTCTAAGCAAGAGAATGACCTTTAACATCCTCTGAATGGATATGTGTCTGAAGTCTGCCGACTCAGATGCAGGGAGATTATGGCAACAACAAACTTTCTTGAGAGTACGCAAGAGCAAAATCAAATTAGAAGATGGAGGAAAGAGCTCACTGGATAAGGAATAACATAAAAGGAGGATATGGCTGAAGAACTCAAACTCCCCTATGTCAATTGGAGGACCCTGAATAGGCTGAGGGTCAGAGTGCCTAAATGTAAGACCAACATGCTCAAGTGAGGGCTGGTAGCAGACAACAACATACTATGTGAACATGGAAAGAAACAGAATCTAGCTCATTTGCTGTTCTGTCAATCACTACTAGAAACATGTACCTGTGAGGATTTAATTTTGACCAATGACAAAGCCAAGCAAGTGGTTTAATTTTGGCAGTTCAAATTTGATTTGGACATGAAAGAAGACGAAAAATCTAGTCTAACAAGCCTGTTGATGCAAGGAATCCACAATTAAAACATTCCTGACAATTGTACAACCTCTGCCTAAAAACTTCCAATGAAGGAGAAACTATCACCTTATGGGACAGTCTGTCCCACTGGTGAAGAGCCTTACTTCCAGTGATGCTGTACCTGTCTACCTTCTTACTTTTTATAAGACTAGAAAGGGGTACTGGCTGCCAGCTTCTTTCTCAACCAGTCAGTTTTGTCTTTGTGGAGCTCAGCAGACAAACCACCACCTACAAAGACGCACACACTGACAGTATCCATAATCGATAGTTACAGAAGTTTCTCAGTCCATAAAGAAGCAGTTGGGAAGGAAACTCAGAAGTGGTAGAAATCACAGATTCCCCTGATCAATATTGAATCTGGTACAACTGTGTGGAAACCTTCTGAACCAATATAAGAGTTTCATTCAGTTGTACTGTTGTGTGTCATACTGAAGAAGGAATCAAAACCAGTATTTATTGGTTCTACCTACTATGATCTACTGGACTCCGTGGGCACCAGCCACCACGCCATTATATTTGGTTTATTGTTGTGCAACTTGTGTCGTACCTGTCTAGCGACCCATGCTTTGCTACTCTCCCAAATAAACTACTATAATGTGTTGTGTATGGGGTCAATTATGAACATCTGGAGGAGGGAAATTGTCCTGCAGCCTGCTCTGTGTCCTATCTTACCAGATACACTGGTTTATCACAGGTACTTGGCTCTTCTTGAAAAGATACTTCGGATTGGTAAGCCCACTTTTTCTTCCTTGTCTAGGCCAGATGTAAAACTAGCAAAATGAAGCCGCCATTTTGTGGGTTCATTCTGCAGTTCCCTTCGCCTAGCCGGCAACACAATGTTGTCATTACCAGGGCACACCTGATTGTGGTTCTTTATGTGTACCCCAGGTAAGCCCACTTGGAGGAATCGTCAATGAGTTTCATGGTTTTTTATCTACCGATCCCATCTCAGTGAGGGCCACACAGATTGTGTTGCTCTTCTTTTTCAGCCTGTGGGACCCTGGGCAAACTATACAGGCTCAAGGTGCCCTGAGAAGAAGGGAATGGTAAACCACTTCTGAATACTCTCTACCTAGAAAAAGCTGGAAAGGGTTGCCATAAGTCAGAACTGATTTGACAGTACACAGTTATTAGGCTTCCCCAATTTATCCTGCCAACAACTTGTGAGCCAGATCAACCTGAAAGAGAGAGTCATTTTTTCAAGACTGTCCAGTGACTTTGCCCAATACCCACGTCCAAAATCACTGCATTACATTAACTCACAACCAGCGGACAGTTCCACCGAAAGTCCTCTCAAACTAGTCTGGAACTGGATCTGAAATGTAGAAATGAACACAATTTGCCAGAGAGGTATAGTATTAGATCCCATCCCCATAGCCTTTCCTTGCTGCCCATTGCCTTCTGTGTAAGAGGCATGGGTGTCACTTCTCAGCTAGTTGTGAAGTCAAACTGAGGCCCACTGGTTTCGGTGGACCAGATGTCAACATTTAATAGAGAAGGTTGTGGCACTTTAAAGACTCACTGGCTTGATTATTAACCATAATTGCATGCCATCAAGTTGATTCTGATTCATGGGGACCCTTTCCAAGGTTTTCTAGGGTTGTCATTCCCTTCTTCTATGGCAGTGATGGTGAACCTTGAGCTTCAATTCCCATAAACCCTAGTTCTTGTGACTCCACATAAATGGGTTTACTGCATACTTGGGCTTCTGGGAATTGAAGTCCAAGAACAGCTGGAGTGCCAAGGTTCACCATCACTGTGCTATGGGATGTCTAGTGCAGCTTGCCCATGGCTACATTGGCTGTCTCTTTTCCCAGGAGGCACAGTGGGGAATCAAACTCTTAACCTCTGACACTGCAGCCAGATACCTAATCTATGGGGCTATCCACCCAGCTGGTTTGATTATTACAGCATAGGTTTTCATGGTTGACATCCCACCTCACCAGAGAAGATTTTTCAGGAACAATCAGATTCTTGCCTGGTTTTGCTGCAGCTGTTTAACATGGGTACCAAGCCTGAGAATCATTATTTACTAGATCCCCTTCTATCTTCCAGTGCTGCACTCCAGAAATACTTAACTGATAGCTTGAGGAATGACTGTGTGGAAAAGATACCCTTAACTTGTTCCTGCTCTAGGCATTGTACATGACCTTTGCTCCCACCCCTCCTGCGAACCAGAAGAAATCATGTTTGGGTCATCCATTCTCCTTCTATTGCTGTTTCATTTAATTGTCTTTAAGGAATGGCTCATTGATCTCATGTTTCCCAGGCACATGTCGGCCTGAGATGCAGCAGGGATTAAAGAAGAAGGGCAGGCCTAGTTCAGGAATGTGAAAGAGCAAGTCCAAGAAGATTGATTAAACAGGAAATGACGAGTTCCCCTTAATTGGTGATTGAGGACATCATTTGTCCAGTAATTGGCAAAAGTCGGAGCAGTCGTGGAGTTGTGTCGCTGCTTCCAGAGAGGGGAAAAAAGAAAATAAACATC
Source organism: Bradypodion pumilum (assembly GCA_035047305.1). Taxonomy (NCBI): domain Eukaryota; kingdom Metazoa; phylum Chordata; class Lepidosauria; order Squamata; family Chamaeleonidae; genus Bradypodion; species Bradypodion pumilum. The sequence goes on from JAWDJD010000003.1 coordinate 9,673,649, forward strand.
TCTTCACATTATTAATTTGTGTGCTTTGTAGCATGCTGTGTTTAATGAATTCCCTTTCAGACAATTTTATAGAATAAAATTATGGTGGCGGTAAAATCGGTGGAAGTAAGACAAAAAAAATTTGCGCTCATCGTACAGCGTATTTAGAAACATTTGTCAAGAAATAACCCATGTCACCAGCATACAGATATGGGATGGCCCATCCCATACCCTTTAGGAGACATTTCTACCCACCCCATCTTAATGTCCATGACTTTTGTGTATATACATCATGATCTTTTTAAAATAATCAAATCTTTTGAGAAGGGCAGGCACAAATTGCCATCATCTGAAGGGCTATACCAGTGTTGGCGAACTTATGGCATCCATGTCAGAGGTGGCACTCTGTTGTGTCTGTAATAGTATACCTTTAAGCAATGTAACACTCGAATGAGTAGATATAATAACCACCAGCTGTAACACTGTAACCTTCTGTATCAGGTCGCGAGCTAGTGACCTCTAGGGGGCAATAGCGAGCACCCAGCTCACATGGTTCCAATTCCCCAAACAACTACAGTGCGGGAAGATTCCCGCCTCCACCTCACCTGGACAAGAAGGGCGTGATGGGGAATGACGTCACGCAGACAGTAGCCAATGGGCTATCGAGGAACCACTTTCAAATGTATAGTCATAGTATATATTGAGCTGTTCATCCACCATTACCACATGTTCCACCGGACCATCATGCAATAAAGATGTGTTAAGCCAACCCTTCGGCTGTTTCTATTGTCTTGGTTCTCATACACTAAACTGGCGACGAAGGTGGGATAATGGAGCCCCATGGAATCAAGACAACGCAGGCCGGTTTCAACATCAACAAACCGGAAGAATGGGAGCTCTTTGAAATGGACTTCCAAAGCGCACTGATGGTGTCCGACATCTCAGACGAGGGGAAGAAGAGGGCCATGCTCATCAGAATGCTCGGGTTCCCCGCCATGAAGGTATTGGTGGACCTGGTGTCTCCGAAGAAGGTGAACGAAGTGCCGGTCAAGCAGCTCCTGAAAGCGATGCACGACCATTTCCAGCCCTCGGTTTCGATGTTTTCGGCTCGGGACGCGTTCTGGAAGAGAGTCCAGGTGCCTGGTGAGTCCATGGCTGCCTTTGCAGCGGCCCTCCGGTTGGCCGCCAGCCCATGCAAATGGGAGAACCTGGAAATCGCCCACAGGGACTGCATGCTGTGCGGCCTGTGGGATGAGGAGGTTCAGCGAAAGCTGATGAACCAGGAGCCGCCCCCGACGCTGCAAGAGGTCGTGAAGGAGGCGCAGGCGGAGGAAGCCACAAGGGCCGGGGTTAAGGGGTTCAGAGCAAGGCCCCCACGACCCGACAAGGCAGCGGGCTCGGTGCAAGCGGCCAGGCGGGCGCCACACTCCTCCACAGAGAGCAGCGAGGACGAGGACATCCGGAAGGTGCGGAAGGAGGGCCGACGTTGCGACGGCTGCGGGGCGGCCCATGACCGCATCAAGTGCCCGTTCCGGAAGGCCGAGTGCCACAACTGTGGGCGCCGAGGGCACATAGCCAAGGTTTGCAGACGGCAGCACAGAGACCAGAAAGGCTCGACAGACCGCTCGCCGAGGACCCAGGAAGGCGTCCGGCCCTCGAGGAAGCAGGACGGCGTGGGCCACATCTCCGACGACAGCGACGACGACACCGCAGTCCACAGCGTGTCCTTAGGACACCCCCGTTATTTTGTTGAGGTACTGGTGCAAGGGGTCCCTGTTAAGATGGAGATATACTCGGGTTCCTCTTATTCAATCATTTCCCAGAGGGAGTTTTTGGGAATTTCCCCCAACGTGCGTCCCAAGCTCAGAGCACTGAGGTCTACGCTGCGGGACGTGCAGGGAAATAGCATTCCGGTGTTGGGGGTTGGAAAATTCAAGGTCCAATACAAGCAATGCGCCGCGGAACTTCCCCTGGTTGTTCTCAAGGGGGGGAGTTGTTGCCTCCTCGGGACTCAATGGTTTAAGCCCCTGGGTTTGTTCATTGGGGGGGTGCATGCCGTTGGGACTGACCCAATACAGGAGGTGTGTGACGCGCACCCCGAAGTGTTCAAGAAGGGACTCGGAAAATTCAAGGGACCCCCAGTTGCATTCGACCTGGACCTGGAGGTCCGCCCAATAAGACTCAAACCGCGCAGAGTGCCTTTTGCACTCAAGGACAAAATAGAGGCGGAACTGGACAAATTGGTGGGCCAGGGGATCCTTGTTCCTGTTGATTCCGCGGAGTGGGAAACTCCGATTGTAACAGCGCTGAAGGCCAACGGGGAGGTTCGAATATGCGCTGATTACAAATGCACCATTAATAAGGCGATACGCCCAAATGCGTATCCGGTGCCGGTAGTCAGCCACCTGTAGGCCAGGTTACATGGGGGGAGGTGCTTTGCAAAACTTGACCTGGCACAAGCATATCAGCAGCTCTTGGTAACCCCAGCTGCAGCTGCAGCGCAAACGATAGTCACTCATAAGGGGGCATTCCAGGTGACGCGCCTACAGTTTGGCATGAACTCGGCGCCAGGCATCTTCCAATCGCTCGTGGAACGCCTCTTAAAAGGTCTGGAGGGGGTCTTACCATACTTTGATGACGTGTTGATAACGGGGGGAGTGAGTCAGAACTGGCTGAGAGGCTAGACAAAGTACTGACGGTATTCGAAAAGGCGGGGTTGAGGCTGCGGAAAGACAAATGCGTCTTCTTCACAAAAGAGGTTGAGTTCTTGGGTTTCCGGGTAACCCCTGCAGGCATCAAACCCTCCAAATCAAAGGTGGCCGCTGTTCAAAATGCCCCCGCCCCACCTCCAAGCCCGAATTGCAGTCGTTCCTGGGGCTCGTAAACTTCTACCATTCCTTCCTGCCTCGGAAGGCATCGGTAGCAGAGCCGCTTCATAAGTACTAAAAAAGGACGAGGCGTGGAAATGGGGCGAGAGCTAGGAGAGGGCATTCAATGAGCTAAAGCAACTCTTGTCCTCAGACGCCATATTAACCCATTTTGACCCCAAGAGACCGGTGGTTCTGATATGTGATGCATCCCCAGTGGGAGTGGGGGCGGTTCTGTGCCACGTGTTGGAAAACGGGCGGGAGGCCCCGGTGGCGTTCTACTCCAGGTCCCTGTCTAAGGCAGAGCGAAACTACGCACAGACAGACAGGGAGGCGTTAGCGATAATTGCTGGGACAAAAAAGTTCCACGACTTCCTTTATGGCCACCCCTTTACCATTGTGACTGACCACAAGCCCCTGCTAGGCATTTTTACTGCAGACAAGCCCACGTCACAGATCCTGTCCCCTAGGATGCTCAGGTGGGCCATTTTTTTAACGCGTACCAGAACGCGCTGGTGTATCGCCCTGGAAAGGACATAAGCCGCGGACGCCCTGTCGAGGTCACCCCTCCCCCACACAAGCAGCCACGTGTGTGAGGTGGAACAAGACCACCAAGTGCTCATGATAGAGGTCTTAGATTCACCCCCCATAGTGCCCGCAGAGATCGCCAAGGCAACAGGCAAGGACAAGACGTTGGCCCTGGTCAGTTCTTGGGTCCTCCCCGGCGGCAGAGTTCGCCCCATTTTTTAGGAAAAAGCTAGAACTGTCTTTGGAGAGGGGGTGCCTCCTGTGGGGCCAGCGGGTAATCGTCCCTGAATCCCTGAGAGCTAGGGTGCTTAAACTGCTGCACGTCAGCCACCCTGGAGGCTCGACTTCCGCACAGGGAATGGGATGCAGCAAAGGGGCCATGGTCCCGCGTGCACATTGATTTTGCGGGCCCTTTCAGAGGGTCGCTTTTTCTCCTCATAGTGGATGCTTACTCCAAGTGGTTGGAGGTTATCCCAGTTGCGAACACCTCCTCAGCCGCAACAATTAAACAATTGCGCCGGGTGTTTAGCACGTTCGGTATACCCGACACCCTTATTAGCGATAACGCTAGTTGCTTCACGTCCGCCGAGTTCAGGGCATTCACCGACATTAACGCAATCCGGCACATCACCTACGCGCCTTTCTACCCGGCGACGAATGGCCAGGTAGAACGCCTCGTGCGTACCACCAAAGACGCGCTGAGGCGCATGGGCCCCGGAGATTTAAACCTGCAGTTGTGTCAGTTTTTGCTGGGATATAGGGTGACCCCCCCTTGCGTCAGGATACTCGCCCGCGGAGCTCCTCATGCGCAGAAAGCTGACCACGATACTGACAAGGCTAGACCCTACGAGGGTGGAGGACTCGGGGAGGAACATCGGGTTAGCGGGCACGAAGAGTTTCGAAATAGGCGCCCCGGTTCATTGCAGAAACTACGCTAGCGCAGGGCCAGCCTGGGTTCCGGGCGTAGTCATTGGGCAGACAGGTCCCATGTCGTATTGGGTAGAGACCGGCACAGGTCTACTCTGGAGGCGGCACGCAGACCAACTCCGGCGCCGGGTCGACGGAAACCAGAGCGCGGACAGCGCAGAACAGGATTCAACATTAGGGTTCTCCCCCACCCGTTCAGCCCAAGGGGGAGGAGAGGGGGGCCAGTGGTTCCCACCAAGGGGGGAAGGGCCCCCACCAGGGGGGGGAAAGGGAATAAGTTTGTCCCCATAGATATCCTGACGGATACCCCCACAGATACCCCAGTAGATGAATTTGAGTTTGAGTTACAAAACCGGGGGGGTTTTTCGGAGTGGTCCCCCACCCATCCAAGCGGGAAGCGGGGTTTTTCGTTAGCCCCCAGTGCCCCCGGTTTTCCCACAATGGAGTTTACCCCTACCCCAAAAGCTGCGGAGCCGCAGCAAGTCGTTAACAAGTCTCCCTCTCCCATTGCAGGACAAGAGACCAGGGAACACAGAAGCGATAGCGCCCCCGGGACAAGCCAGCCAGCCTTGCGCCCAAAACGCGCTTGCAATAAACCATATTGGATGAAAGACTTCGTCTCATCCTAGGGGGGAGGGATGTTGTGTCTGTAATAGTATACCTTTAAGCAATGTAACACTCGAATGAGTAGATATAATAACCACCAGCTGTAACACTGTAACCTTCTGTATCAGGACGCGAGCTAGTGACCTCTAGGGGGCAGTAGCGAGCGCCCAGCTCACATGGTTCCAATTCCCCAAACAACTACAGTGCGGGAAGATTCCCGCCTCCACCTCACCTGGACAAGAAGGGCGTGACGGGGAATGACGTCACGCAGACAGTAGCCAATGGGCTATCGAGGAGCCACTTTCAAATGTATAGTCATAGTATATATTGAGCTGTTCATCCACCATTACCACATGTTCCACCGGACCATCATGCAATAAAGATGTGTTAAACCAACCCTTCGGCTGTTTCTATTGTCTTGGTTCTCATACACTAAACACTCGGAGCCCTCTCTATGGGCACCCGTGCAGTCACCCAGCACAGAGTTTGCCCAGTGCCTCTGCCCAGCAGCCCAATGGGAGCGCTTCCTCCCTCTCCCCAGCACAGAGTTCGCCCCACCCTCTTTCCAGCAGCCCAATTGGAGGGTTTCCTTCCTCCCCTGTTGCTGTGTTGTTACATTGTGATAAATAAGTGGGTTTTAGGTTGCAGCTTGGCACTCGGTCTCTAAAATGTTGACTATCACTGGGCTATACAGTGGTGCTGCATGCAAAGACCATCTCCTTGCCCTTCTGACTTCTCACCTGTTTCCCAGGATGGTTGTTAGAAAAGGCAACTGGCAATGCTCTTCATGTGTGCCACCCCTTGACCCAGGCTGGAAGAGGGAGCTGTAGCTTCTTACTTGTCATATGCATGGTCTTTGGCAAAGCAGGAAAAAAATGGACTGAATCAGAGTCATTTGTGTAATTCAGGGGCCAACAGGGGTGGTGGTCAAGGAACAAGATGCTCCTGGTCACTTCCAGGTCACAGCAGAACCACAATGAATCTCTTTTATCCCATTCAGTGTTCACAAGGTTAAAGAGATGGTGGTCACTGATTTGAATTAAGCAAACAGGGAAATAGAAAGGAGTGCAGTGGATTCAGCAGCTGGTGCCAGAGGAGAAGACAAGTGACAGCTGACCCTCCCCAAGATCTCCCCATGGAGGCTCTAGGAGGGTTCAGATTAAGGTCATGGCATCTATCCTTTTGCAGCTACCCTAGCCACCATTTTGTAGAGATGCAGGGAAAAGACTGCAGTGGCTCAAGTGGCTAAGATGCTGAGTGGAAGGCAGGAGGTCAGCAGTTTGATTCCCGAGTGCTGCAGGATGGAATGAGTGCCCGTCTCTGTCCCAGCTCCTGCCAACCTAGCAGTTTGAAAGCAAGAAATTGCAGGTAGATAAATAGGGACCACTTCGGTGGGAAGGTAAACAGCATTCCATGCACTCCGGTGTCTAGTCATGCCCAGAGCTGTAGCGATTCCCACCCTGAGTTAGCAGTTTGCCCACCCTCAAACTCCCAGTTGCTTACACACACACACACACACACACACACACACACACACACACACACACACACACAGAGTTGTCCATCCTGAAAATAATATTCGCCTGCCACATGTCCACAGAAATGTCTGCCGAAGCAGACAGTGCTGACTCTTCGGCTTTGAAATAGAGATGAGCAATGAACCCTAGAGTTGGATACGACTGGCTTTCAAGCAAGAGAAACCTTTACCTTTACCTTAGGGGGGAAAATGGCTGTTTGGATAGCTATTTTGCTTTCCAGAGCATTCTTTTTCTTTCTTCTATCACTCTGCTGAATTAAGTTTTGAAATAACTAAACTCAACTGAATTATGGGCTAGAATCCTGTTGCAGCTCTCTCCCTGCCTATTGGGAATGATGCTACTATCATCATCAGGTTGCTCCCCTGTTCATTTTTCCAAGTTAGGATGCTCGTGTCCCTCGGGCCCCATGCGGCAAACTCAGGTTCACACACCCCCCCCAATTGAACAGCGCTTCCAGTGTTGGAGCGCTCACCACCTCTCAAGGCAGTTGGTCCCATTGTCGGACTGCTCTAACCATTAAGAGGTTTCCCCTGATATTCTGCCTATATCTGGCTTCCTGTAGTTTGCCCCCATTATTACGTATCCCGTACCCTGAGGTGACTGAGAAAAGATCTCACCTGACCTCTTTATGACCAACTTTCAGGTGTTTGAAGAGTGCTATCATATCCCCACCCCCAGTCTCATTTTCTCAATGCTAAGCATGCCCAGTTTCTGCACTCCTTGATCATCTTTGTTGCCATTCTCTGTACCTGCTCTGATTTGTTTCCATCTTCCTTTAAGTGTGGCATCCAGAATTGGACACAGTACACTAGATCTACAACAACTCCAAGATACTTCTTGCTTGTAGTATTACTGAGCCAAGAATCCTCCATCTTATAACTGTGCATCTGGATTTCCCCCCTTGGACATAATAGTCCTCCATGTCTCATTATGTAAGCTTACCAGGCCTTTGGGAAGTAAAAATTTATACTGGCACCTGCCCAAGATGGTATCTGGATTTCTACCTCTTTGTTTCAAGGGGGGGGGGGGGAGTGAATTGTTGCTCTTGAAAATCTTTCTGTACATTTAATGCCAACCCCAAACCCCCAAAAGCTGTTTTTTCAAAGCAGGAGTAAGTCTTCTAGCCAATTTTTTTCAATTTGGTTGTTTCCTTTTTGGTAGTTTTGGTGGCTTGTAGTTTTGGGTGGCTTGTACACTCCCAAGCAGCAGTTCAGTACCAGAGTACTGCACAATGGAGTGAGCACCCATCATTGCCCCAGCTCCTGCCAACTTAGCAGTTCAAAGGCAAGAAATTGCAGGTAGATATTAGATACTGCTTTGGTAGGAAAGGTAACAGTGTTTCTGGCATCTAGTCATGCCTGCCACATTACCTTGGAAACATCTGCAGATGCAGACAGCACTGACTCTTTGGCTATGAACGGAGATGAGCAAGGGCCCCAAGAGTCAAACACAACTGGCTTTCGAGCAAGTGAAACCTTTATCTTTACATTTACACTCCCAAGAGTGTTCAGAAGGGGCAGAAGTGTTGGCCAAGGACCCATTAAAGTGACTGCACCTGCTGTACCTTAGAATTTCTATAATTTTCCCCAGGATAATTGTGATTACCCATTGAACACATGCTGTTCCAAAGTGGGACCTAGTGTACAAGGGGCTTGATCAAAGCGGCTGTCTGCTCTAGAAGGAATATGGTAATTCTTCTAGATCAGGGGTGCCCAAACTATGGACCATGGGCTGGATCCGGCCCCCCAATTTATCCAGCCTGCTCCACCCTTGTCACTCCTGGAAGCAGAAGTAAAATGCACCCGTGCATGCGCAGAACACTGCCATAAATGCACCTAGGGCTGTTGTAAATGAGTTTACGACAGCCACAAGTGCATTTACGGAAGTGTTCTGCACATACATGGGTGCATTTTGCTTCCGCTTCAGGTGGGATGAACCACATGACCAGTCCACTGAACCACGTGACCGGCCCACAACCCAAAAAGTTTGGGCACCCCTCTTCTAGAATCTGTAGCTTCCTGCAGAGACCTGCTGAGCCCTCAATTACTGATGAGGAAGACGGCTGTCGCCTTTTGAAAGTCATTCTTTTCCCATTGCCTGTAGCTGAGTGCATGAGGCTGAGCATAGAGGCAGCTCTGTGTTTGTTTAAGATGAGCTGTGTGTTTGCAAGCTGTTAGCACAAGTCAGCGTTTTCTCAAAGAATGATGCATGCAATATTTTAAACTTTTCCTCTCATGCTCTCTAAGCAGAGGATGATTACATTTGTAAATTGCCTTCTGTGTCTCCATGTGTTCTTCTTGCTGGAGGCGAGAGATATTTTGAGGATTTCTGGTTTGCATACACTAAAGTGACAGTAACATGTGTGTAGTTTCCCTGCTCGCTAGCAGAAGCAAGCATTTCCCGCTGGGGTGCCTTCCAAATGGGCTGGATTACAACTCCCATCTTCACCAGTCAGCAAGCCGGCCACTGCCTTTGATTTTGAAGTGTTTCTTCCATACCATCTGGTCTGTGCATGATCCTTTCTAAGAGCATTTGGAGCCAGAGGTGCTGGCTGATCCTAACAGCTAGTAAGCTTACTGGACAGTCTGAAGTCCTAGATTGCTGGGCTTTGGACCTCCAGAAGATGCATAGCATAATCCTGGTCATTAACCTATTGGCTAAACATGAAGGGGAAGGAAGATAAATAAGCATTCTCCTTGCTTTGGCTGGACTTTTGTTGTTCAACTAGTTGCATAAAGAGACCCACAGGCAGCACATGAATGATCATGAGCCTGGGAACCTTCTGGAGCTGAGGAGATGTTAACTTGACTCCACTCCTATTTGCGTATCATAAAGGTGAAGGTCTCCTTTCCTCAAAACCCAGTTGTGTCTGACTCTAGAGAACAGTGCTCAACTCCGTTTACAGACAAAGAGCAAGGGCTATCTGCATATGCAGGCATTTCTGTGGTCATGTGGCAGGCACGACTAGATGTCAGAGCACACGGAATACTGTTACCTTCCCTGCTGAAGAAGTACCTATTTATCTACTTGCAATATCTTGCTTTTGAACTGCTAGGTTGGCAGGAGCCAGGACAGACGATGGGAGCTCACTCTGTCACCCAGCACTCAGATCTCGTACTGCTGAAATGCTGACCTTCCAGTAATGAAGCTCGGCTTCTCAAGCACTAAGTCACTGAAGCCCCATTTATGGGTTTAGGCAACATAATGCTGGCCAACAGAGATGTGAGTTTGGGATTATATCTTCTTCTTCTAGTGCCATATTCAATTCCGAATATTGGCCATCATCATGGTGATCAGGCCATGAAGAGTGTCCTGGGAACAATATAATACAGTGGCTTCCATTTGCCTTCTGTGTCAGAACATGACACCTGTACCACTCATCTGGTTCCACGAGTCACTTTCTGGTCCTGAGAACTTCTCATCCCCAGGTCAGTATTGATGAAGCTGCTGTTCTCCATCAAGATGGATTCAAGTGGGATTTAATCCACTTGAAGGACCATCACCCTTCCTCGTGGACTTCATCACCCAAGGTCATTTGTCCTAAGGGTTGTCAGGTTAGTTAGCCACCACTTGACAATCAGTGTTGAGTTGCTGGCGTACTCTATTATCAGAGCAGGAAAACCTGGCCAGACAAAGTTTGATTGTATGGACTGCAAATACCATAACTCTCTGTTCTGTGAGTTCCTTCTACCTTGCAGACATCTGACAAACACCCAACATTCAGAACATTCAGAAAATCTCAATATCTCATCCCAACTGGCCAATGGCTTAAGCTAAATTTGGATCAGGCTCTTTCTGTGAGATTTTGCCTGTTTGTAGCATGTGAGCACAAACATCAGAAAGGCATTGATATAGGTTACTTCACTCCTCTTTCTTGATGTTTCTCATCCCTGTGAGTCATTTAGCAGCTGCTGATTGTGAATGGATATTAATAACAGTATAGTTATTTTTGCCCTGTTTTAGAAATATAACTTTCTAGAAATATAGAAATATAATTTTCTATTTCTGGAAAGTTATTCTGAAAAGTAGTGAATTTTTTTTAATTAATATATTTCTAAGCATGTTAGATTGACATAAGGAGGTTTAAAAATAAATATAATTGCATTAAAGTTATCTAGCCAGAAACCTATTAATTTTTTATATATGTAATTTTATAAACATTAATAGGATTTGGCTTAAGTCAGTATATACAGCCTTAAGTTGAATCAAAACAAGGAATGTCTGCTAGTTAAAAAATAGATGCTTTTATTCTTCATTCTACACCAGTGTAATTTGGCACATGATGGAGAATGGATGTCTTGACTTCTTAACTAGTAAAGGGAAAGGTCACCCTTGCTCAAAAGTCAGTCGTATCCGACTCTAGGATTCAGTGCTCATCTCTATTTATAGCCAAAGAGCCAGTGCTGTAGCAATTCACTATTATGATTCAGGCAGTTTTTTTTATACTGGCATATGAAAGTGACAGGAATCTTTCCACTAATACAATTTAAACAGCTTGAAACTAGAAATCTGTTTTGCACCCTTGACCTGCTCCATGCCAAGATAGGTAAAGGTAAAGGTCACGCTTGCTCGAAAGCCAGTTGTATCCGACTCTAGGGTCCAGTGCTCATTTCTGTAGACATGTGGCAGGCATGCCTCGACACTGGAGTGCACGGAATGCTGTTTACCTTTTCACCAAAGTAGTCCCTATTTATCTACTTGCAAATTCTTGCTTTTGAGCTGCCCAAAGATCTTCGGACTTTCTCCCACAGAGCAGAGCGGAGACTGGTGAGAGGAAGTGAAGCAGAAAATGCCAAGGTGGTGTTTCCCTTTAAAGTATGGGCTTTGAGCAGCGCCACACACTCGTCCATCCTGGTAAATTCTCTCCTCACCACAGGGCTGATCATACTGCAAATTTACCTTGGCGTATACCAAAGAACCATGCGACACTTATCTTTATTTATCTTCTCCCTAAATTTTAAAATAACTAAATTATAAAATTGCACACACAAAGAGATGAAACTACACTATCCCCTTTTCAATTAAAACAGCATTATGATGATAGCACAGTACAAGTATTGGTTTGTGGAGCCAGAGGTTGAGATTTCGATCCCCTCATTGTGTCTTCTCTTGGGCAAACTGCACAGTCTCAGGACATCCCCAAAAGAAAGATGTGGGAAACTAGTTCTGTGTATTCTTTACCTAGAAAATCCTGGAAAGGGTTGGCGTAAGTTGGGATCTACTTGATGGCGCACAATTCAATTATTTTTAGAAAGCCAAATCAGATATAACTTTTTTTTTGCACTGATTCACATGAAATTTTGGAGAGATGATAAGGATATCAGGTGGGGTGGGGGAAGAAGCCTTCCAAATTTAAACCAGGTAGCTTCTAAGGTTTGCACATTAGGCTCTTTAGAAAAAACACATTGAAATGAATTGTCTCTAAGCTGATCCAATGCTACTCTGGACATTAATCAAGTTGTAAATTCGGTTCATCTCACTCCCAAACTCCATTTTGAGTCATTCTGGACCTCATCCAAAATTGGTCTGAATTGGTCCAGTTCCTTTAGTGATCCATGCAAATTCCAATGCACAACTCTAATTTGCCCTGGTTGCTGCTCCTATCTTCCATTACTCTTATGTGACCATTATTTATGCCAGTTGTGTGTCATGTTCTATTAATCTCTGCCAGAGAGAACAAAGTATCAAAAACTTTAATGAGTCAGACATCCCAAGAAAGATAACAGTAACCTGAATAGCACTGACTTTATCACTCTGTTCTGTAATTTGCTTCACTGGCTTTATCCATTCTCATTTCTTTACAACCACGTTGATTGCTAAGGGACCTGGCCGAAAGGAAAAGGAAAGGAAAGAAAACCATATCTCATCTGAGAACTGGGTGTTTATTAATACCCACAATCACTTATACTGCTTTTTAAAGGCATGAACTGATCTATTCCTACAACATATTCCCTTAGAGAACCAGTTTGGTTCATATCCTTGCTTTGAATTGCTTTTGCTGGACTGTATCCTGTAACTTGCTATGCTTTCAATACACTTATAAAATGCCTGAGGAGGCTTGGAGTGATTTCTTGGCTCAACGCTACTTTATCTGCACATATCTGATGCCCGGGTTGTCCAGCGAGGGGGCTGCAACTCAGAAGGACAATAGGGCCTACCCGTGAGTAAGGATCCTATTGTTACACCAATCTTAAATTACAAACAGAGACGAAAAATTAAAGTGATTTGTCCATTTGGAGAGAATGTTTTGGACTTCCATACCTTACAAGGCATAAGTGAAAAGAGGAGAACGACAAAGACCATGAGGCAGACCCAATGGAAGGTGGAGAAATAACATCAAATACAGTAATACCTCATACAAAGTCCGCTTCATACAACATCGGATTCATACAACATCGCCTAATTCCTTGAAAAAAGTTGCCTCATACAAAGTCATGTATGAGGCATTGGGGTTTTCCCAGATTGCATTGTGCCTGGGCAGTATAAAAGGCAGGACAAATGCGTGCATTGCTCTTGTGGGTTTTGCATGAGGCGAAGAGTGTTTAGGAGTGGTTTTGAGCACGGTTTTGGATTTTTTTGAATTTTTTCGTCAGAATGTTTAGAAGCATTCCTGGGATTTTTGCAACATTCTTCAGGTTCTTGGACAATCAGGGTTGTTTGACATGTTTTTGTAATGTTTTTAGGCTTTAAACAATGATTTCTTAAAGTTCTGTCAGTTTCCTGTCTGTTTCCTTGACTTTGTCCTGAAGTCTGTGCTGTTACAGTACAATGTATCTCTATAGAAACAACGTTGTATGAGGCATCGCAGCAAGGATTTGGACGTTGTATGAGGCATCGTCGCTAGGATTTTGCATGCCTCATACAAAGTCCAAATCCGTATAAAGTCCAAACTTGTGGAACCAAGTTTGGACGTTGTATGAGGTATCACTGTACATATATTAAAAGAGCAACAAACAGTGGAGGGCTCTAAGAACATAAGAACAGCCTTGCTGGAACAGGCCACAGCCCATCCAGTCCAGCATTCTGTCTCACACAGTGGCTCACCATTTGCTTCAGGGTATTATTCCCATGCAGATGCCTTCACCTGCTTAGGATTCCCTGGAAATGGCATTGAGAGATATCCTGCCTATCTCTCCACCCGGAGGTTGTCCTTAGGTATCCATAATTATAGACATTGATACTCTTGTCCTCCATGAACTTGTCTAATCCTTTCTTAAAGCTGTCAAGACTGACAGCTGTCACCACTTCTTCTGGCAGGGAGTTCCATAGACCAGTAATCCTCTGGGTGAAAAAGTACTTTCTCTTATTTGTTTGAGAACTAGTACCCAAAAGTTTCATGGAGTGTCCCCTAGTTCTAGTGTTATGCGATAGGGAAAACAGTTTTTCCTTATCTACTTTGTCCACACCGTGCATGATTTTATAAACTTCAATCAGGTCACCTCTTAGACGTCGTCGTTCAAGAGTGAAGAGGCCCAACCGTTGCAGCCTCAGATGGTAAGGAAGGTGTTCCAGTCCCCTAATCATTCTGGTTGCCCTCCTCTGCACTTTCTCCAGCTCCATAATATCCTTCTGGAGGTATGGCGACCAGAACTGTACACAGTATTCCAGATGGGGCCTCACCATAGATTTATAAAGAGGCAAAATGACACTTGCTGACTTATTTTCTATACACTTCCTAATGAATCCTAGCACTAAGTTTGCTTTTTTCACGGCTGAGGCACACTGGGTTGACACCTTCATTGAGTTGTCCACCAGGACACCAAGGTCCCTTTCCTGGTTTGTCACAGAGAGTTCAGACCCCATCAGTTTATAAATGTAATTGGAGGTTTTTTTGCCCCAACGTGCATCACTCTGCACTTACTAATGTTGAAGCTCATTTGCCACTGTTTTGCCCACTCCCCCAGTGTCAAGAGATCCCTCTGGAGCTCCTCACAATCTCTCACAGTTTTCACTACCCTGTATAATTTAGTGTCGTCATCAAATTTGGCTACCTTGCTATTTACTCCTACTTCTAGATCATTTATGAAGTGCCATAACATGAACCTTGCATCTCCTTCATCTCCTGAAGGGGTAAAAGAGGAAGTGACGATGAAGAACTGATCTGAATTAGAGCTGAGCAAGGATAGACATCCAACAGCTTGTATGGCATGATAGGGAGGATGAGTCCCAGCTCAAGATTGTACAGAGAAGAAAATGTCAAAGTATTGAGATACTTTGGCTTGTAGTCTCCAAAATCTCCCAGTCAGCAATTCACTACCATGAAAGTTTGCCTACTGTTTTGTTAGTGTCACTACTCTTCCAGCTACATTTCAACAGCAATTGCGACAGCTCTCTATAATGCAGGAGCCTTTGCAATGAGAAGACTGGTTACCTCAGATTGGCACCATCAGATTGGCACCAGATTGGCACCATTTAATCATGGCAGCCTTCCACCCCAAGGTAGCTGCCATCTCCAATGCTGAAGGGCAGCCACCTTCTATGCACCAATATTTGAAAATGAGGATGAAGCTGAACAAGATATTGCTTCAATATGAATCCGTGAGATAGGACATGCTGTTTACACATGCAAGCAAATATGGTTGTTGTTTGTTTATTCAGCTCTGATTGCATACAGAAAGTATTTCCACACACAGAAAATTAGCAGGTCATGGGGAAGTCTTCAGCAGTGAGAATAATCCATTTTGCTCCTACCATTGAGCATTGTTTGTATCTCATTTGGACACAACATAAGGCAATACCGACCATCACAAAGAAACAACTCATACAAAGCATATTCATTGCCACCTTATGTTACCAGTGCCAAACATGGATACTTACAACAAAACATAAACAAAAGTCAATCACCACAGAAATGAGAGGTCTGAGGAAGGCTGCTGGGGTGACTAGAAGGGATGGAATCAGGAATGAGATTACAAGGGAAAGAATTGAGTGGTGTACCCACTAGGAGGGCGGGATATAAATGCGCAAAATAAAAAAATAAATAGGAATAGAATCAATCCTAAATTACATAAGGGTACAACAAATAAAGTGGTTTGCCCATCTGGGGAGAATGGCTTGGAATTCCATACCTTACAAGACATATGTGGAAAGAGGAGAACAACAAAAAACACGAGGCAGACCCAGAGGAAGGTGGAGAGATAACAGCAAAAAAAATTATAAGAACTCCAAATAACACTGGAAAGGCCGCTAGAAATGCCAGAGTAAGAACCTGCTTTCCCCCGATGTTGTGTATAAGAAAGTATGCCTTTAAACAATGTAACAGAATAACTTCCAGCTGTAACTCTGTAACCTCCTGTATTAGGACGCGAGCTAATGTCCACCAGATGGCAATAGCGAGCGTCCAGCTCACATGGTTCCAATTCCACAAATACCTACAGCGCGGGAAGATTCCCGCCACCACTTACCTGGACAAGAAGGGCGTGACCAGAAATGACGTCACGCAGACAGTAGCCAATGGGCTACCAAGGAACCACATTCAAATGTATAGCCTCTGTATATATTCAGCTGTTCGTCCACCATTACCACATGTTCCCCCGGACCACCATGCAATAAAGATGTGTTAAGCCAATCCTTCAGCTGTTCCTGTGTCTTGGTTCTCATACACTAAATTGGCGATGAAGGTGGGATCAATGGACCCCCACG
This sequence comes from Bradypodion pumilum, assembly GCA_035047305.1. Lineage (NCBI taxonomy): Eukaryota > Metazoa > Chordata > Lepidosauria > Squamata > Chamaeleonidae > Bradypodion > Bradypodion pumilum. The sequence goes on from JAWDJD010000003.1 coordinate 9,689,736, forward strand.
AGATCAAGACACACGCTGGTTTCGACATCAACAAGCCGGAAGATTGGGAGCTCTTCGAAATGGACTTCCAAAGCGCGCTGGTGGTGTCCGACATTATGGACGAAGGAAAGAAGAGGGCCATCCTCACCCGGATGCTGGGACGTGCCGCCATGAGAGTACTGGTGGACCTGGTTTCGCCGAAGAAGGTGAGCGAGGTGTCGGTCAAGCAGCTCCTGAAAGCGATGCGCGACCACTTCCAGCCCTCGGTCTCGATGTTTTCGGCTCGAGACGCATTCTGGAAGAGAGTCCAAGCGCCTGGGGAGTCCATCGCAGCCTTTGCAGCGGCCCTCCGGTTGGCCGCCGGCCCTTGCAAGTGGGAGAACCTGGAAATCGCCCTCAGGGACCGCATGCTCTGTGGCCTGTGGGACGAAGAAGTTCAGCGAAAGCTGATGAACCAGGAGCCGCCCCCGACGCTGCACGAGGTCGTGAAGGCGGCGCAGGCTGTGGAAGCCACGAGGGCCGGAGTCAAGGGGTTCAGGGAAAGGCCCCCACAACCCGATAAGGCAGCGGGCTCGGTGCACGCGGCCAGGCGAGCGCCACAATCCTCCACGGAGAGCAGCAAGGATGAGGATGTCCGGAAGGTACGGAAGGATGGCCGACGATGCGACGGCTGCGGGGTAGCCCACGACCGCGCCAAGTGCCCGTTCCGGAAGGCTGAGTGCCACAACTGTGGACGTCGAGGGCACATAGCCAAGGTTTGCAGACGGCGGTGCGGGGACCAGAGAGGCTCGACAGACCGCCCACCGAGATTCCAGGAAGGCACCCGGCCCTCGAGGAAGCAGGACGGCGTGGGCCACATCTCCGACGGCAGCGGCGACAACGCCCCAGTTCACAGCGTGTCCTTAGGACACCCCCGTTACTTTGTTGAGGTACTGGTGCAAGGGGCCCCCATTAGAATGGAGATAGACTCGGGGTCTTCATATTCAATCATTTCCCAGAGGGAGTTTTTGGGAATTTCCCCCAACTTGCGGCCAGGCTCAAAGCACTGAGGTCCACGCTGCGGGACGTACAGGGAAATAGCATTCCGGTGTTGGGGGATGGAAAATTCAAGGTCCAGTACAAGCGGCACGCCGCGGAACTGCCCCTGGTTGTCCTCAAGGGGGGAAGCTGTAGCCTTCTCGGGACTCAATGGTTTAAGCCCCTGGGTTTGTTCATCGGTGGGGTGCATGCCGTTGGGACTGACCCTATACAAGAGGTGTGTGACGTGCACCCCGAAGTGTTCAAGAAGGGACTTGGAAAATTCAAGGGACCCCCAGTTGCGTTTGACCTGGACCCAGAGGTCCGCCCAATAAGACTCAAACCGCGCAGAGTGCCTTTTGCACTCAAGGACAAGATAGAGGCGGAACTGGACAAATTGGTGGGCCAGGGGATTCTTGTTCCTGTTGATTCCGCGGAGTGGGAAACTCCGATTGTAACAGCGCTGAAGGCCAACGGGGAGGTTCGCATATGCACAGATTACAAATGCACCATTAATAAGGCGATACGCCCAAATGCGTATCCGGTACCGGTGGTCAGCCACCTGTTGGCCAGGTTACATGGGGGGAGGTGCTTTGCAAAACTTGACCTGGCACAAGCATATCAGCAGCTTTCGGTAACCCCAGCTGCGGCTGCTGCGCAGACGATAGTCACTCATAAGGGGGCGTTCCAGGTCATGCGCCTACAGTTTGGCGTGAACTCGGCGCCAGGTATCTTCCAATCGCTCGTGGAACACCTCTTAAAGGGGCTAGAGGGGGTCTTACCATACTTTGATGATGTGTTGATAACGGGGGGGGGGGAGCAAATCTGAATTGGCTGAGAGATTAGACAAAGTGCTGACGATATTCGAAAAGGCGGGGTTGAGGCTGCGGAAAGACAAATGCGTCTTCTTCGCCACAGAGGTTGAGTTCTTGGGTTTCCGGGTAACCCCTGCAGGAATCAAGCCCTCCAAATCAAAGGTGGCCGCCATTCAAAATGCTCCTCGCCCCACCTCCAAGCCCGAATTGCAGTCGTTCCTGAGGCTCCTAAACTTCTACCATTCCTTCCTGCCTCGGAAGGCATCGGTGGCGGAGCCGCTTCACAAGCTTCTAAAAAAGGACGAGGCATGGAAATGGGGCGAGAGCCAAGAGAAAGCGTTCAATGACCTGAAAAAACTCCTAGCCTCAGACGCCATACTAACCCATTTTGACCCCAAGAGACCAGTAGTCCTGATATGTGATGCGTCCCCAGTGGGGGTGGGGGCGGTTCTGTGCCATGTGATAGAAAACGGGTGGGAGGCTCCGGTGGTGTTCTACTCCAGGTCCCTGTCTCAGGCAGAGCGAAATTACGCACAGACAGACAGGGAAGCGTTAGCAATAATCGCTGGGACCAAAAAGTTCCACGATTTCCTCTATGGCGGCCCTTTTACCATCGTGACCGACCACAAGCTCCTGCTAGGCATTTTTACCGCAGACAAGCCCACGCCACAGATTCTGTCCCCTAGGATGCTCAGGTGGGCCATTTTTTTAAACGCATACCAGAACGCGCTGGTGTATCGCCCTGGAAAGGACATAAGCCACGTGGACACCCTGTCGAGGTCACCCCTTCCCCACACAAGCGGCCACGTGTGCGAGGTGGAGCAAGACCACCAAGTGCTCATGATAGAGGTCTTGGATTCACCCCCCGTATTGCCCGCAGAGATCGCCAAGGCGACAGGCAAGGACAAGACGTTGGCCCTGGTTAGTTCTTGGGTGCAGAAAGGGTGGCCAACATCCCCCCCAGCGACGGAGTTCGCCCCGTTTTTTCGGAAAAAGCTAGAATTGTCCTTAGAGAGGGGGTGCCTCCTGTGGGGCCAGCGAGTAATTGTCCCTGAATCCCTGAGAGCGAGGGTGCTCAAACTGCTGCACGTCAGCCACCCCGGAATTGTCCGCTCCAAGGCGCTGGCCAGGAGCTACTTCTGGTGGCCTCAGTTGGACGCCGATATCGAGCACATGGTGGGCACTTGCGCGAGCTGCCAGAGCTCCCGGCCCGAAGAAGCTCGTCTTCCGCACAGGGAATGGGACACGGCAAAGGGGCCGTGGTCCCGCGTGCACATTGACTTTGCGGGCCCTTTCAGAGGATCTCTTTTTCTCCTTGTAGTGGATGCTTACTCCAAGTGGCTGGAGGTTCTCCCGGTTGCGAACACCTCCTCAGCCACAACTGTTAAACATTTGCGGAGGGTGTTCAGCACGTTCGGCATACCAGACACCCTTATTAGCGATAACGCTAGTTGTTTCACGTCCGCTGAGTTTAGGGCATTCACCGAGATCAACGCCATCTGGCACATCACCTCCGCACCCTTCCACCCGGCGACAAATGGCCAGGTAGAACACCTCGTGCGTACCACCAAAGACGCGCTGAGGCGCATGGGCCCCGGGGATTTAAACCTACAGTTGTGTCAGTTTTTACTAGGATACAGAGTTACCCCCCTAGCGTCAGGGTACTCGCCTGCAGAACTCCTAATGCGCAGGAAGCTGACTACGATACTGACCAGGCTAGACCCCTCTAGGGTGGAAGACACTGGAAGGAACATCGGGGTTGCGGGCACGAAGAGTTTCGAGATAGGCGCCCCGGTTCATTGCAGGAACTACGCTAGCGCAGGGCCGGCCTGGGTTCCGGGCGTAGTCATTGGGCAGACAGGCCCCGTGTCGTATTGCGTAGAGACCAGCACAGGTCTATTCTGGAGGCGACACGCAGACCAACTCCGGCGCCGGATCTCCGAAGACCAGGGCGCTGACAGCGCAGAAAAGGATTCAACGTTAGGGTTCTCCCCCACCCGTTCAGCCCAAGGGGGAGGAGAGGGGGGCCGGTGGCCCCCACCACGGGGGGAAGGGAAGGCGTTTGTCCCCGTAGATATCCTGTCAGATACCCCCATAGATTCCCCAGTAGATGAGTTTGAGTTTGAGTTACAAAACCGGGGGGGGGGTTTCGGAGTGGTCCCCCACCCATCCAAGCGAGAAGAGGGGTTTTGCGTTAGCCCCCAGTGCCCCCGGTTTTCCCACAATGGAGTTCCTCCCTACCCCAAAAGCCGCGAAACCACGGCAAGTCACTAACGAGTGTCCCTCTCCCATTGCAGGACAAGAGACCAGGGAGCAAAGAAGCGATAGCGCCCCCGGGACAAGCCAGCCAGCCTTGCGCCCAAAACGCGTTTGCAATAAACCATATTGGATGAGAGACTTCGTCTCATCCTAGGGGGGAGGGATGTTGTGTATAAGAAAGTATGCCTTTAAACAATGTAACAGAATAACTTCCAGCTGTAACTCTGTAACCTCCTGTAGTAGGACGCGAGCTAATGTCCACCAGATGGCAATAGCGAGCGTCCAGCTCACATGGTTCCAATTCCACAAATACCTACAGCGCGGGAAGATTCCCGCCACCACTTACCTGGACAAGAAGGGCGTGACCAGAAATGACGTCACGCAGACAGTAGCCAATGGGCTACCAAGGAACCACATTCAAATGTATAGCCTCTGTATATATTGAGCTGTTCATCCACCATTACCACATGTTCCCCCGGACCACCATGCAATAAAGATGTGTTAAGCCAATCCTTCGGCTGTTCCTGTGTCTTGGTTCTCATACACTAAACCCGTGAAACACAAAGGGGGGAAAAGGGAAGTAAAGAAGAAGACTAAACATTGCGAAGTTTTTATGGAACTTCTGATGATAACTCTATCAAATTCCTGGCTTTTTGACATTCAAAAAAGATGAGACTGCTATCCTATAGTTGAAAAAAGCAAATCTAACTGGGATTCCTCAATGTAGATTCCAACACTATTTGAATATTTAATTGTTTCACCACCACCAGTTTATAATGAAACTTGGTCAAGTTTGTCCACCTCTGAAAATTAGCCTGTCATGGAGAAGACTATAGTAGTAACCGGAAGGATCCCCATATGCTTTCTGTGGAAAGTTCTGAAGTATTAATTGCCAAAGTCCCACTAGGTAACTTCTGGTCTAGGTGTAATTGGTCCTTTTAAGGTGACCTTTTTGGTACTTAAATTCTATGGATCCCATCACATTTTTAAGATTGTCAGTTGTAACATACACTATAACAATAGCTTCAGTTTTACTGCCCTAGTTTTGAAACAACTGGTTCATTCTGATCCCTCATTGTAGTCAAAAGAGGATTAGCCGCTGCTTTTGAAACGAGATGAATATCACTTGCAGCAAATCGGTAGATGTGTAGATTGGGGGCAAGATTAAAATCCATTTGTTTTCAGGTTGCTTTGATCAGTAAAGTGTGTTGGGTTTAATTTCATCTTTTAAAAAAATAAAGAGGCAACAGAGGTCCAGGTGCCTTTTGTGGTTTAAAAATAAATCTCACCCTATTTTTGAAAGAACAAATATTGCAAGTAGATAAATAGGGACCACTTCGGTGGGAAGGTAACAGCATTCCGTGCGCTCCGGTGTCTAGTCATGCCTGCCACATGACCACTGAAACGTCTGCAGAAGCAGACAGAGCTGGCTCTTCGACTTTGAAACAGAGAAGAGCACTGAACCCTAGAGTTGGATACGACTGGCTTTCGAGGAAGGGAAACCTTTAGCTATTTCTGGCATACAATTTCTACTTCAGTCAAGAATTTGCAGTTTAAGTATAGCTAAGAGCAAGGAAGGTCCTACTAGGTCTTGAATAGTGATGGGAGAGAATTACACTTGAGTCAAATTTTTTCATAAGAATTTGCTAACATGTACAGAGAAAACAAAGCTTTCAATTTCTTCTATTTGGGCCCAAATTTTAACTACTCCATTCATAAAGCTCCATGTTTGAATCCTAGTACAGGTCGCCCTGTTCTGAGAACTACCATGGATAGCTGAAACCACAGATAACAGCAAACCATATATTTACACTGTGGGCAGTTTTAATGTGGTTAGTTTTTAATAGGTGGGTGGGTATGCTGGGGTTTTAATTGTTTTTAATATGTATGTTTTAATCCTGTTGTGAGCCGCCCTGAGTCGGGTTCGCCTGATTGGGCAGCATAGAAATTTGAGTTATAAATAAATATAAATAAAATAAGCCAAACTGTGGATAATAAATCTGCTGATATGGGGGCAACCTGAATATTCAGTCATGAGGCTGTAAACTAGGCCACCATCTCTTTTTCTTTGATCACCTCTTGCTCTTTAATGTATACTTGGCAGGCAGATACAAGACAGTATTTCCCTATGAATCTATGGACTTGTAATTATGTACCATCAAGCTGCCTCCAATTATTAGCAACTCTATGAATGAATGGCCTCCAAATGATCTACCATTAACTAACCTGCTCACCTCAAAGCTATGGCTTCCTTTATGAGTCCATAGTTCTCATCTTTGGCCTCCCTCTTTTCCTGCCACTTTCAGCCAATTGCCTAAGATGGGTACAAATAGGACCAAATATCGTTTTCACTTCCTTTTGGAAGAACCCACCACTATTTGAACATTTCTTCCTGTTTATGACAAGGAAATGTCAAAATGGGAATTAAAACATGCACATGGAAGAAAGTGAAACGACAGGTGGGATAGAACAAAGGATGGGAGGAAGATAGGTAAAGGTAAAGGTTTCCCTTGCTCGAAAGCCAGTCGTATCCGACTCTAGGGTGCAGTGCTCATCTCTGTTTCTAAGCCGAAGAGCCAGCGCTGTCTGCTTCTGCAGACGTTTCCGTGGTCATGTGGCAGGCACAACTAGACACCGGAGCGCAAACACTTTAGACCAGTGTTTCCCAACCTTTGGTTTTTGGACTTCAATTCCCAGAAGCCTAAGTCAAATTCCCAAAGCACTGATCAGCCAATATACTAACTTAGTCTTCTGGGAATTAAAGTCCCTCTGTGGGGTGTGGGGCCCACGTTGGGAACTTCGGCTCTATACAGACTTGTGTATTTCAGTTTAAATAAAGGTAAAGGTCGAAAGCCAGTCGTATCTGACTCTAGGGTTCAGTGCTAATCTCTATTTCAAAATCAAAGAGCCAGCACTGTCTGCTTCTACAGACATTTCTGTGGTCAAGTGATAGGCATGACTAGACACCGGAGTGCATAGAACGCTGTTACCTTCCCACCGAAGTGGTCCCTATTTATCTACTTGCAATTTTTTGCTTTCTAACTGCTAGGTTGGCAGGAGCTAGGACAAAGACGGGAGCCCATTCTGTCCTGCAGTACTCGGGAATCGAACTGCTGGCCTTCCGCCTCCCAGTCAGTGTCTTAGCCACTTGAATCAGGGTTAAATACAAAGAAAGAAACCAGTCCCAGACCTGTTTCCAGACTCCAATCTTTCTTTGATATTTACATTAACACCCTCTTTCTGACATTCCAGAGCTCTGGCATTACGTTTTGCTCAGTGCATCTACTATAGAGAGGCACAATGTATTTTTGGATCTTATGCAACAAAAAGAAAATCCTCCCTTGGTTGTGGGATCTCAATAGTCATCTTGCTAAGAGAATCAGATTTTTTTTAAACAACAAAAAAAATTCTTCTATCAAAATCTGCTGACACCCATCAAAAAAGCAGGAGGTGGGAGAAAGGGTCGCCTTTTTGATGGATCTGTCAGTCCCTTGTTTAACAATGCCTTAATTTTACTTCTTATGGGTATGGCTTATGTAATGACATGGGGGATTAGACAAGGTTGCTTTGTTGCCAGGAAAGACTAATGTTTCTGCATGTTTAAAAGGTAAAGGTTGCCCTTGCTCAAAAGCCAGCTGTATCTGACTCTAGGGTTTGGTGCTCATCTCTCTATATAGCTAAAGAGTCAGCACCGTCTGTGTCTGCTGTCATTTCCGTGGTCATGTGGCAGGCGTAACTAGACATCAGAGCACATGGAATGTTGTAACCTTTCCCACCAAGGTAGTACCTATTTATCCACTTGCAATTTCTTGTTTTCGGACTCCTAGTTTGGCAGGAGCTCACTCTGTTGACCTGCGAACCTTCTAGCCATCAAGTTCAGCCACCGCAGTCCCTCTCTGCATTGTTTACTCAGAAGGAAATCAGACTTTCCCCAAGAATTGGGCAAAATGGGTCCCCTCCAAATGTTTTGGGGATGAAACCTCCCTCAGCTCTGCTAATGTTTGCTTGGATTTGTAGAAGAGAGGCAGAAGCAAGAATAAACTGATCTCAGAAAGGAAGCAGGAAGGAAGCATCATAGATTTAGAAAAGAAAAGAAAAACCTCTGTATTTCCCTCACCGTGACCATCATCCTACTTCAGATCATTTGCAACATGCACTGATGTTCTCTTCCAAAAGTATATATTACTAAATTTCAAACCAGCTTTGCCATACACTTATTGTTTTTGTGCGCAAGGGAAGTCTCTGCTGAGTTATGGTGACTCTATTAATTAATGGCTGGATAGCTGAGTGGATTAGACATCTGGAACCAGAGTTTGGGAGTTTGATTAACCACTATGCCTTCAGGGAGAAGAGTCAGCCTATGTAGTCATAGGCAAGCTACACAATTGTACACAATTCTTGAAAATGAAAAGAAAAAAACCACCATAAGGCTAATATTAAACCTAATTCATCTTTTTTACGAGGAGTCGCTTTTAGGAACCATCTCATGCCAACAAAAATCCCACAAGCATGTTGATTTTTTTTTGTTGTTGTTGCTACAAATGCTTTTCTGCAGATTTGGTTGGACAGCCCTATGAGGTACATATGCAATCAGTTCCACACTGTGCATCCCGGATGAACCAACCTATGTAGTCTGGAGCAAGCTGCACAGTTCCAGAATACTCCCAGCAGGGTTGGTAAAAAAATTCTGTCTGTTCTCTAGCTAGAAACCCCGAGATAAGGTCACTACAAGTCAGAATTGACTTAGAAAACTAAACAAGAGAATGACACTCAACATCCTTTGAATAGATATGAATCTCAAGTGCACCATCTCAGATCCTGGAAAAGCTTTATGTGGAAAACAAACATTCTTGAGGGTACGCAAGAGCAAAATCAAAGAGCTTGCTGACATGACTCCGTCACCGCTGGAGGAAGAGAAGGAGGACCGGCTCCACGCTCCTTCTCGCAGCCCGGGAAGTGGGAGCACCTGGTGGGTACCCCCCATGGCTTGGAAAACCATCGCCACCACCGGCAAGGCTCCATGCTCGGGACTTCCTCTCCTCCTGGCCCTGGACAGCTGCAGGGAAACGGGAGCAGCTGTGGCCGGCTCTGCGGCTACCTGGACCCCTGCTGCTTCTGCCCGCCACCTACACCATGGGCATGGGGATGGAAGCAGGTGTAGCTGTGAACGGCGTCACCTCCCTCCTGGCCCTGCCCGACCGGAGGGTAGGGAAGTACACTGGGGGCCACCGGGATGCTCTGCTGGATGCTCTGGGATGCTCTGTATTTGGGACTGGGGAAGGGATGGAGAGCCGCTCTATTATATAGAGTTGTGGATAAGCTGGAGGTTCTGCAATGTATTTTATTGTGTTTTCTTCTGGTATCCTATTCTATTGGCTTTTTCTGTGTAATATTTTGTATATTGTGTTGATATAGAGATGATATTGTGTTACTTAGATATAATCGTGAGATGTTATTGTATTATTGATATTTTGTACCCATTACTTCATTGTATTGTTTTTTTGTTTGGTTATTTTGTATCTTTATTTGATATGTTGTAAGCCACCCTGAGTTGGCCTGTGCTGAATAGGGCGGGATATAAATCAAATAAACATAAACACAAAATCATAAGAACATAAGAACATAAGAACAGCCTTGCTGGAACAGGCCACAGCCCATCCAGTCCAGCATTCTGTCTCACACAGTGGCTCACCATTTCCTTCAGGGTATTCCCAAGGAGATGCCTTCACCTGCTTAGGATTCCCTGGAAATGGCATTGAGAGATATCCTGCCTATCTCTCCAACCCGGAGGTTGTCCTTAGGTAGCCATAATTATAGCCATTGATAGCCTTGTCCTCCATGAACTTGTCTAATCCTTTCTTAAAGCTGTCAAGACTGACAGCTGTCACCACTTCTTCTGGCAGGGAGTTCCATAGACCAGTAATCCTCTGGGTGAAAAAGTACTTTCTCTTATTTGTTTGAGAACTAGTACCCAAAAGTTTCATGGAGTGTCCCCTAGTTCTAGTGTTGTGCGATAGGGAAAACAGTTTTTCCTTATCCACTTTGTCCACACCGTGCATGATTTTATAAACTTCAATCAGGTCACCTCTTAGACGCCGTCGTTCAAGAGTGAAAAGGCCCAACCGTTGCAGCCTCAGATGGTAAGGAAGGTGTTCCAGTCCCCTAATCATTCTGGTTGCCCTCCTCTGTACTTTCTCCAACTCCATAATATCCTTCTGGAGGTATGGCGACCAGAACTGTACACAGTATTCCAGATGGGGCCTCACCATAGATTTATAAAGAGGCAAAATGACACTTGCTGACTTATTTTCTATACCCTTCCTAATGATCCCTAACATTGAGTTTGCTTTTTTCACTGCTGAGGCACACTGGGTTGACACCTTCATTGAGCTGTCCACCAGGACACCAAGGTCCCTTTCCTGGTTTGTCGCAGAGAGTTCAGACCCCATCAGTTTATAAATGTAATTGGGGTTTTTTGCCCCAACATGCATCACTCTGCACTTACTGATGTTGAAGCTCATTTGCCACTGTTTTGCCCACTCCCCCAGTGTCAAGAGATCCCTCTGGAGCTCCTCACAATCTCTCACAGTTTTCACTACCCTGTATAATTTAGTGTCGTCAGCAAATTTGGCTACCTTGCTTTTTACTCCTACCTCTAGATCATTTATGAAGAGGTTGAAAAGCAGGGGTCCCAGTACTGAACCTTGGGGGACCCCACTCTTTACTTCCCTCCACTTGGAGAAGTGTCCATTTAGTGCTACCCTCTGTTTCCTGTCCCTTAGCCAGTTGCTGATCCAGGACAAGACCTGTCCCTTTATTCCATGACTGGTAAGTTTATTCAAGAGCCTTTGGTGTGGGACCTTGTCAAAAGCCTTCTGAAAGTCCAGATAAACAATGTCAACTGGATCCCCCTTATCCACATGCTTGTTGACACTCTCAAAAAATTCCAACAGATTAGTGAGGCATGATTTGCCCTTGCAAAAGCCATGTTGGCTCTCCTTTAGCAGCGCCTCCTCTTCTATGTACCTATTAATTCTATCTTTTAGGATGGTTTCCATCACTTTACCTGGGACACATGTCAAACTGACAGGACGGTAATTTCCTGGATCACCCCTGGATCCTTTTTTGAAAATTGGTGTTACATTCGCTACCTTCCAGTCATCAGGCACAAAGCCTGATTTGAGGGAAAGATTATATATTTTGGCTAGGATATCAGCAATTTCATCTTTAAGTTCCCTGAGAACTCGTGGATGGGTGCCATCTGGTCCTGGGGATTTGTTAGTGTTTAGCTTAACAAGACATGCAAGGACCTCCTCCCTGGTTATTTCTATCTTGCTTAATTCTTCGGTTTCCCTCCCTACGAAGATAGGTTCTGTTTTGGGCATGTGGTCGCTATCTTCTTCAGTGAATACTGAAGCAAAGAATTCATTGAGTCTCTCTGCAATCTCTGTTTCCTCTTTAATAACCCCTTGCCTTCCATTGTCATCTAATGGTCCAATGGCCTTCCTAGGTGGGTTCTTACTTCTAATGTACTTAAAGAAGTCTTTGTTATTCCTCTGAGTATTTTTAGCTATACGCTCCTCAAAGTCTTGCTTTGCTTTCCTGATTGTTGCCTTGCATTTGTTCTGCCAGAATTTATGTTTCTGCCTGCTGTCCTCATTTGGACAAGCCTTCCATCTTCTAAATGAGCTTTTCTTGCTCTTGATCACTTCCCGAACAGCTCCTGTAAGCCACATTGGAGTCCTCTTGGACCTGGCAGTGCCCTTTTTCCTTTTGGGTATGCATTCCAATTGGGCCTCTGTTATTGTTTTTGTAAACAGCCTCCATGCCACTTGGAGTGTTTGGACTCTCTCAATTTTCCCTTTCAGTTTCTTTTTTACTAGTTTCCTCATCTTTGGGAAATTTCCTTTTTGAAAATTTAAGGTCTCTGTGTTAGATTTTATCAGTGACTTGCGGTCTATGATCAAGTTAAACATAATTGAGTTGTGGTCACTCTTCCCTATTGGATCAGTCACATTAACATCTTGCACCAGATCCTGAGTATTACTCAGGATCAAGTCAAGGATTCTTGTACCTCTAGTTGGGTCTTCAACCATCTGTCCCAGGGAACAATCATTGAGCATATCTAGGAACTTTATCTCTTTATCATGTGCTGAACAACAGTTCACCCAGTCTATGTGAGGGTAATTGAAGTCCCCCATTATAACCAGGCTTCCCTTCCTGGATGCCTCCTTTACAACATTCTCCAACTGCCAGTCTCCCTCAAGAGTTTGGGTCGGAGGCCGATAGTATATGCCTACTGTTAGACCATCCTTGTGGCCTGGTACTCTTACCCACAGAGCTTCTAATGGTGACTCTAAATCACCTAGATATTCCAATTCATAAGATTTTATCACTTCTTTGACATACAAGGCTACACCACCTCCTGTTTGCCCCTTCCTATCCTTCCTGTACAGTTTGTAGCCTGGGATAACTGTATCCCATTGGTTATCATCCGTCCACCAGGTTTCAGTGATACCAATAATATCAATATTTTTATCTATTTCTAAGTATTCCAGCTCCCCTATTTTGTTCCGGAGGCTTCTGGCATTTGTATACAAGCATTTATATATGCATTTCTGACACAGTCTTTTGTGTCCAGTTGCATTGTTAGACTGCCTCTTGCATCCTTCTGCTAGAATGCTAGTGACTAGCTCCTTACTCTGCTCAGTAATTTTTGCATCCTCTTCACTACTCAAGTACACACTTTCCCGAACCGGATGCTGCCCAGCTCCTGTCGGCTTTCCCCCAGTTATCAGTTTAAAAGCTGCTCTGCAGCCTTTTTGATGTTGAGTGCCAGCAATCTGGTCCCATCATGGTTTAAATGCAACCCATCCCTCCTGAACAGATTTGGCTTGTCCCAAAATGTTCTCCAGTTCCTGACAAATCTGAAGCCCTCCTCTCGACACCACCGCCTCATCCACGCATTGAGGCTTCTGAGCTCTGCCTGCCTGGTAGGTCCTGCGCGAGGGACAGGCAGCACTTCTGAAAATGCTACCTTGGAAGTCCGGGACTTCAATCTTCTTCCTAACAACCTAAATTTGGCTTCCAGGACAGACCGCTTGGCCTTCCCAACATCATTAGTACCAACGTGTACCATGACAACTGGCTCGTTCCCAGTTCTCTCTAACAATCTATCTAGATTTCTTGTGATGTCTGCAACTTTTGCACCTGGCAGGCAAGTCACCATACGGTTATCATGTGCATCACAAATCCATTTCTCTGTATTTCTAATTATTGAATCGCCTAGTACAAGGAGCTTCTCTCCTGCAATCTGTTCATCTACATGCACCTCATCAACCATATTAAGGGAGAGAACCTCAGTTTGTTCCTGATGTTCATCTTCCTGGATCTCATCAAGTGTGATGAAGGAGAGATCATCAGGTGGAACCAGTTGTTCCTCTGTGTGTTCCTCGTCAGGTGTGATAAGGGAAAGAGCCTCAAATTTATTCTGTAATTTCAGACTCTCAGAGTGATCCCCTACTCTTCTCCTCCTTTGAGTCACATTCCTCCAACCATCTCCCTCCTGAGTTAGTGAAGGGCCTTCTCCCTCAGAACTGTGCCCTGTCTCTTCTTTGTCCAGCATAGTCTGCTCCGCTCTGTCCAAGAACAGCTCAAGCTCCTTAATTTGTTGGTGGTTAGATATGCGGGCCTCTAGCTGCTGGACCTTCTCTTCTAGTAGTGCAACCAGCTTGCACTTGCTGCAAGTGTAGTTCTCCATGTGCTTTGGCAAGAACACAAACATGGCACAAGAATTGCAGGTAACTACAGCTGTTCCCTCAGAATCCATTTTAACAAGTGCACATGCAGAGTCAAAATGGCTGACCCTGAAAGAGCTCAGAGCTTTTAAAGGCTAGTGTGGCTCCGCCCCTATGAGTCACAGTTCAGGGAAGGGCCTGGTGTGGCCCTGCCCCCCTGCTTCTGGAAGCTTCAAACTGCTTCCTCTGTTTGAACAGAGGTGGCTCTCAGCAGTTTCAATTATCAATTTAAATTAGTAGAGGCCTCTAAAGCAGCTCTACTCCAACTGCAAAACTTACCAGTGCTCACTTCCTTTGTTTGGCTCTCCTCAGCAGCAGCTCTGCTTAAGAGCACATGCAGAGTCAAAATGGCTGACCCTGAAAGAGCTCAGAGCTTTTAAAGGCTAGTGTGGCTCCGCCCCTATGAGTCACAGTTCAGGGAAGGGCCTGGTGTGGCCCTGCCCCCCTGCTTCTGGAAGCTTCAAACTGCTTCCTCTGTTTGAACAGAGGTGGCTCTCAGCAGTTTCAATTATCAATTTAAATTAGTAGAGGCCTCTAAAGCAGCTCTACTCCAACTGCAAAACTTACCAGTGCTCACTTCCTTTGTTTGGCTCTCCTCAGGAGCAGCTCTGCTTAAGAGCACATGCAGAGTCAAAATGGCTGACCCTGAAAGAGCTCAGAGCTTTTAAAGGCTAGTGTGGCTCCGCCCCTATGAGTCACAGTTCAGGGAAGGGCCTGGTGTGGCCCTGCCCCCTGCTTCTGGAAGCTTCAAACTGCTTCCTCTGTTTGAACAGAGGTGGCTCTCAGCAGTTTCAATTATCAATTTAAATTAGTAGAGGCCTCTAAAGCAGCTCTACTCCAACTGCAAAACTTACCAGTGCTCACTTCCTTTGTTTGGCTCTCCTCAGCAGCAGCTCTGCTTAAGAGCACATGCAGAGTCAAAATGGCTGACCCTGAAAGAGCTCAGAGCTTTTAAAGGCTAGTGTGGCTCCGCCCCTATGAGTCACAGTTCAGGGAAGGGCCTGGTGTGGCCCTGCCCCCTGCTTCTGGAAGCTTCAAACTGCTTCCTCTGTTTGAACAGAGGTGGCTCTCAGCAGTTTCAATTATCAATTAAAATTAGTAGAGGCCTCTAAAGCAGCTCTACTCCAACTGCAAAACTTACCAGTGCTCACTTCCTTTGCTTGGCTCTCCTCAGCAGCAGCTCTGCTTAAGAGCACATGCAGAGTCAAAATGGCTGACCCTGAAAGAGCTCAGAGCTTTTAAAGGCTAGTGTGGCTCCGCCCCTATGAGTCACAGTTCAGGGAAGGGCCTGGTGTGGCCCTGCCCCCCTGCTTCTGGAAGCTTCAAACTGCTTCCTCTGTTTGAACAGAGGTGGCTCTCAGCAGTTTCAATTATCAATTTAAATTAGTAGAGGCCTCTAAAGCAGCTCTACTCCAACTGCAAAACTTACCAGTGCTCACTTCCTTTGTTTGGCTCTCCTCAGCAGCAGCTCTGCTTAAGAGCACATGCAGAGTCAAAAAATCAAATCAAATTAGACGATGGAAGAAGGAGCTCACTAAGCAACAAATAACATTAAAGGAAAATATGGCTGAGGAACTCAATCTTCCCTAAGTCACTTTAATAGGTTATGTGTTGGCGTTCCTAAATGTAAAACCAACATGTTCAGATGGGGGCTGCTGGTGGATAAACAACACACCATGTGAATGTGGACAGAATCCAGATCATCTGTTGATCTGCCGACTCATATCAGAAACATGTACCGATGTGGGTTTAAGTATGGCCAAGGACAAAGCCAAGAGGTAGCTTCATTTTGGGATGTTTTAAGTCTGCCCTAGACACAGAAGAATTGACTTGATGGTGCACAATTATTATCAATCAATTAAATGCTAGGGTGGTGGGCTCCAAAAGTTTTTACTACCACACTGTGGGTGTAGCATGGTGGGCGTGGCCAGGGGGAAAGCCATGCGTTGCACCCAAATTAGGACTACTTTATTTCAAAACTTGGATAGTTGAGGCCAGCCAGTATTTCTGCTACCGGTTCTGGCGAACTGGCACGAACCTGCTGATGCCCACCACTGCTAGGGACATAACAGAAACCTGATCCAATCCACCAGGGTAATTTTATAATCTTGTTTATGTCCCCCAGTAATTAAGCAGTGACAGCTTTACCTTGAACAAGTGTAAAAAAACCCTAAAAGAAATAAAGTTTTGGTGTGTCAATCAGCCTTCTTTCTCTCACACACTCCAAATCAGTTACCAAGCGAAAGCTTTTCTCTCAAGAAGCTATTGTGAATCCTTTCCACCTTATGATCAGTTATCACAATTGCTGAGTGACAAGATACATTAGTCGCAGTATAATTTTAGGTCGTATGCTAATATGTAATTGCCTTGGTAACAGAGAGAGATACAGATTTGTTCACCAACGCTACCAACTCTTCCTCCCTTGGTAACAAGAAGGAGACATCGGTAGGACCTGTGAAGAAGCTCAGGTTAAGAGCAGAGAGAATAAGAAACTTGAAAGTGGTCACTCTCGAAAGAATGGAATGAATCAGATCTGACCTGTCACAAATGTGAGCCGCAGCAACAGAAAGGCAAGAGGACGGAGGGCTATTCTCCAGGCTGACTGTGGATAATTAAGTAGTTCGCCCCACTACAATGTGTGTAGGTGTTTACAAGAAGAAAAATGAATATAGATTAGATTTTTGTAGGGCAGCCTCATTTCTGAAATGTCTGGATTTTTAAAAATGAAATTCACAGTACGTAACCATCAAGACAGATACTTTCATAGACACAATGTGCTGGGGGGAAATGCTGTTATTTATTCATTTGATTGTATTGATTATTTGAGCCCTGTCTTGGGAGGTTTTTGTTATTGTTGCTGTTGTTAATTGAGTCGGTACACCTTCTCTGCAGCCCCCAGGCAATTTCAAAGGATTTTTCGGTGCTGTTGGGGCTTAGCAAATAATCTGCTTTCTGACTCAGGTGGATTGCAGAGAGAGAGGAGGGAAGTTAGTTGTTTAAACTCAGCTTCTAAAGCCTCGCTTAGAAACTAACTCACTTAAAGAGCAGAATTTTCTCTGAATGGTCACCCTTGCTTAACAACTGAAAACAACCAGAAAATCATTTAACAACAAAATCAAGATTCACGATCCCCCACCCCCGCGCCATACGTCACAATCGGCCACTTACAATGGCAGTGATGGCACTTTCCCCCAAGTGTTTTGCTTAAAGAGCAACTTGCTTAAAGAGCAATCCTGTGGAATGCATTATGCTCTTTAAGTGAGGTACTACTGTATACAAGTGGATAGCAATAGCAATTACTCTTATATACCACCCCATAGCATTTAGTGCACTCTCTGGGTGGTTCACAAAATAATTAGCATTTTGCCCCCACCCTCAGAAAGATGGAAGGCTAAGTCAACCTTGATCCCTATCAGGATCAAACTCACAGCGTACAGCAGTTTAACCATTGCACCACCAGGGATCTGAGTTCATAGAAGCTTATCGTTATACACCTAAAAGCAGAGGTGTGGGTGCGGTATCCAGAATGGGCTGCAGCACCCCTTGACCAAACTCTGTGAAATTCTGCACACATGTACCTTGCACACATGAGCAGGTCACTGTCAGGGTCTTGAAGCCCATGGGGGAGTTATGCTCCCCAAATTGATCATTTAGTCCTTAGCCAATCACAAAGGCTGACCAGGTCTAGGCCTTTGTGATGTCATGCCCTTTGTGAAGTCTTGCTCAGATCTGGTCAGCCCTTGGTAGTGGTCAGCCCTTGGTAGTGGTCAGCCAATGTGACATCACAATGCCCCACCCCCTTGGCCAGGCAGGCCAGCTGGCAGGGTGGGGCAGGACTCCAGTGGTCAGAGGTCAGCCCAGGGGAAGGAGCACCTGAACAATGCAGCCCCAGGAGTTAGGACAGCACCCCCCACCCCACCCAGGCAAAGCCAGGCACCTCTGCTAGTAAGTACAAAATAAAAGTTGCAAGTTGTAAGGTGTTACCTGATTCCTGCTCTTTCTGCTGGAATGGACTCATACAGCTTCTCTCTTGGAAATGTATGTTTGTCTCTGATCATATGTAGTGATTTTATGTGACTGATCATGGATCTCTGTAAATAGGACTTTAAGGCCTCTTTGCATCATCACAAACATACATCTCATCTACTTTTAACCCATTTGACAATAATAATTATTGCCCGGTACTATCTCTCTTTTAAACGAAGAATTTGTTGTGTTCTCACATGTAGGATCTTTTTGATGACACTGATCACATGATCTTCCCTTCTCACCATAGCTAGATGGTTTCCATCTTTGTCTTGATCATGGTGGTGGATGTCCCAAAGGGTGTGATTCTGGATTCTCTTGAATTTCTCAATGGCATCTAGGATAATCTCTTTCCAGTTTCACCCTGGTTCCGGCCACCTTGTTGGACACTCCAAAATTTCAGGATGAAATAACACCTCTCCCCACACTTTGCTCACACTTACCTGCCTACCTACCTACCTATACATGTCTGGCCGGACAGCCCACTATAGTAAAGGAGTAGACTGTACAGCCAGCGACTCAACACTGAGTGTTGGACAGCGGTAAATAACCTGACTTCCTAAAGGGGCCAATGGCTACAGGTGGATGAGCCCCTTTAGGTGCGGTTATGGTCCCCTCAGTGGAGGAAATGCCACTGGAAACCATCATATGGGGCCCAGTGGAAAAACAAGCGGAGGAAAAACCACTTCATGATTCTGATTCCCAATGGTCATGGAGGCAGAAGAGACCATGCCAGATGTACTGGCTGTGAAGGCATGCCTTGATAATATCCTCAAGGCTGTGGCAGTCCATTGCAGTCCTGGTGCTAAATCCTGCATGTCTCATTTTATATGTGCCACAGGAGATATGTGGGTGACTTCATGGCAAGCTGGGATCCACCTTAAACAAATTTACACCAATGACATTTTTCCTGCTATTCAAGGGGGGGGGGAAATGTATACTCAGATAAGAGTTGCAGCTGATGATGGTGACCTACCAATATATGTGAGGGTACATAAAATTAAAATAGGTTTTGGACTGGCTTGAGTGTTTTGGTGGGTTTTCTTTGGAGGGGGGGGGGGCTTCAAACATGAAAAAATTGCTCCCATTCTCTCCAAAAGGGAACACTTTTTGGGGGGGTGGGGGCAATTTTTTAAAGGTGAAGCTGAAGGGTGCTGTATTTGGGTCCACGTGGTGCATAAAGCCCCTGGATAACCTAATTATCTCATTCTGTGTAAGGCATTATTGTGTGTTCTAATTATCTCTGTTGTCCATTTGTTGCTCCTTTGTTTCTACTGAACAGCAAAGACTTTCCTTCTTCACATAGTCCCAACTTGTGTTACCGTAATTTTTAATTATCCCAAGTATTGCTCTTCTGCTACTAGTTTTAATGGAGGACATTTTCTGGTTTTGCTTTGATTTTAATGACTGCTATTAATCATGGAATTTATTGTGTGAACTTGTGTATCTCTCTTTGTGTGCATTAAATTTTTTTATAATGCTTGTTAGTTTATTTTGTTACCAACAACCATATGTTGCTGGGGCAAGCTGGGTGTATCATTATTAAGCAAATAATTCCTTTTACATCACAGTTTTTTTAAAAAAGTCTCGATTACTTTATATTTTTATACTTTATATTTTTGGGGATTTTGGAGATTTAATCTAGCACATACAGTTCAAAAAAGAAATCATATGAGCTCCCTGAGTGGATAAAAAAGCCATGCACCCCAGAAAGATGCATTCTGCAAATGTTCTTTTGGCAACTCATCAGTGTTTTTCAAAGGTTAATGCTCAGCTTTGCTAGCAAACCAAAAGAGACCCAAATGAGTTAGGTAGGACTTGGGGAACAAAGAGGAAATCTTCCTGAAGGAGCAGTTATCAAATTACAGAGCCCGTCACTGCTGTTCCTGGGAAGGGTCAGGCACCTTCTCTTGTTCTTCACAAAGAACATGTGTTGAGCACGAATCAATGTGTCACTTAACTAAACAGCTGGCTAATAGCTGGATTTGTTGCAGACAAAGGTTTGTTTGAAGACAATGAAATACAAGTCCTTTCCCCTTGCCTTCATATGTGAGGGGAATCTTATGTTCTTCTTGTTTGTTTTCATTTTCTTCAGCAGCTGGGCCTATTCAATGGTGGTTCATCACCAGGCTCTCCTCCTGCTGCTTCTTGTCTAACCATGCCACCCAACTTTCTAATCTGCTTCAGCACATGAGAATGTTGATTCCATACTGTCTGGGATTTTATACCTAGGATTAAGGTTCTTCTACGCCTATAAGAAGGAAACCAAATCCTGACTGGTCCCTGAACGCTCCTTGGGAAGGACAGATACTGAAGCTGAAATACTTGGCCACCAAATGAGAAGAGAAGACTCACTGGAGAAGGCCCTGCTGCTAGGAAAGATCAATGGCAAAGGGGTGGTAGATGATGAGATGTTAGAGACCATCATTGATGCAATGGGTGTGGATCTGGGCAAACTCTGGAGGATGGTGGATGACAGAGGAGCCAACCTCAATTGATGTAGAGCAGGGGTGGCCAACCTTTTTACATCACGGGCCTGACCATGCCACCGGACAACATAATGTGCCAGAACACACACCATGGATGTGGAAGCAGGCACATTTACAGCTGACATAAATGTGCCCACGTCTGCATTTATGCCAGCCATGGGTGCATTTGCACATGCATGGGCGCACTTTACAGATGCTACACTTTCTAGAACCCCATGTTTCTTTTTCTGTGGTGTATCTTACATCTTTTCCATATACACTACCCTATATGATCAGTCTGTTTGAATCGAACCAATCATTAGCTACATACAGAAACAACAACTAAAGTGGTCCATTTCGATAGAATATCTTGGAATTCTGTACAATGCAAAGCTTATGTGAAAATAGGAGAAGGACAAGAGCTTCCAGCAGACCCAGAGGAAGGTGGGGAGATAACATCAAAGAAATACAGTAAAACCCCGACTTACGTATGCCTCAACTTACATAATGATTTTTGCACTAAAACCATGTCTCGATTTACATAAATGTCCTGATTTACATAACACATTTTCCTATGGGTTTGCTTTGAGTTACGTAAAAAAATATTTTTCCTATGGGGTTGCTTCGATTTACATAAATATCATTTTCCTATGGGTTTGCTTTGAGTTAAGTAAAAAACCGATTTACATAAAAGCCTACAAAACAGTCTTTTTACGTAAGAAGGAGTTTTACTATACTGTACTACAACAACACCAAATAATGCAGGTGGAGGCTGCTAGAAGTGTCAGAGCAAGAACTTTGTATCTCCTTTGACAGAAGAAGAAGAAGAAGATGAGGAGGGGGAGGAAGAGGAAGAAAAAAGAGGAGAAAGAGACGGAGGAGGAGGGAGTTGAAGGAGAAGTTGTAGGAGAAGGAAAAGGTGAAGAAAGACGAAGAAGGATGAGGATGAGGAGGTGGAGGTGGAGGTGGAGGAAGTAGAGGAGGAGGAAAAGGAGGAGGAGGAGCATGAAGAGGAAGGAAACGGAGAAGGAGGAAATGAAGGAGGAGGAGGAGTTGAAGGAGGAAGAAAAGGCGAAGGAGTAGATGAAGGAGAAGAGGAGGAGGAAATGGAAGAAAAAATAAGGAGAAGGAGAAAGAGAAGGAGAAGATGGAGAATGAGGAGGAGGAGAAAGAGAATTTGAATTTGAAGAAGAAGGAAAAGGTGGAGAAGCAGAAGAAGGAGAAGAAGAAGAATCCTGTACAGTATATATATATGCAGTATATGGTATACTGTATATTCCATGGTGATTGTTCAGCTCTCATCAGTGACAGATGAACGTGGCTGCTTGATTTCATCACTCTGTGTTTATCCTTTTAAAAAAGAGAAGCAAACTGGACCTTAGGAAACCAGGAACATATGTAAATGCCGGTTGCTTTTCAGGGGTTAACCGAATGCAGAGCAAAGTCTAGAGCTACGTGGACAGTAATTGTCCTTTGAGCACTCCTTTTGCAAACAGCTTGCCTTAACAGCAGCCCTTTCCCAATCCATCAGCACTTGATCTTTGCTGGGTCACAGCCAGATTTACAGAGCGGAGCGAGAACTCCCGCCTGTCTCACAGTGCATAAAGAATTCTGAAGAAAGGGATTATATTGCAGATCTGGCCTTCTGTGGAGTCATAACATTTAAACTATGCTTTCACTTCGCTGTGGGTTCCCGTGTCCCATGGCTTGCAAAATATCCCTAGCTGCAGGGGTTCGCATTGTACTCGCAGCACTTTGGAAAACGGCGTGTGTTTCTACACAGCCGTTATGGAGGCAAGGGAAGGGAGGCTAGCCTGAGCCGCCATTCGTGTTTCTTTACAACAATTTCACGTGACACTTATTTATATATCTTATTATGTATTTCAGTCCCTGGTGATTACTTTGTGTTGTTGCAGTGATCTAACTCCCTTTGTATTCTTCATCGCCTGAAGGCCTCAAGCACAGTGGTTCGACGTTATTAAAACAAAAGGAAACGAAGAAACCGCACATGGTTTCTAAGAATGCCACAACAGAAAATCCAGTGGAGGGAGGCTCAGAAGTGGCTGAAGCTTTCTATTTGCAGGCTGACACTTCAGTCGTGGAAGCATTTCGATCAGGGGTTGCCAACTTTTTCAAGCCAGGGGCCAGGCTACACTCTCTCAGTCAGCTTTGAGGGCCAGAAAGCCATTTTGCCCTGACTGCATGAATGGGTGGCCATTTTGTTCCAACAGCTTCAAAGGAGTGGCCATTTTGTTTCTCACGTGTGTGTGTGTGTCTGTGTGTGTGTGTGTGTGTGTGTGTGTGTGTGTGTGTGTGTGTGTGTGTGTGTGTGTGTGTGTGTGTGTTACCGGTAGCCGAGTTGCATTCCCGGTGACTACGGACATGTTTCCTGTGGCTGTGAAGGAGTTTCCGGTGGCCACAGATGTGTTTCCGGCAGCTGCAGGGGAAGGTTTCTGGTGGCTGTGGCTCCATTCCCAGTGGCTGCAGGATGTTTCTTCATCTACACCACACAGCTCCTCCAGGCTGGTAAGCAGGGGAGTGGTGGTGGTGGGGAGCGGGGTTTTTTTTGGGTGTGGTAGGCTCAGCCCCTCAACTGTCTGAGAGAGTGTGACCCCAGCTTAAAAAGGTTGAGAACCCCAGTCTAGAGAGGGCAGTTCTCATCTTCATTTACAGCCAAAGGGCCAGCACTGTCTGTGTTTCTGTGGTTGTATAGCAGGCATAACTAGATGCCAGAGCACACAGAATGCTATTACCTTTCCCACCAAAGTGGTACCTTTTAATCTACTTGCAATTTCTTGCTTTCGAACTGCTAGGTTGATAGGAGCTGGGACAGACGATGGGAACTCACTCCATTGTGCAGCACTGCTAACCGGCCGACCTTCCAGTCGTAAAGTTCAGCGTCTTAACTGCTAAGCCACCACATTCCCTTCAATCAGGTTTTACATCTATGTTATTATATATTTACAATTTATTTATGTAATTATTTGTTACCAGTTATATGCTGCCTTTCACCCGCGTCGGGACCCAAAGAGGTCTACCGAACAATTTAAAACAAGAGAAGATCAGAACACAGTAAATTAGACATTAAAATAAAATTAAATCCAATTATTTGATTAAACTTCAATTAAAATTACAATGTCCTTAAATCTGTTGAATACAGTGGTATTAGTCTCACTTAAAACAGTTAAAAGCAGCATATCAGTTCAGATTTTAGAACTGGAAGCTATTATGTTTTATGTGTTTTTATGCACATATGTTGTGAAGATGATCGTGTGATTTATGGCACTCTTGCCAAAGGCCAGAGCAGCTCCATCTTGAAGGAGTTGTATTATTCTTAAGGCACCATTGTTGTTTTTTGTTCTTACTTATAATTTTTCCGGCATGGTTTATTCTTTATGTTTATTGTTATTCTTTAACTTTTATTTTTTATTGTAATATTTTAAATTTGTACACTGGCCAGAGTGGGAGAATATCCCAGATGGGCAGGATATAAATGAAATAAATGCATGTATGCATGCATGCATGCATGCATGCATACACACACACACACACATACACACACACACATACATACATAAGGTGCCAAGAGGGCTGATGGGACACAATATCGGCGCTAGCGGGCTCAGAATGCTGATAGTTGCCAGAGTCCATCATATTTTTTTGTTATTGCTCTAGTTCAGGGGTTTTCAAACCTTTTTTGCTGCAGGCCTGACCATGCTCCCCTGGACAACTGAGTGTGCCTAACCATGTCCCCCCAAGCAGAAATTGGCATGTTAATGACAGCCATAAATGCACCCACCTCTGCATTTATGACAGGAACGGCCGGGTCCGCACATTTACGTATGCGCGAGTGTGTTTTACAGCTGATGTAAACATGTCTGCTTCCACTCCTGGGTGCGGCAGCAGCGACAGCAGGCCACATGAAATGGTGCCACAGGCCGGGGACTGCCCACAGGCTGTAGGTTGGGAACCCCTGCTCTAGTTGTTGAGAAATAAGGAGGTGTCCAAGCTGGCTGGACAGCTCAGGGATTTAGGTATTTGGCTGCAAAGTCAGAGGTTGGGCGTTTGGTTCCTCATGTTCACAGGGAAGGGTGAGGGCCCCCAAGTGAATTAAAGCCCACTTGAATCCATCTTGATGGAGAGCAGCAACTTCATCCACCCTTGCCTGGGGCTGATGAGGACTTTGTGTGCCAAAAGGGTTCAGGACCAGAGGTGACTTGCGGAACTGGACCCGAGGTGTCATGCTGTGATGCGGAAGGCAAATGGAAGGTCACTGCATTATATTCCCAGGACAGTCTTCATGGCTGATCACCATGATGATTGCCAATATTTGGAATCGGGTAAGACAGTTGAAGAAGAAGAAGACTTTTCCAAACACTCTTCAAAAGCAGCCTCACTTACAGTGAGGGTGGAACTAAGGAACGTATGACTGTGGCCAGATCAGACCTCCTGGCTAAGCTACAGGGAATTTGGGAAATATACTTAGTTAACCCCCACCATCATCAACAACAACATTTCCTCATTCCTGTAAGTTGGACAGACAAATAGGCATGCCTCCAAATCTTTTTTTTTTTTGCTTTGGATTCCAGAAACACGTCTCTCTCCCTACTACTGTATTCACCGTGTGATCACTGATCCCAAACACGCGTCCAACCTTGTATTCCCAGGTAGACATGGAAAATGCAGCTGGTATTTTTGCTATTTTGATTATGTTTGCATCATCCCTATTTTTTTTAAAAAAATCTCCCCTCCCTTTTTCTAGCAGTTTTACCCGGTGCCTCAGGCTTAATAATGTGAGTGTTGATCTCCCCACTCCATTTATGTTCCTAAAAAGTGAAAACCCACAGAGGAGAGATTTCCTCTCCCTCCCTCCCCTCCAGTCTCTTGGAGGAGTGCATAAATAGATCCCAGAAGCAGTAATAAAAGAGATGTGCGGGTGGAAGAAAAGGGGGGGGAATGTAAATAGTAGAACAAATGCTGCATGACATGACTGTTTTGATCATAATAGAAGGTAGCATTTATACAGCTCTTTGAATTTTGAAATCAGTAGGAAGGTAGCTGTTCTGAGGCTTCTCTCTTACTTTTTTTAAAAAGAAAAGCAAAACTGATCTAAATGAGATAGAACTCAAAGAACTTGGAAAAGTTACTTTTTCTTCATGTGCAATTCCCCTGATAGCACCTGCAGCATGCTGAAGGGGGATTCTGAGATTTTCTCATCCCAAATAATAATGCATTCAAGCTAAGACCTGAAAATACTAATGAGCAGTTTGCTTTCATTCCATTTCTCAGTTATACCTTTAATTTGTTTTGTTCTGTGCTGTGCCCAACTATTCCTGAAATATAGGTCCAAAATCCTGTTGCTTAGCACATTAGATGTCACTACAGCAGGGGTGGCCAAACTGTGGTCTGTATGCCATATCTGGCCCACACTGCCAAATCATCCAGCCCACGCCGCCCTTACCGCTACCAGAAGCAGAAGTGCCCTGTGCATGTGCAAACATTCCCAAGGATGTGCAAAACACTGCTATAAATGCACCTGTGGCTGTCATTAACACATTTACAACAGCTGCAGATACATTTTATCGTGGGAGGAATTACATGACCTGCCTGCTCAACCACGTGACCGGCCCACGGCTTGAAAAGTTTGGCCACCCCTGCACTACAGTAATCTCACTGAATGAACGGCAATTTAGCAAGCCAACTCCTCCATAATTTTCATTAATTTAAATAAGCCGAATCTCATTTAGACTTACTGTAGATAGATAGATAGATCTTTATTGTCATTGTCCTGCACAGAACAACGAGATTGGGGACAACGAGATTGGGGATAGCATAGTAAGCATAGTAAGACCCGTTTGAATCAATGCCACTTAGGGTGGGGCTTGCTTACTAAATCCCCATTGATTCAACCAACCTACTCTATTGTAGTTTACTTATGCTTAGCAATAAGTGCAACTAACAACAACAACAGCAGCAACAACAACTTTACAGCTGGTCATGGATTTTTGGTTCATGCTTCATTCCAGCCTGCATATCTAGCATGATGTCATTATAGGATATGGTCCTCTAATTGAAAAGCTGTCAGAGGTTAGTCCAGAATTTCCCAAACTATGTTCCGCAGAACACTGGTAGACTTCAATTCCCAGAAGCCTAAGTCAGTACTTTGGCTGATCAGTGCTTTGGGGAATTGTCTTAGGCTTCTGGGAACTGAAGTCCAAAACACTGGGTTAGTCTATTGTTGGAAAGTGATTCCTATTTAAATGTCTATATAATTTGATAAATATAACATAAGAAGGAAAAAGAGGGAGACTGGAAGATGCCTATAAATAATTAGCAACTAAACAGATGCACAAGTTATATGAGTTTTATTGTTATTCATATCCTGAGATGGTTTTTCAGTTTGCTCTCAGAGAACAACTTTAGATAAGAACTTGATGACTGAAATAATGGTATAATTGTATAAATCTTATTCCAAGTCTTCTCTGATTAGGTTTTGAAACCAAATGCTAAGATGGATTGATAGGATCCGCAAAAGGTTTCTTGGAGAGGAATATTCTGTGTGTCCTTCTTAATATTTAAATTTCTCAGCTTTTTCAATGAACTCGATTATTTAAGGACACTGACGTGAAAGATGAGCCAGCCTCTGTGGATGCTTTCACTTCATTTCCTTGAGCTCCAATCCCAAGGAGAGATGTACCCATTTTCATGATAAATTTGACCAATGTGGGCAAGCTCAGCATTTGATGTAGCATGCAGGGAAGATTTGATAAATGTGTTTGAATGGGAAAAAACATGACAGATGGGTGGAAGTGAGGCTGAGCAGGAAAAGGATGGCTCAGGTTGGAGGAAGCACTTTACATTTCTTTTCCTAAAAATCCATCTCATCATCATCATCGTCATCGTCATCGTCATCGTCATCATCATCGTCATCATCATCATCATCATCATCATCATCATCATCATCAGCAGCAGCAGCAGCAGCAGCAGCAGCAGCAGCAGCAGCAGCAGCTGAGCTGAACACAACCTCAGGTTGCATAGAATGCCCTCACTTACAAATAAACAGAGGAAGGTTTTCCTGACATTATTTCTGCTCATTAACATCAAGAGACATCTGGCTTCTTCAGAAACATCACAATTCTCTTTTCTCTAATTCATCAAGCCATGGCTTGGGGCTGGTGGCTGACTGGACTTTGTCACTTGTTAGTTTCTCCCAATTCCTCTCCAAATAGCAATAACAATTATACTCATATACCACCCCATGCTTATTCAACCTATATGTCACCATGCTTATTCAACCTATACACAGAGCACATAATGCGCAGTGCAGAGATGGAGGAATCACAATATGGGATTAAAATCGCTGGGAGAAACATCAATAATCTGAGATATGCAGACGATACCACCCTAATGGCAGAAAGTGAGGAAGACCTAAAGAATCTCTTGATTGGGCTGAAGGTGGAGAGTGCGTTGGATCATGGAGAAAACAAAGGAATACCAGAAACAAATATACTTTTGTTTTATTGACTATACCAAGGCTTTTGATTGTGTGGACCATAACAAGATGTTGCAAGTAATTAAAGAGATGGGAATACCAGAACACCTCATATGCCTCTTGAGAAATCTATACACGAACCAAGAAGCAACAGTTAGGACAGAACACGGAATGACAGAGTGGTTTGGAATAGAAAAAGGAGTAAGACAAGGCTGCATTTTATCACCCTGCTTATTCAATCTATACACAGAGCACATAATGCACAATGCAGGGATGGAGGAATCACAATATGGGATCAAAATTGCTGGGAGAAACATCAACAATCTGAGATATGCAGATGATACCACCCTAATGGCAGAAAGTGAGGAAGACCTAAAGAATCTCTTGATTGGGTTGAAGGAAGAGAGTGCAAAAGCTGGCTTGAGACGTAATATCAAGAAAACCAAGATAATGGCAACAGGCCCCATCAGTTCCTGGAAAATAGACGGGGAAGAGGTAGAAGCAGTGACAGATTTTACTTTCTTAGGATCAAAGATCACTGCAGATGGGGATTGCAGCCATGAAATAAAAAGGCGACTGATTCTTGGGAGACAAGTGATGAGAAACCTGGGGAACATAGTGAAAAGCAGAGACATCACATTGCAAACAAAAATTAGAATAGTCAAAGCAATGGTTTTCCCAGTAGTAATGTATGGATGTGAGAGCTGGACAATTAGGAAGGCTGAACGCAGAAGAATAGATGCCTTTGAAATGTGGTGTTGGAGGAGGGTTTTGAGAGTCCCCTGGACAGCGAGGAGAACAAATAGGTCAATCTTAGAAGAAATTAACCCTGACTGCTCATTGGAAGGTCAAATAGTAAAGATGAAGCTAAAATACTTTGGACATCAAATGAGAAGGGAGGATTCACTTGAGAAGGCATTGATGTTGGGAAAGGTGGAGGGCAAAAGAAGAAGGGGGAGGCCAAGGATGAGATGGCTAGATGGTATTGTAGACACAATGGGCACAGAGCTGGGAGGGCTGAGGGGGATGGTGGAGGACAGAGGCGCCTGGAGGAAAATGGTCCATGGGGTCGCAAAGGGTTGGAGTCGACTGTGCGACTGAACAACAAACCACCCCATAGGGACTGCAGTGGCTCAGAGGTTAAGAAGATTGCCTTGTTAGCTGGAAGGTCAGCAAGTTGGCAGTTTGAGACCCGGGTACTACGTTACAGAATGAGTGCCTGTCTCTGTCCCAGTTCCTGCCAACCTAGCAGTTTGAAAGCAAGAAACAGCAAGTAGATAAATAGGGACCACTTCGGTGGGAAAAGATCTTGGGGACATGATAGGAGCATCATTTGGGCGTCCCCTGAGTGGAGTTCCTCCAGCAAAAATCCTTTCAACCCAGAAAGCACCTTTGTGTGTTTCTGACATGATTTTAAAAAAATCACCCCATTGCCCTTGAGGGTTATGCTACATCTTGTGGTCAGTATCATGTGATTTAAATGCAGAGTGGAAGAGCAATCTTTTAAGCCTTCCCACTCAACTCCAGCTAGCTCCCTGCTGCCTGACCATATGTGCAAACAGTCTTCTGGCCAGTATTGGTTTGGGCACATAGTGAGGAATCTACAAGGGGAGGGGGTCTTATGCAACTGACCTTGTACGTTGTGTCCAGATCTTGTTCACATTTAGGTAAGGCTTGTGAAACCTGGGAAATTGACAAGATGCTGGTGTGCACGTACAGAGATACATCCACGTTACACATCTTATTGCATGACCAAGATGTGCCCAGGTGTCCCATCAATTAGTCACTATTAGCCACAGAAAGTTACAAAAACTATGAAATTAATGCTACAATTGTCAACTAGAAGGGTGTACAGCAAAAGAATTGGCCAGGCAACCTTCCTTCTCAAACATTTGCTGTTTGCTTTTATACATCAGATCTGTGTATGTTGAATGACTGAAAGCTTCCTAGGAACGAAGGGCAAAACCCCAACTGGGTGTAAGCAAGAAAGACATCTTCCCTTTACATGGCTGCTGACTTCTCTTGTGTTGCATCAAGTGGCATTAAGAGGTGTCGCATCACATCAAGCTGTACATCATGGATGTGATAATGCAAAGAGACATGCCAGATGTAGATAGCAGGAAAGCAATCGGAATTCATTTGCATACCCCGATCAGAGACATTAACTGAGTGGGATTGCTACACAAATCCAGGCCAAGCCATTTGGGCCCACAAGGGCATTGCTAGGAGTTGATGAGTAACAGGATGTTGTTTACTCTAAGTAGTAGGGTTATGTCTTGAAGAAAACAAAAGAAAATACTGCACAATGGGGTGCAGCAGCAAAAGAGAAAAATGTCTAGGTTACCAAGAACCAAGGGAGTTTGGAAAATATAGATGTTAAAAAGGCGGCCTCAAAAGCGGGGCTGATGAGGCGGTCGCCATGGACTCTGGGTGCTCTTTTTCCTTCCCGGTCAGATCGGTGGGAGATGAACATCTGTGGCTGGAGGGAGGTTGGTTGCAGGGGCCACCTCCGGCGCTCATCCAGCTAACGCCCTCCCGACGTCTCCTGTGGCCCGGCCGACCTTGGGAACTGGTGGCGCAGATGACAGATGTCACCTGTGACTGAGTTTATTTTCTTTAGTTTTCTGAGCATCCCTCCTTTCCTGGTCCTAAGGTCTGTAATGCGTTGTGGGGCTAGAGGGTTGTGGCCTTCCCCTCTCCTATTCCTAATGGACTTGCTATTGTGCGGGGGGTGGGGCGGTTGTTATAGTGTTTCTATAGTCTTTTGGTGTTTATATTATTTTTATGCTCATTTGGTACTTTAACTGTACTTGTATAAGCTATTTTGATTGTGTTGGGTGGAATTTTTTGACAATGCTACTGTGTAATATTGCATCTATATTATTAATGACTGTGATATGTTATTTTGTTATTGTTTCTTAGGGTTTTTCTGGTATTTTGATGATATGCTGTTTTATATTTGAACTGTATTTTCCTGCATTTTTGAATTTACTATATGAAACGTTTTCTATATTTTGGTTTTTGTTATACCGTACTGTATATTTAATTGTGTTGGAAGCCGCCCTGAGTCGGCCTACAAGCTGATTGGGTGGGGTACAAATTAAAAATATAATCTAATCTAATACTTAGAAAAATATAAAATATATTTATTTGAGATTATTTTCAGATTTTATTTTCTGATCATTTTCTGCAGAGCATTATCATCACTTTTTTTCCTTCAGATTATTGGCCAGAATCCTACTGGCGTTTGCATAAAGTTTGCTCAACTTTCCAAAATGAACTGTAGCTCATTGACATGGTATCAGAGTACATTTTGGTTTCACATTTGGATGCATGCCAGCACATTGCAAATTAGTCACAATTAGCTGTGGCAAGTTCCGCAAATCTTCCATGAAAACCAGTAGGATGCTATCCATTTTCCATTTGTTTTATACAGAACCTTATGATCACTTATCACTTTCTGATTATTATTTTGAAATATAACTCAAGGAGTATTCTGGGATGTGTACTCTATACCAACATCCACTTTGCCCCTAACCACATACATATTTATCTGTCCTGTGCACTTCCAGTGTTATTACCATTGACAGTTGCTTCAAAAGAGGTGATGTTTTGTTGAATACTGTACTTTTCACTTCAGATTCATCACTTTGCACACAATAAAGTGATGGCAGAAAGTGAGGTAGTCCAACCTCTCTTCTCATGTAACTACCGATACCTACAAAACCATAATGGCTTTAACAAATATTGATCCATGTAGTCCTCGCATAGTCAAAGCAATGATATTCCCAGTGGTAATGTGAGAGCTGGACCATTAGGAAAGCTGAACGCAGAAGAATAGATGCCTTTGAAATGTGGTGTTGGAGGAGAGTTTTGAGAGACCCCTGGACAGTGAGGAGAACAAATAGTCGGGTTCATCTGATTGGGCAGCATAGAAATTTGAACAACAAACAAACAAACAAACAAACAAGCAAGCAAGCAAGCAAGCAAGCAAACAAACAAACAAACAAACTAGGTCAATCTTAGAAGAAATCAACCCTGACTGCTCCTTAGAAGGTCAAATAGTAAAGATGAAGCTCAAGCACTTTGGACATCAAATGAGAAGAGAGGATTCACTTGAGAAAGCCTTGACGCTGGGAAAGGTGGAGGGAAAAAAATAAGAAGGGGGTGACCAAAAATGAGATGGCTGGATGGTATTGTAGATGCAATGGGCACAGAACTGGGCAGGCTGAGGAAGATGGTGGAGGACAGAGGTGCCTGGCAGGTAGGGGTCCATTTGGGTCGCAAAGGGCTGAAGGTGACTGTGCGACTGAACAACAATGTAGTCCTTGTGTTGTCAACTCTAATAGGTAGGAATGGCCTTCGAGTGTGAAACTGGATTTTCTTAGATCTAACTGCTGATCCCTGATAGTCTCTGATATTCGCAGCTGGACTCTTGAGCCCAGGCCACTGGCCCCGGAATGGGAGGCACCTTGGCCCCTCCAGGCGGGGGATCTAAAAGGACGGCACAGCCGCCATTGGTGCCACTGCAGCCAGGCTTTGGATAAGCCTTAGTTTGTAATATTAACCGTATATTTTGTACTATTGTATTGTTTGATATTATGCAATTGTAATTAGTGGCTTATTTTTTTATGCTGTCTTCTACTGTATTTGTATTTTTTGGTATTTTGTATATTACTATGTATTTGGTTTGTTGTGAACCACTTTGAGTCACCCGCAGGGTTGAGAAATCAGTATACAAATTATTATTATTATTATTATTATTATTATTATTATTATTATTATTATTATTATTATTATTATTATTATTATTATTATTATTATTATTATTATTATTATTATTATTATTATTATTATTATTATTATTATTATTATTATTATTATTATTATTATTATTATTATTATTATTATTATTATTATTATTATTATTATTATTATTATTATTATTATTATTATTATTATTATTATTATTATTATTATTATTATTATTATTATTATTATTATTATTATTATTATTATTATTATTATTATTATTTTCCCCAGCCCAATACTAACCAGGTCTGATGCCACCTACCTTTCAAAATCAGACATAATCAATGTAGGGTAATAATAATAATTTCATGTCAGAAATGATACTGGGTTGAAAAGATTTTTGCTGGAGAAACTCTGCTCGGGTGATGCCCAAGTGAGGTTCCTTTTGTGTCTCCAAGATCTTTTCCAACCAAAGTGGTCCTTATTTATCTACTTGCAATTTCTTGATTTTGATCTGCTAGGTTGGCAGGAACTGGGACAGAGACAGATGCTCAATCTGACATACAGTACCCAGGTCTCGAACTGCCGACTTGCCAACCTTCTAGCTAACATGGCATTCTTCTTAACTACTGAGCCACCACAGCCCCTTATGTATGGTAATAATGGTTGTTAGAGCCCATCAAATAGTGCAGAACTTCAAAAAGTCATATTGAGATTTTTGAAGCAAGTGAAATCTTCAAGGAGAGACTTGTCAAGATCAACCTCCAGTGAGTTTCCTTTATGAGTTTCCATTGATCCATCGATTCATCAATCCACCCACCCATGTCTTTCCACTCAAAAAAAGACACAGAATGTGGCTTATAATGTTAACAGAAGAATAAAAAGCAAGTAAAATCAAATATGACTATTAAAATTAAAATTAAATAAGGCTCACTCTACCATTAAAAACATTAGGATCAACTCAACATATTACAATGATACAAAGGAATGAACAACACCTTTAAAAACAAGTCTTCAGGACAGGTTAAACATTATATGCCACATCTATCCATCTGCTTATTTATCTATCCATGGTTGAGATGGCATTTGGGGTTCTGATGGCAATTCAGGTCACGAGGCACCATTAACACTTAAGGCATAGTTTGGGTTTTTCATTCTGCTGGTTCAAATTACACTGTGACTCGCAGTGACGTTGCACCTTGGAGAGGACAGCATCTGATGAGATTAACTGCTACTTTGTCAGAACAGATCATGCTTCTGAGTCACAACTGAAAGCTCAAATTTTTTTTAGCTCTAAATTAATAAAATATGGCAGGTGGATTTGGGGGATTTGAATAACTGATGTGGGAGTTCCAAGAATAAGTAAAGCTCTTCTATGGCAGGGAAGATGTGTTAGATAACATGCCCCAACTATTCATGCAAAACTTTTGAGTTGGCAAGGGCTTTTCCGATTGATGCCAGTGCTGTGGGCAGCTCCATGGGGACTTCAGCACTGCTTTAGAACACCACTGCTGACAACGAAACAAGCGGAGAAAGCCTTTGCTATTGTGGAGCTCACCAACTGCTTCCAGCTGTTGGGAACATGGGAAGCTGCAATAAACCAGCTTGGGTTATTTGTTTGGCTTGCCCAGTGTTGTCTGTTCTGGTTAACAGCAGTGCTCCTAGGTTTCAGGTTGGGGGAAACCGTCTTACCTGCTCCCTGATCTTCCTACTGGAGATGCATAGCATTGAACTTTATGTACATAAGCAACTTCTGTACCATTCATCAACAACCCCTTCTGTTGGGAGGGAGCCTTTTGGGAGCTAAAGAGTGTGTATAATGCAGAACTATATGTGTATGCTGTGACTCTGCAGAGATACACTGTTTTATGGGAGGAAATAAAATTGTCATCCAGCTCATCTCATCTTTCATTCGTCAACACAGTGACTTCTAATAAACCAGGCAGTTTCAAAGCTTCATTTTATTTATTTTTATTTATAGTCAAATTTGTATATGCCGCCCGCTCAGGCAGAATCCGACTCAGGGCGGCATCACAACAATTCACAAAAGACATAAAAACAATTATAAAAAATAATTATAAAAAAAACCCCCAACCCACCCCCTTTAAAAACCCCTATGTCCCACCCACCCACTATACAAATGAGGAGGAGAAAGTTCTTATACAAGCCAGCAGGCGGGCACCATAGTCCCATTCGGGCCCCACACCTGCCCTGCCAGCCAGGTCTTCACTCCTTTCCTGAAGGGCAGCAGTTCACTTTGGAGTCTTAGGTCTATTGGCAGGAGGTTCCAGAGAGTTGGTGCGGACACGGAGAAGGCCCTCCTTCGGATGCTAGACAAATGTGCATCCCTAGCCGGTGGCACCACTAGAGAACCCCTCCTGTCCGCTCTGGTTGGACGGGCAGACACTCTTGGGACGATGCGGTCTCTAAGGTATCCCGGCCCCCTGCCATGTAGGGCTTTAAAGGTCAAAACCAGCACCTTAAATTGCACCCAGAGTGTTGTGTATGTATGCGTGCATGTTCATTGTACTGTAAAGGCAAGAATGTAACCACTCCAAATACAAACAATCTCAGCTGTAAAGGAACGCGAGCAGACAGCCCATAGAGGGCAGCTGCGAGCGTTCAGTCTCACATGGTTCACATTGCTCAATCACGGACAGCCGCGGGAAAACCTTCCCCGCATTCAGCAGCAGAAGAAAGAGGCGTGCCTGGGCGAGGCCACGCCGGTAGCAGCCAATGAGCTACCGTGCTACAAGATTCAAATGTAGAGGGCTACTGTATATATTGAGATGTATCACCGCCATTACCTCATGCTTCACCGGAACACCATGCAATAAACCTGTGTTAAACCAACCCTTCGGTTGTCCTGTTGTCTTTGGTCCCATACACCAAATTGGCGACGAAGGTGGGATATGGCTGCCCACGGGACCAAGACATGCGCCGGCTACGAGATCAGGAAGCCGGGAGACTTGGAGCTGTTTGAGATAGACTTCAACGCAGCGCTGGTGGAGCTCGAAGTCTCAGATGAGGCCAAGAAGAGGGCCATTTTCGTCCGCATGCTCGGACACGAGACCAAGAGGACCTTGGTGGACCTGATCGCGCCGAGGAAGGTGGGCGACCTCAAAGCCACAGAGCTCCTGGCGGCACTGCGCGCCCATCTCCGGCCAGCGATAGCAATGTTCCCCGCTCGGAGCGCGTTCTGGAGGCGAGTCCAGGCGCCCGGGGAATCGGTCGCCGAGTTCGCCGCGGCCCTGCGGCTGGCCGCCGGCCCATGCAAGTGGGAGACCCCAGAAGTCACCCTCCGGGACTGCCTGCTCTGCGGTCTGAGGGATACCGA
Organism: Bradypodion pumilum; assembly: GCA_035047305.1. Lineage (NCBI taxonomy): Eukaryota > Metazoa > Chordata > Lepidosauria > Squamata > Chamaeleonidae > Bradypodion > Bradypodion pumilum. Next base: position 9,725,678 of record JAWDJD010000003.1, read on the forward strand.
GACTCAGCGCGCGCTGATGAAAAGGGAGCCGCCTCCCACGTGGCAACAAGTCCTCGACACGGCGCAGGCCGCGGAGGCCACGACTGCCGGGGTGCAAGAGCTTCAGGACTGGCGCCCGAAGCCCGCCAAGGCAGAGAGCTCGGTGCGCGCGGCCCGGCGAGTTTCGAACTCGTCTGCGGAGAGCAGCGACGACGAGGACGTCCGGAGGGTCCAGAGAGAGGGCCGGCGCTGCGACGGCTGCGGCGCCGCCCACGCCCGCGCCAAATGCCCATTCCGCAAGGCCGAGTGCCACAACTGCGGCCGGCGCGGGCACATCGCCAAGGTCTGCCGGAAACGGCACGAGGCCACAACAAGGAGTTCTCCAGACCGCTCGGCGAGGCAGGACCGCACCACGAGGCCCAAGGATGGCACCCGGACCACGAGGACGCGGGACGGCATAGGGCGCATCTCCGACGACAGCGAGGACGACGCTCCGGTTTGCAGCGTTTCCACGGAGCACCCCCGTTACTTCGTTGAGGTAGTAATACAAGGGGCCCCTGTTAGAATGGAGGTGGACTCGGGTTCGTCATACTCTATTATTCCCCAGGGAGAGTTCATGAAAATCGCCCCCCGCGTGCGGCCCAAGCTCAAAGCGTTGAGGGCCACACTAAAGGACGTGCAAGGGAACCGCATCCCAGTGTTGGGGGTTGGGAAGTTCCAGGTCCAGTTTAAAAAGCACACCGCAACACTTCCCCTAGTCGTCCTCAAGGGAGGAAAGTGCAGCCTCCTCGGGACTCAATGGTTCCAGCCCCTGGGGTTGTTCATTGGGGGGGTGCACGCCGTGGGAGCACACGCCACCGGGACTGATCCAATACAGAGCGTGTGCGACGCGCACCCCGAGGTTTTCAAAAAGGGGCTCGGAAAATTCAAGGGCCCCCCAGTGACTTTCGACCTGGACCCTGAAGTACGCCCAATCAGACTTAAACCGCGCAGAGTGCCTTTCGCACTAAAGGACAAAATAGAGGCGGAGTTGGACAAGTTGGTGGGCCAGGGGATTCTTGTTCCTGTTGATTCTGCGGAGTGGGAAACTCCAATTGTAACAGCGCTCAAGGCCAACGGGGAGGTCCGCATATGCGCTGATTACAAGTGCACCATCAATAAGGCGATCCGCCCTAATGCTTATCCGGTGCCGGTAGTCAGCCACTTGTTGGCCAGGTTACACGGGGGGAGGTGTTTCGCTAAACTCGACCTGGCCCAAGCCTACCAGCAACTCCCGGTGACCCCCGCCGCAGCTGCTGCACAGACCATAGTCACCCACAAAGGGGCGTTCCAGGTATCGCGCCTCCAATTCGGCGTGAATTCGGCGCCCGGGATTTTCCAGTCACTCGTGGAACGCCTCCTGAAGGGGTTAGAGGGGGTGTTACCCTACTTTGATGACGTATTGATTACAGGGGGGAGCCGGGCCGAATTAGCAAGCAGGTTAGGAAGGGTCCTGACAATATTCGAGAAAGCGGGGTTGCGGTTGCGGAAGGACAAATGCATTTTCTTCGCAACTGAGGTTGAGTTCCTAGGGTTCCGTGTTACTCCAGAGGGAATCAGGCCATCCCAATCCAAGGTGGCCGCCATCAAGAAGGCCCCTCGCCCCACCTCCAAGCCCGAGTTGCAGTCGTTCCTTGGACTGCTCAACTTTTACCACTCCTTCCTTCCGCGGAAGGCAGCAGTAGCGGAACCGCTACACAAATTGTTTAAAAAGGACGAGGCATGGAAGTGGGGCGACGACCAGGAGAGGGCTTTCAATGACCTGAAGCGACTCCTGGCATCAGATGCGGTACTGACCCATTTCAATCCCAAACGCCCAGTGGTCCTGATATGCGATGCATCCCCGGTGGGGGTGGGGGCGGTGTTATGCCACGTACTGGAGAACGGGAGGGAGGCCCCGATAGCGTTCTACTCTAGGTCCTTGTCCCAAGCGGAGAGGAACTATGCCCAGACAGACAGGGAAGCACTAGCGATAATTGCGGGGACTAAGAAATTTCATGATTTTGTGTACGGCCGCCCCTTCACCATAGTGACTGACCATAAGCCCTTGCTAGGCATTTTCACTGCAGATAAGCCCACACCCCAAATCCTGTCCCCGAGAATGCTCAGGTGGGCCATTTTTCTCAACGCGTATCAGCACGCGTTGGTATACCGGCCCGGGAAGGAGATCAGCCATGCGGATGCCCTGTCGAGGTCCCCCATTCCCCGGGATTGCTGCCACGTGGGCGAAGTAGAGAGGGACCACCAGGTCTTAATGATAGAGGTCCTAGACTCCCCTCCAGTAGTACCGGCCGACATCGCTAAAGCGACCGGCAAGGACAAAACGCTGGCCACAGTTTGCTCCTGGGTACAGAAAAGGTGGCCCGTGTCTTCCCCAGCAGCGGAATTCGACACATTTTTCAAAAAGAAACTAGAGTTGTCCCTAGAGAGGGGTTGCCTTTTGTGGGGACAGCGGGTAGTGATCCCCACGTCTCTCCGGCCGAGGGTGCTTAAACTGCTGCATGTCAGCCACCCGGGGATCGTCCGCTCTAAGGCGCTGGCCCGCAGTTACTTTTGGTGGCCCCAGCTAGACGCCGACATCGAACACATGGTCGGCACTTGCGAAGCGTGCCAAAGCTCCAGGCCAGAAGAGGCCCGCTCGCCACATAGGGAGTGGGACGCAGCGAGGGGGCCCTGGTCCCGGGTACACGTAGACTTTGCTGGCCCGTTCAGGGGAACGCTTTTCCTCCTTGTGGTGGACGCGTTCTCCAAGTGGTTGGAGGTCATCCCAGTCTCGAGCACCTCATCGGCCACAACAATTAAACAGCTACGGAGGGTCTTTTCCACGTTCGGTTTACCCGACACCCTCGTCAGCGATAACGCTAGCTGTTTCACGTCCGCCGAGTTCGGGGCGTTCATGGAGCGAAACGCCATTCGGCACATCACCTCCGCCCCCTTTCACCCGGCCACCAACGGCCAAGTAGAGCGCCTCGTGCGCACCACGAAAGACGCGCTGCTGCGCATGGGCCCCGGAGACCTCGACCTGAAATTGTGCCAATTCCTGCTAAGGTACAGGGTCACCCCATTGGCGTCAGGGCACTCCCCCGCAGAGCTGTTGATGCGCAGGAAGCTGGCCACGGGAATCTCCAAGCTAGACCCCACGAGAGTAGAGGACAAAGGGTGGAACATAGGGGTGGAACCTTCAAAGAGTTTCAGCGTAGGCGCCCCGGTGCACTGCAGGAACTACGCCAGCACGGGGCCAGCCTGGGTGCCGGGCACCGTAATAGAACGAACCGGCCCCGTCTCATACCGCGTGGAGACCAGTACAGGTTTCCTGTGGAGGCGACACGTGGACCAACTCAGGCGCAGGGTCCCCGGAGAGCAGGACGGAGACGAGACAAGCAGTGAATCAGCGTTAGGGTACTCCCCCACCCGTTTAGCCCAAGGGGGAGGGAAAGGGGAACATGGGCCCCCACCAAGGGGGGAGGAAAGGGAATCGATCCACAGAGATCTTTTGCGGGAGTTCGCGGCAGAAAGGAAGAGCCCCGACCTCACACATACCCCCCGGAATTTTCCCCGAAACACAGATGCCCATAGAAGTTTAGACGTTGATTTACAGTACCAGGGGGAGTTAGCGGAGTGGTCCCCCACCCGTCCTAGTGAAAAGAGGGGTTTCAGTTCAGCCCCTAGTACTTCCAGTCCAAGTAGTCCCTGTGAGTTAGAATGCAATATAGCGCCAATTTCCCGGAGACCGACACCCCCAAGACGGGAGGCAACAGCAAGTCCGCCCACCACAGTCTCAAGGTCCCCCGAGCAAGGATCGGAAGGTAGCAGGACCACAAGGGCGACCTCATCGGTTCCGCGGTTCACAATAGGCGGGTCCCCGGGGTCCGAGAGCAACAGGCAGGGGTTCACCTCCCAACTATTCATTCCGTTCCCATCCCCGGGCGCAAGGCAGGCACGGACGCCCCACAGAGCCACTAACGAATCCCCGTTTCCCGTTGCAGGACAAGCACCCGCGGAATCAGGGATCACAGGCTCTCCAGTACTAGGTCAGACGCAGGCACGCCCCAAGCGCATGTGCGGCAAGCCACAATGGTTGCGGGACTTCGTCCCATCCTAGGGGGGAGGGATGTTGTGTATGTATGCGTGCATGTTCATTGTACTGTAAAGGCAAGAATGTAACCACTCCAAATACAAACGATCTCAGCTGTAAAGGAACACGAGCAGACAGCCCATAGAGGGCAGCTGCGAGCGTTCAGTCTCACATGGTTCACATTGCTCAATCACGGACAGCCGCGGGAAAACCTTCCCTGCATTCAGCAGCAGAAGAAAGAGGCATGCCTGGGCGAGGCCACGCCGGTAGCAGCCAATGAGCTACCGTGCTACAAGATTCAAATGTAGAGGGCTACTGTATATATTGAGATGTATCACCGCCATTACCTCATGCTTCACCGGAACACCATGCAATAAACCTGTGTTAAACCAACCCTTCGGTTGTCCTGTTGTCTTTGGTCCCATACACCAAACAGAGACAAACTGGTAACCAGTGCAGCTCCCGAAGTAGGGGAGAGGCATGGGCATATCGCCCACACCCCATCACCACCCGGGCCGCCACATTCTGGACCAGCTGCAGCCTCCGAATGGTCGTCAAGGGCAGCCCCATGTAGAGCGCATTACAATAGTCTAGTCGGGAAGTAACCAGAGCATGGGTGACCATAAGCAAGGAGCCCCGGTCCAGGAGTGTGCGCAATTGGCGAATCACCCGAAGTTGGGCAAAAGCCCTCCTGGCCACAGCCGCCACTTGTTCTTCCAGCAGCAGCCGAGTCCAGAAGAACCCCCAAGTTGTGCAATGGGTCTGTCTGGGGCGGAACGGCCCCATCCAGTACCAAAGATGGTAACTCCCTGGATAACGCGGGGCCCCTTATCCACAGCCACTCTGTCTTGCTGGGATTCAGCCGAAGCCCATTGGCCCCCATCCAGACCCCAATGGCCTCTAGGCATCCGGATAGGATTTCAACAGCATCACTGGGGTCCCCACGGGCCGAGATGTACAACTGTGTATCATCCGCGTACTGATGGTACCGCACCCCGTGGGAACGAATGATCTCACCCAGCGGCTTCATGTAGATGTTAAATAAGAGAGGAGAGAGCACAGAGCCCTGAGGCACCCCATATTTGAGGGGCCTAGGGCTGGACCTCTCACTCTCTAACCATACCGACTGGGTACGGCCCTTCAGAAAAAAAGTATATTCCTTGTGTGAAATGACAGTCTGCCTCTTTCCAATAGCTAGAAGCTTCTGAAATTCACTTTCTGAGGGTTTTTTTTTTTGACAGGTTCAGCTAAAAAAACAGAGTCTTTGAAATCATCCATTTGATCAAGCAATCCTCCATGTAAATCCAGATAGAAGGTGGCGTGTGACCCATGAATAGGCAGCAATTCAGAAATGAGTGGATGTGTCACATACTCAACAATGTTCGAGCATCAACCAGCACATTTCAGAATACACTGAAAGAAGACAGATTCCAAGCTATGTTTACTCAGTCACAGGGCTGAACATTCTCTTCTCTCTGGCATAAACTGATATTTTTAAAGAATTTTGGAAACCTTTAAATGTGCAAACAACCATGGATAAATCTCCCCTGCCTGAATCATATGAAAGGACTCCACAGCCCTTCAAAAATGTACAAACCCAGCTCCATCAAAAGAAAATTGGAAATGGCTAGAAGTTCACTTTTGTACATCTGTGTTTAGCACAAAATAAATAAAATACACAGAGAAAAGTGAGAAGCCTTGTAGGACATGGAGAAATCTTAATGTGCTGTCTCATCATATCAAGGCAATTTACCTCAATGAGAAAGAAGAAACAGGTGAGATTTCCTTATTTCCCAAATTTACTAGTGTCAAACACTTTCTTCCAGACTGGCCAGGTTATCCTGCTATGGTAATAGAGTAGAGCAAACTGCCAGTGACTCAACGCCAAGTATCAGGTGGTGGTTAACTAATATGACAGCCCTGAGGACTAATGGCCCTGGGTGGCAAAGTAAACAGGGGAGGATAATGGTCCCTAAGTGGGTTAAATCCCACTTGACTCCATCTTGATGGAGGGCAGCAGCTTCATCAATCCTGGCCTGTGGCTGAGCATGACTTTGCCACCCCATCTCCAATGACCAGACAGACACCAGTGTGTGGAATTTAACTAGGGCCACTTTATTAATAATAAGAAACAATCAAAAAAGATTCCACAGGGCCAGAAGTACGGAAAAGTAACCCTCTGTTCACCAAAACTTTGGGGAAGGGGAACTCCAGAGGGAGGTCCTATCTACTGCAGACCATGCCCACCCAGATGTGGGTGCTACTTCCAATGCCCCTCCCTCATCACCTGCGAACAGATGATTCTCCCCTCCCCTCTTTACACCTTATATCCCCTTCTCTGTACTTTCTGCCCTGCCTAAAGTGACCGAGACCTCCTGTCCAATTGCCCAAATTCCTTATTTTTCGATATAGGGCAGGCAAAAAAGACCTCAAGATTGGTCAATCATGCCAAATTCCTGCCCACCCCAAATATGTGATCAGCTACCATGTATCAAAGTTCAGGGCGGATGGGTGGGTCATTGAAAACTCCTACGCAACAGAGAAATGCAATCCAAACACAACCAATGGTCCCCGAACTCCTCCTACTCTTATCTGACTCAGTCAATGACTTCCACACAATGGTGTGATCATTTTGAACTCTGGGAGGTGTGGCAAAGGCCCCTCACTACCCACATATACGGACGCGAAGGGCACCCTTGTGTTTCAAAAGAGCTCAGGACCAGAAAGTGACTCATAAAATTGGATCAGTGGTACAGGTATCACACTGCAGTGCAGAGGGCAGATGGGAGACCACTGCATTATTATATTGTTCCCAGGACAATCTTCATAGCTGATTGCCATGGTGATGGCCGATATACAGAATTGGATATGGCACTTGAAGAAGAGAAAGAAACACTGCTTCCTCTTTTATCAATATGTGCTAGACTGAAGGAACGTAAAATGGTTCCACCTGCTTCCTCATTATCTCATGCACCACCCCCATGCCACCCTACTCTGCGAGATTAAAGGAAGCAAGTCTCTCCTATTAGTACATGAGGGGGGCAACATAATATATTCAATGTCACAAACTACTGAAGGCTTTTTTTATGACAAGGACAACTTAGAACATGATAATTAGTTGCCTTAGAAAAGGTTTTGGCTAGATGGATAGATAGATGAGTTAGGAGACAGAGATTGAGAGCATAATTCTCCACTGTGCATCACAGAAGAGCCAACCTGTGTAGCTTTTGGCCAGCTGCATAATCCCAGGAAGCGCCCCCCCCATGCAAAGAATGGACTGGTAAACCACTTCTGAGTACTCTTTTCTTAGAAAACACTGAACAGGGTCACCATGAGTCTGAGTGTACTTGTTGGCGTAATGAGTACTGCACAACGGAGCAACCTCCCATCTTCTGCCAACCTAGCATCTATGTTGAAAATGTGTGGTTATTACTTCAGTTGAAAATTCCTGATGATTGATCTGAATATGAAAGAAGAAGGCTAAAAGTTTTCAAGGCTGTAAAATCCAAGGTTTTCCCATCTTGTCAAGGTGGCATAAATCGATAAGAATCAGGGATTTGGCTAGTACTTCAAACCTAAGTCAGTAGAAGAAGCAGCGGCAGCAAGTAGAATTCTCCCTTTGGATTTTGGGCTATGTTTCTTGCTATCAAGTGTGATACGAAGAAATCTGGTTGCTACTCAGATTTCAGTTGAGACTGGCCAATTTAGCATGGTGTGTCTACGCATCAAGGAATCGTTAATCTCCTTGAGAGATCAAAGCAAAAGCAAAGCAATCAGACTCATGTACTGTCCCACGGTGCTTCGTGCACTCTCTGGGCGATTCACAAGTTAATTAGCATTTTGCCCCCAACATGCTGAGGACTCTTGTGATGAGAGATCTCATCAGAAGATGGCCAAGGATTTTCTCTCCACTGCAGTTTTTGCAATTTATGGAAAATATAATTTACAAAAAACTGCAGTTTCTTTGCAGAACACACGCACACACACATGCACATGCATGCATGCAGAGAGAGAGAGAGAGCAAGCAACGTTTAGACACACATAGCCATCCAATGCTCCTACTTTGGAAAAAATCAATTCATCAAGGCAAGAGTGAACACAATTTTTAGCACTGTCCATTCCAGGGGGAAATTGAGAGGAGACCTCATAAAAGGGTGCACATTTGCTCTAAGTCCACAACAAAAATGAAACAAAGGCCACCTCTCACCCCAGTCTTTGTGGATACTTTTATGCACGTAGGGACCATGACAAGATTATCAAAATAAAAACACTAATTACTCATTTCTGAGGAGAAACAGGCTTGTAGGTTTGCTGCCCCAATGACAATAAATTTGCTAGTTGATGGTGCAAGTAACTTTCAATGGCTATAATTCAATGGTAGCTCATTGCTTAAGAAGTTTGCCATGTTAGCTGGAAGGCTGGCAAGTTGGCAGTTCGAGAACCGGGTACTGCATGATGCATTGAGCACCTGTCTCTGTCCCAGCTCTATGGGGAGATGAAAGGAGCCTCGTTTGGGCATCCACTGAGAGGAGTTTCTTCTACAAAAATCCTTTCAACCCAGAATATTTTATTTTGCTTGCCTGCCTTTGTACTAAACCACGTCTTCATAGTTTTACACTCTTTTGATTTATTTTCAAAGGGGCCTTAATAAGGTAAAAGATACTGTTGTTTTTTTATTAGCTGTGAATGTTCACTGAAGATGAGAGGAAAGATGGGATAAATACAACCCTATCTTCTGGTGGACAAATTAGAAATGTATAAGTAAGCCACCGGAGTGTACATTTTATACAGACTGGGCCCATCCACCTGCATGAAATGAACATGGTGAGATTCAGACTCACCATGAATCTTGGGATCTGCACATAGATGTTTGCTTGCAGATGAGCCTGATAAAAGATGCAAGTGGGGGGGGGGGATGCTGTTTGTTGCAATTCCCATATCCAGACAGCATTTTGTGCCTCCAATGGGACTGCATCAGCATTAGCAGCCCTGTAACAGCTGTTTTACAGCTGATGGGGAAGCCCTTGTCTTGTGAGGTGCAAAGAACCCTTCTCTCCAGTTGAACAGAATTCAATCATCTGTGGGGGGACCATTCCCCCATCAGTTGGGTGCAAAGTGGCCTTAAAGCTGAAGTTGAGGAGACAGAGCAGGGGGCTGTGGTTGCTCAAGTGGTTAAGATGCTGAACTCGATGACTGGAAGGTTGGAGTTCGATTCCTGAGTACTGCACGA